>VXBC01001721.1:118613-291176 GCA_013399945.1 Ploceus nigricollis | reverse complement strand
TTTTAGTTGCTTTTATGCAACTTTTTTAACAAGGTAACTCTTGTTCTGAAGAGTTTTGCTCTGAGATTTTGGGATGTTCAGTCCTTGGTAAATACTGTAAGAAGCATTTATCTAGCATTTAAAAAGGAACCTATCAAGAAGTAGTAAGTTAAACATAAATATTTTTAGATATTTGTAGTCAGGTTTTAAATAAAAAGGGCTCTGTTCATTGTTACCAGCAACAGCTGATACAAAACACAGTTGCTTGTCTTCTCTTGCTAATTCAGACTAGAATGCTGCTATTTTTTGTGAACAAGGGTGTTTTTTCTGGCACAGGGTACTGTACTGGCAATAGCAGGCTATGCAGCTAATAAGAGCTGGTCTAGTTAAACTGAAACTGCGAAGGAAGACTTGTGCTTTTATTGCTAGCAATTTTCTGTGTACGTGAAGCATTTCTCAAGCTTTGACCAAGGGGGTGATAACTTTATAGCTGCAGCATCAATGTTTGAAAACTATCTGATTTTTTTTCTGTAAGCACCACATTGATTTCTGTCTGAAAGAAGTGATGGTGTAGTTTAAGATTTCTCTTACAGCACAATGAATTCAGATGGTATTTAGGGGCCATATTCAGCCATGAAGAGGTATGCATTTCCTAGGATGCTGTGTTGATTTACTTGTGCCCGGGCTGGCATGGAGTTTGTGCTCTTTGAGCAATATTGTCTGCACTGTTTCCTAACTCTGCTGAGAAGATGTGTTTGAGGTTTGTTTCTCTGAGTTGTTTTGAGTTGATCCTTGTGGTGGTACAGACTAACATCTGGATAATGTTGTAGTTGACATGTGATCTTGCTTTTGTGCAGTGTAAGATGCTTGGAGGCTCAAAGTCTTCACCTGCATATCACAGCACTCTCTTGTGTGCCTGAATTTCTTGAGAGTTCCTCAAGAGGTATTCCTAGAGTTATTCAGCTTCTTGCAGGGCAGGTGAGTGGCCATAGAAGTTGCAGCACATTTGCAGTACACTGTATAAAAGTGACTTAATTTTACTGGCATAATGACAGTTGATGGTATGGTGAAACTTTTTCTGGTCTCAGAAGCCCCTGGCTACTGGAAACCCCTCAGCTAAGGTCATTCCTCAAAAGATGTGAGGAAGAGGAAAGTAGGGTTTGTCGGAGAGCTCCTGTGTGAGAAATGTCACTGTTGTCTTAGAGACATTGCTGTGCCTCCTCTTTGTTTGCTGTAGCCTGATCTGTCTCTTCCCCTTTTCCCCAGGCTTCACATGCTTGTGTGAGTTGTGACTTCAAGCAAAATTTTACACGGTAAAGACAGTTTGACGTGCTTGTGGTTAGAAGCCTCTGTTGTTGTGAGGCTCCATTACAGTCTGGCCTTTGTCACTGGAGCTGTAGACTCAGATGGCTGGGGATCACGCGTTTGCTTTGGGCTCATTATTGCACTCCAGGTTCAGTTATTCCCTTTCGCAGTAGTTCATGGACATTACTTATTCCTGCATATGTCATGAAATACTCAGATTTCCATTCCTGGTAAAGCTGTTGGGCAGCTGCATTTATAGGTATGTCTGGGAGAAGAGGGAGAAATATGCTAATTTATTAATAGTTAGCAATTAATCGTGAGGGCCTAGTGTTCTTTTTTTAGAGCTATCTTGCTTACCCAGGGAGATTTCAACAAGGTCAGTCATGTTAACTGTGTGTGCTGGGAGCTGCAAACCAGAGCTGGATTTTACAGCAAATTACGGGTGATGCTTAGCACTGGAGTTATTTTTTTCTTTTTAGGCACTCTCAAGTGAATGTCGTTGTGTTCAAGTTATTTGGCAAAATCCAACGTTCAGAAACCCCTGGTTATTTTGTAAGACAGGAGTATTTTGCTTTCAGTGAGGAATAGCAGGGAGAGCTGCCCATGCCTGGGATGCAGAACAATCTCCTTCCTCTTTTCTAACCTTTTCTTGGTTACCTAAAAAATACTCTGTATGAATATTTGTTAATTAGATCAGAGAATGGTATTGAATAATCTCTCTTTACACATCCAAGCTTGCCCATAATGTTTTATTAGCAAAAGGTGGAATATACTAAATACATCTATTTATATTTATTTGTGGGCTGAAACAAAGTAAAAACTTGCACAACGAGTTTGTACTACTGCAGTCTTAAAGTTATTAATGCGTTGTTGCTACTTATGAGTGAATACATATGAAAACATAAATCAAAGTTGGCCTCTGTGTTCTTGTGTTTAGATCACGTTTTCATGGGTTTTTCTGTGTTGCACTTTCTTGAGCTGCTTGTGGGTTGTGATTTTTTTTCCACTTGATCTTTTTGTATTCACGGTCAGCTCTGTTTATTTGCCGTTAAATTGCTGTTCAAACTACCATAACCAAACATCAGAAAGTCTAAAAGTTGAATGCTGTCAGCATAATGTCTGGAAAAGCAATATTTTAGGAGCTAAAAATCACAATAGGCATTAGTGGAAAGTTGATTGTAACTTCATAGAATGTAGTGAAACTGCCTAAAGGTGCAGAGATTGGCCACTGTGCAGGCTGCTTTTCTCCTTCTTTCTTTAAAACTTGAGAGTCAGGAAGTAATTTGTTGGACACTTCTATAGGAAAAGCCTCATTTTTGATGAAATATTGCTTGGGCTCTAGGTTTTCAGAACTCTTGTTATGTGCTCCTTCCTTGCACTTCTTGCCTGGAACCCTGTGTTTTCAGCATGCAAAACTTCTTGAACGAGAATCATGCCTCTCCTTGTTTTTACACTCATTAGCATATTGCAAGAGCTACAGGAAGACAAAGTATAGGGCACTGGATAAAAATGTATGTTGAAATTTGCCATGATGATTTGTTTTCTTTAGTAAAAGACCCCAACAAAAAGCTGTTACTCAACATGTGCTACAGGATGAATTGCAGTTATGAGTGATGTGTGAATACAGCCTATTATCAAGTACTCAAAAGTATGTGGGGGTTTTTGGGTGGTGTTTGTTCCTTTTTGTCTCTAAATCAAAATTTCTGAATTGCCTGGTTTAAGACATGGAGCTCCTTCCAGGCATGTCTAACAGATGATGACTGGTCAGGATTAGGGAATTGCAGAAGAGGTGGCAAGACTGCTCAGTTTTTGGTTTGCTCCACCATCTTAGCACAGGATTTTCACTGATGCTTCACACAGAAGGCATATTAATGAATAAGTCTAAACAGTGCCTCTGTGAATTAAGTGAAAGACGTTGATTTCCACTGTATATTTTCCATAGAAGTGGTGATATTGTTCTGAAGTTGCACCTTGTCTTTGCCTAATGGTATCACACAGTCAATTCCTCTTAGAGGAATGGTGTATCTGCAGTGTTTCTCCTTCCTCTGTCCTCCACACACCCTGAATAAGTCCTGTCAAAAGGAAGAGGTAGTGAGGTACTGATGATGGCAAGGCACAATTTGAGGAGAGGAATGGAAGGGTGGACAGGAGTTAATAGAACTAGGGTCGCTATAGCAACCTCTCACACATTTATGGGAATTCTTCAGGCCCCAGGTGCTTGTGGGGATGGGGTAGCTCAAGATTTTAGTGTGTTTGTGCACAGGGCTGTAGTAAGAGAAAGGAGATTCAAGTAAAAATGCTGTTTGACTGTGGGTCTCTGGCTGATGTTAGACCTGGTATAGAGAGTCCTTGTGTCATTTGGGCTCTCATTACCAGAGTGGGATAACTTGTGAGTCTATCATTCAGGTCCCTGGGCCATGCTTCCTTTGCATGAGGAAATTGCCTGTGGGTTTCCATATGCCTGCCTTCATCTTTTCACAGTACAAGCAATAACATTTCACAGCTTGGAAGATCTGCAGGAGGTACACTGAATCAGTCTGATCTGTTTTGCTGGCTTTAAACATTCATTACCTATTAAAATAGATATTTATGGTATTATGAAATGTAGCTAATTTTCATCAAACATCACATGTGCTGGACAAAACCAAGCATATGTGTTTGATTTGGTGAGAGCAGATCACTGACCTCTGTAACTCTGGTTTATGATCTTGCATTCAGCACCTGGCTGAATTCTGTTATAATACTGTGTCAGTGCTGTGTTAAAGTAGTTTCTTATATGTGCTTCTCTATACACCCTTTTGAATGAAGAATGTTCTTTGTCACTGTAATGACAAAATATTTTTTGGATTGTTTCTTAGACTAGTAGTTAGGTGTAGGTAAGCAAAGTGTATGGTGTGTTTGTTGCAATCAAAGCTTTGTGGCATAAATGTGATCTTATCTTGCTCCTTGATCAAAGGAAGGAACTTAATTGGTGCTCATCAAGGGCTAAGGCTTCTGCTAAGCAGGTGTTGGTACATGCTTCTGGGCTAATCATCCTGATGTCTCTGTCTTGGGTGTGCAAAATGAATGTTGCTTAGGTTGCCATCCTTTTATCATTGTGTTTATTTATCTCACAGTCTTGTTTTAGTGAAATGAAGTTGGCTGGTGAATGCTTTACAAAAAGCTCTACAATAAGCCCATTTTATCATTAAATAAGAGACCTTCTCTGGTACAGGTGCTTTTCAAGCCAGAAGAGAAGGACTCAAAGTTTTGCAGGAGGCAGAACTCTGTACCTGAGCAGGTATCTTAAGTACTGCACTGCTGAGATGTGTGCTTGGCCATGCAGGTGGGGAGGGAGAAGGGATCAAAAAGGGATGAAGACTTATTTCCCCTCCTCTGCCTCCCTTTCCCCCCCCACCCCCAATAGGACTTGCCCTATGTAGAGGGCTCTAAGAACAAGTTCAGACATGCCTGAAGAATGTGGCCTGACAAACATAGGTAGTGGATGGAGATGCACCCAGAGAGTAGTGCAGAGAAGTGGGAGCCTAGTGAAATACAGATACCTACTCTGACGTGAAACTTTTGTTTTCCTCCCTCCCTGTCTCGTTCTAGTCACTGCTTCACTGCATCTTTTGCAAGGTGCTGGATTCTGTTTGTATTCTGTCAATTTCACCAAACAGAATTATAAGAGTATTATGGCAAAAGTTACACTTAGTAATTGTTGACATTCCTAAGGCGAGCTGTAATGGAAACGTAGGAAGAAAGAGGAGACAAAAGATAGGTATGCTATAAATTCTGTATGTTTGTAGTCTTTTTCATCAAAATTTGTAGTATGTCTTGTGGTATTTGGACTTTGTTTTTACCAGGGGGTGCAGTCTTATACCTCTTGTGAAATATAATCCCTGTGTCAACATAAAAGCATTATAGTTGTTTCCTTGTATTTCAAAACAGTTAATCTTTTCCCTTAGCTATACCTACTTCACACTGTTTCAGACAATAACATTGGATAAATAAATCTATAGGTGATTGAAACAAGGACATGGAAATCAAACATTTCCAATAACATTTCCATATCTTGCTGGTTTTGGTTTTGTCTCCTCATAGCATGTTAGGCATCACTGCATTAAAAAAAAAACTGGCAAGAACACATTTTGCCCTCAGTTATGATTATAATTTAAAGATAATCTTGGAGGAACATGTAATATTGGTGTTTGGCTGAGGATGGGTTTCGTTTGTGAGGGTAAGTGTGGGTTTGATGGGCAATGCTGAGGCTGGAGCATTCAAATGGACTGAGGAGGGTGCTGTCCTTCCATAGCAGGTACTCACTGCCAGTGGGTGCTCTGTGGGGTGAGGGTTTTTATGGTTGTTCTTATGATAGCTTCATGCTAATTTAATATTTGGTTCCTTACTGCTTTGGGACTAGGTGTACCAAAGTGATGCTGACTGGTAGGATTCTGGCCAACTGTACTTTTATTCAGATTTTAAAACATCAAGAAAAGATGACTGAAGTAGAGCCTTGAGAAACAAAGCCTCTGGAAGCTGATGAAGTGTTCTTGTGTTGCCTTATGCAATTCTTGTCTTAATTTAAATTTAACACATTGTTATCACGGTGTCCCTGATGTTACATGTTTTTTTATTTTATTCTATTTCATACAATAACATGGATAAATAAATCTATATGTGGTTGAAACAAGGACTTGGAAATCAAACCTGCCAATAACATTTTTATATCTTGCTGGTTTTGGTTTTATCTCCTTATAACGCGTCTTTTTAGACCACAGCATGGCAAGCTAGTTAGCATCTTTGTTGTATAAAATTATTTCTTCAAACAAGACTATTGGACAATCCCATTGGATGTTGCCATGGTACCAGTAGCAACAATATGTGCCAGTTTTTATTGTAGTAAGATTATTACTGTCTTCTCAAGATGATGTATTTAGAGAGGAATTCCAGCTCTCAGAAGAGTCAGTCATGTGCTAGGCATGTCTGGAGACTTTTGCTGAGCTGCCTTTCATGGAAATGATAATTTCCAGGATTGTCAGGTTGTATGCATGCTTGCAGGTTTGCTCAAATTAACATGGCTTGGTTGCTGCAGAATACTGGATGGACTGTGGTTTCTAACACATGTGTAATTGAGCATAATGCATGTAAATTTTATTGTCCAATATCATCCTCAATTTTCCAAGGGTTAAGATAGAGTTGAAATGATAGTTGGAAACTTAATGTGGCTTTACTGAATTGTATTTTGCACTTTATTATTCTTCCCTGTCATTGGATGTTCTCAAAAATGTGCTAACTTCTGAAAACTAATTTTCGGTTAAGTTTTAAACTATTTTCATTCTGTCCCTTATCCCCCTAGCAGCTTTGTTAGTCACATATGCATGGGCCTTCCCTTGAGATGCTTCTTGCACCTAGGAATTATGCGCTGTCTGAAAACTGCACCAAAATAAATTGTACTCTAACAGATTTTTATTAAAAAAAAAAAAGAGCTAAACCAAATTTAGCTGTGAGAAGGAGGCAAATAGCCATCAATCAAATTGCCTGACTTCCTGTCAAATACCTAATAGTGCTTTGCTGTGGCTTAAAAGTATCAGGGAGACTTGTCTGGAGCTTCAGCAGAGGGTCAGAAATATCTTGACACCACCCCACTAGGAGGGGGGAATATCTGCTGACACTCTTGCCTCTTCATCATCATGAAAAATGAGGATGTCAGATGGACTGGCTGAGGTACTTGTAGGACTCTTCCCTGCCCTCTCCTGTTCTACTTTTTGTCTAGCAAGGTGGTAGGTCTCCTGGTCAGTTTAATGATATTTTAGACTTGTCTATGATTCAGACAGAGCCCTCAGCTTTGCCACTGATGATCTTAAGATGCCTTTGGCTTTGTTATGGTTGGGGTGTTGCATTTGGACTCTGAGGTCTCTGCTATTTTAGGAAGTAACATCATAGCTAGGGCTGAAACATATGAAATCATGAAAATGGGTCAGGCAGCTAATTGTTTCAAGCAATTGCTTTAGATGTTTAAAGTGATTCTAAAATTATGGAGAAGCTCAAACACTTGGTGTTCGACTGCTCAGTTGATACACCTTGTTTTTTGACCCAGTTGTGATGTGCTTTAGAATGCCTGTTGTATTTGGTGCCTCAAGGCACTACATCCCGGTTCATGGAAGGCTCTCTGAGGGATGGGTAAAATAATGCAAGGAGTAACTTTTAAGAAGATAGAATTCCTGATGGAAATGTTGCAGAGCTTTTTAAAATGAAGTAATTTATGCATCCAAGTAATGACAGCATCTCCTAAGAGAATCCAGTAGTGACTCCTGGGGATCTGTCCATGATGGAAAGGTGTATGCACCATCAGCTTCTTTCTATTAATGTTGTGTCATTCAGCTTGTTAATGTCATTCAGCATGTCATTCATCAGCAGGTGCTGATGGCTGGTGATTCTCATGTGGCAGTACTTATTCCTCCCTGGTGACTGTCAGACTGTAAGGTGCTAGGCATCCGTGTTTCGTAACCGAGTAGGAGGTTGTCATCCAAAAGCTTGGCTATCTGGCAACTGCATCAGCTGTTGCCTTGAAGCAGCCTGCTCCCTGACTTGCTCATGGGTGGAACAGTAATCACAGTGTTTGCAAGGGTGCACACACAAAGGAGAGGCAGATGTGAGTAATGGACCTTGCTGCAATCAGCCAAAACAGTTCCACATGGTGCTGTGAGAAGGCAGCCAAACCAGATTAAAGGGATCACCCCATTTCTTCTTGGGAGACAAGAGGCGGGCAGTTTTGCAATGTTTCTTTTTGCTTCCACTATGGGAACAGGCAACAGAGTGTTAATTGCCTGAGTTCAAGAAAAGGAGCTCTTGTGACTAATGAACTACTCCTTCAGCCACAAAAACCTCATAACTTTTAAAAGGCAAGCTCTTAATTGTGTGGTGGCTGTAGGGTGGGAGAGGTTGCTGCTTGATATTAGGCACATAAAGTTATCAGGCACACGAGGTTTATGTGCTAGACACACAAGTAATGTAGAGTGTACCGTTGCTGCTTTTGGAAAATGAAATAACTTTGTGCTTGACGTGTTGAAGGATAGTATTTATTTTTAGGGCCAGCAAAGACCAATAATGAATATAAAATTTATTCTTACTGCGAAGATGTTGACTTATTTTCCTCATGGAAGGGCCATAACCTATTACAGCTGACAAGACATGGAAGCAGTCACCTTAGGAGGCATTCTTTGAAGGGGACAGTGCTTTTGTGTTACCTGCAGTCATTGTGTAAATACTGTGATTATTATTAATATTGCATGTGATTGAATTCCCTGCTCATACTTATTTTCATTTTATTCTTTCGAAAGTGTAATTCTCTATGCTATTGTAAAGTCCTTTGCAACAATAAACAAGATGGGTAGAGGCTTGGTGATGAGGTATATATATGGGCTGATGGAAGCCCAGCTTCAGATAAAATGGACTGAAGGTTGATTTTTGCGTCCAGGTGGGATGGGTTGTTTGTTTTTCAAGTTGAGTTTTGCTTTGCCAGGAAGTTTTGCTGTGCAGCTTTCTCTAAAGGCTTCTCTTGCTGGGGGTTTTGGCATGGAGGTGGGTGGGAGTCTGGCCTGTCCCCTCTATCCATAAGCTCTCCAGGCCTGAACAGTTTACCGTCTAGAAACAGGGATTCAGGAGCTGCTGTTAGCTCTGGCTTGCAAGTAAATACATGCTTTTGGTTTCTGTGGCTCTCATTCCAGCATCTTTTCAGCAGGATTAGCGTGTGTGTGTCTGTGAGACGGGTAACAGCAGCTGAAGTTAGACCAAGAGGTTGATGACAGTTTTATATCTCTTAGAATTGAAAACATTGGGCTAAAATAAATGTCTTTCATATTTCACATGAGTGGGATGGGATATCTAGAGAGAGTAACTTTGGGATAAGAAGACTTCTATGTTGCCTTGTTTATTATATGCTTGTAATGTTCTCCTGTGGATTGCTTGCTTTTGAGATACTGCTACTTCTGTCAATTTGAAATAAACATTAAGAGGAAAATAATGCAAAGAAATTTTTTGTGCTTGCTGCAGTTGAAGCAGTGTGGCTGTCTAAAGGTCTGTTAAATGGCCACTTTATGGTGAATGTCTACAATGAAAACTTTCAGTAGTTATTTCTGATCAACTTTACTCTTTTGGCTGTACTTCCCTTTATTCCTTGTATTTTCCTCTTAATGTGATCTTTCCTAGATGATATTCTGTCATGTTGGTCTTACTTGGGTAACTTGTCACTTACTTGACATAACTTATTTGTCTCCTGGCTGTTTTACAACAGTTTTCAGAGGTATTTGGACTTTTTTTTCCCCCCATTGTAAAGAAGATGCTTATAGATGTGACAAAAAGCAGCAAGAATTTTTAAAAAATTTTAATTATTTTAGCCCTTGTATGGAGATCCTCATTTTTTTCCAGCTAATGGTAAGCAGAAGACGGAGTGCTTGGTGGCTTCTGTGGTGACAGCTTGCAAAGAAATTGTTCACAATTTTCTGCTTGTGGGTCTCTGTTACTGGTGCAGAGGGCACTGCTGGAGTTGGTGGGTTTCCTGGAAGTTTTAGTAGAGGGAGTGTGGGGAAGGTGTCACTCTCAGTAGCAGTCTCAGTTTGGGGATGTGAAGCCAAGTCTGCATAAACAAAGATTAATATGTGAGATGCTTTCTTTGCTGTTCAATAACTTCTAAATATCACTAATGCCTTTAATTTAGAAAATAAACCCTCCTCTTTCTGCCTCTGCCCCTCCTTCACTTCCCTTCCCCCGCCATTCCCCACCTTGTGTAAGGACCTAATGATTAACTCGGGTGTAAATAAGGTCACTACAGTGCCTGTAAGAGAAGAATAAAGAATGATCAAACAAGCTTCAATAAATCACCGTCTTAAAAGTCCATTTCCATAAAGTTAACAAATAGCAGCATTCTCTGGGGTTAAAGAGATTCAAGCTGGTTGCAGGTTCTGTATTCCCTTGCAAAGTACCACACCAAAGTATTACTTCTGAACTGATGTTTGCAAGTACTTTGGGATCAGCGAGCAATTTCTTATGATTTGGAAGTTTGAAAAGTCAGTCACTGACTGGAGATTGCTACACAGCACTGACCATATCGCAGATTGACTTGCAGAAGTCGGATCTGAGAACTTGAAGAGGTTATTTGATCTCCTCAGGTACCTTGGAAATAAGGCTCTGGAATACGTGAGTACAGTACATCGAGGAGAGAGGCTGCTAAGACAATTTGAAGTTGGTCAAAACAAACAAATAAGCACATTTAAATAAAAGTTTTGATATCTCTGGGTTGGATATAATATCTTTTTATTAATGGGCAAACATCTGCTTCTAAGTTTTTGCACCTTCCAGTTTCAAACACCCCTTATACCCATCAGATGACATTTTTAAAAAACAACATAAATGTTTGGAATAAGTGTCCTGGCTTCTTCCAAATCAATATTTCAGGGACCAGAAAAGCATTGAATATTTTACAATGCTCATGAAATATAACCTAATTCTTCTTTCTACCCCATTCTTCAAGTATAATGTTAGTCACAGAGCTATACAAGACACTCAGTTTCACACAAAACCTTGTATTTACTGCTTCTCATTACTTATGTTCTTGCTACTGATTTGCCAAAAAATCTGAGCACTAGGAGGATGCTTGATGTGTTTCTTTAAACCTATTGCTCCACTTACATTTCAAATAGCATTAAGTAGAAGAAAAATAAGAAAATGTCTGTGTGACCCTAGAAATAGAAATTGGGGAGGGGGAGTATAAAAACAGGTGTAAAAATTATCACAACCATTGTTTTTAGGACAGCATTTGCATGTGTATGTTTCTAGCCTGTTTTCCACCTGTTTATTGCAGCAGGGGGACAATCAGTTATTTTTGGTGTTTCAAGTAATGTTGCAGGTTCAGCATCAGGGCCTTATTGTGAAAGATGGCATGCAATCTTCCACATACATGCATACACACATGTAGGGTGCTCCCAAATGAATGAATTGTGTCAGGCATTGCAAATGCAAACCATTTATGGGGTTTTCATCCCTTCATGCATCTGTTTTGCAAATACAGAACTCAGAGCTTTAAGGGGAGATTGTCCACTTAATAATCTCTTGGAAGAGAGGCTGTTAAGTGGTTATGTACCACTTTCACAAATGTTATCCAATCCATTCAGCCTTATTTAAAATCCAATTTAGAAAATCCTTCCCCTTGGTTACAGCAGTAAAGTGGCTGATGTGAAGTTTGGCATAACTGAAATAGAGAATAGTTGTTTTTAGGATGCAGGAGAAATATGGTGCTTACAAGGGGGATCAGCCACTGGGGTAGCACATTTTCTTCATGAATTGCTTGAGGGTTTTAGGAGGTATCTGCCAGTTTGTGCCTCTTGTAAGGGTTTCTATTATCTACCAGTTCATGTTCTTTCAGCTATTGAATTTGTGTTGAGAGACACAAGACGGGAATTATGTTTTTTTTTTTGTAAACTTGATTAATTAGTTTGGTATGAAAGCCATCCCTAATAAAAAAAGTTAACATACGGAGAAAATGATATTTTGCTAAAAAAAAGCTCTTAGTGTAGCATTGTTCTTAAAATCAGAAAAACCAAACAAAAAACTCACACAAAATCGTACAGAACAAACACAAAAAACCCCGCCCAAGTGTATAGTGGCACAGAAAAATCTCAGTATGAGGAAAATTTGATTATTCATAAGAATTCAGTGATGCCATGTAGACAAAGAGAATAGCTAAATGCATGAAAATAATGAACTGAAGGAGCACTGCTTTGAAGTGTCAGTAGGTGCAAGATAATATAGGTGGAAATACAGGTGACTCTTCTACTGAGGTTGCCTCTCTGTGAAGCAGAAACACTTCCTCTTTCAGACACCTTTGAATTTTTGACACCTTGAAGTTTCATCTTGTGATGGTGCTGGTGTAAACTGCGTGTTACTGTGAAGGCATTAACATTACAATTGAAATTCCAAGACTCTATAAGGGAAAAGGCTCATTAAGTTGTCCACGAGTGTTCCTATGTCTGCTCTTGTGAAAATTGTTTGAATTTGATTATGAATTACTTTATAGTAATAATGAAGTTTGGTAAACTGGAAAAGTACATTGGTAGGAAGCTGCCTTTTTGTAAATTTAACTTCAATGTCTGCTGCTTGGAAAACTGGATTAAGGATATGTGAGAGTTGGAGTGAAACCTGCTAAAGAACATACCCTTCTGTAAGGAGTTAAATGTTTTTTCTCAAATGTTTTTTTTTGCAAGCAGTGCAACTCTACATCCTATACCACACTGTGTTCCTCATTGTTTTCTCTTTTCTAACATGCACTGTCTTTTGTCCAATGTCCTATCAATTATTAAAGAGCCTTATATTCCTCTAAATCCATGGTGCCATCTGGTTCCCCCCTGTACGGCACCAGTATTTCCCCAAAGCTATGCCTAAACCTGTGCCTTGCATGGTGTCATTTGCTGCCAGGTGGTACACTAGTGTGCCAGGGATGGGGAATGTTGGTCCAGCCTGCTATTTGCAGTGCTTCTCTGGTGCCCTGGAATACCTCCCAGAATATGCTCAGATACAGCCAGAGCACATGGCTGTATCTGAGCATGTACCTGCTCATCACCTTTAGTTTTCCTCCCTGTTGCTATGGGAAGGTTTTCTGGCAAGGGGCAGGTAGCTAGCACGGTGCAGGTGCAGGGAGGCTGGATCAGGAGACTCCACCATGGTGGCTTCCAACTTTATCTGTTCTGTCATTCAGAGGTGAGAAAGAAGGGCACCAGGGGTGTTGGAGAGAGGAGTGAGACTGGACAATGGGAAGAATAAAACTAAAGAGGTGGTCTTCAGCCATACATCATGAACTACAGACTGAGTCCAAATTCCATAATTTCCACAGCTTCTAGAGTTTTTGCCTCTGGAGACTGAAACAATTTCCTATCCCTGCTATGGATTAAGCTGCAATATGTATTTCACTTGAACAATAAAACAAAATTAAATTGTTTCCCTTAGACAAAAAAAGAATCTGAATCGTGTGAATGACTCCATAGCTAACTAACATTGGAACTATTTTATGTTCAGTGCTATTATACTTCTGTAAGCAAAAAAACTTCAAAAAGTTTTAAAAACTTGTTTTGAGTAAAAATTCTCCTGTAAGACGTGTGTGTTAGAATAGTGGTATTAAAAAGAAACCACACAACAAATTCAGCATAGTTGTGTGAGCTGGAAAATTCTGGGAAATGTATTTCCTCTGCGGTTGCATTGATTTACTGAAAACATCTGTATCTGTTAGTAGCAGCAGTGAGATTTCTTTTGGGCTTCTCTTTGGAGCTGTTAATGGGTGTGAGGAAATACACATCTCTGAATGGGGTCTGCAGCCAGTCTAGTGAGGAGTGTGTGGAGGGTCTCACGTAGAGGAGCTCTCCTGGTTGTAGTTGTGCCATTTTCTGCTGTCTGTCCCCCACCCCCTGCATCTTTCTGCCCTTGTGTTTTGCAGTAACTCCACAGCAGAGATGGCAGACTGGATTGTGTCCTCCTATGTGTTTTTCCAGTTTGCAGCCCATTATACTGGCTGAAGCTGCTGCTGAGCTTTTAAAGTCCTATTCCATAGTTGAGGCACAGGCATCCTCATGGCTTGCCTTCTGCTTGCAAGATGTCGATATTACATGGCTGGGACAAGTCTCTCTGGTGGGGTGGGGGAGCTTTACCTCAGTTATTTTGGTAAAAGTGAGTTGGCAGTAACCAGCTGTACCTCTCTTTGTGCTATCTGGGATCCAGTGGATCTTTTGAGGTCATGTTGTCCTCCTGCATGAGGCCTCCTCACTAAGGGTGCTGGACCAGCCTGAAGCTGACATGGCAATTGTTCTCCCACCCCAGTTCCTGTTGCCACCTAGCTGCAGAAGGGGACAAATGCTGTGGTGTGGCCATGGGTGCTTTGTTTCTGCAGCAGTCATCCTGTGTGCCCTGTACAGGAGGGAACACATGGTGTGATTCCCTATAAAGTCAAGCACTGTGTGGAGAGAGGGACAAAGGACTTGTTTGTATATTTTTCTCAACTGCAGCTTTCAGTGGCCGGATACCACTGTGCTTTCGTTCTTGCCAAAACTCTACTGTGCCTAGGCAAAGCTTTATTTGCATCAATGAAGCAAAACAATTTTTTGGTGAACAGATCTACTGGGACTATAGAAGTTGCAAACTCCTGTTTGAGTACAATTTAAAATGCCTTGACCAGCATGTCTTAAAGTGTACTTAGTGTGGAAAAAAAAGCCTTAGTGGGCTGAGAAAAATGAATACCAGAATAATCCGGTTTTCTCCACTTTTTGCTTTTGATTTTACCATTTGCTTTTTTTTATGCTGAAGAAAGACTTAATGTTTTTTTTTGGAGTTGTTAGGAAACAACTTGTGGGTATCCAAGAGGAGTGTGGTTTTCAAACCCAGGGTGGAACAGCTTCCCCACATTGAAACTTCAGTGAAAATTTCATTGTCAGAGTTTTGGCACAATACATGAGGATGATATGTTGTGTCACTAGTAGTCCATAGGACATATTAATATATTCTGATGTATGTGGAACAGTTCTACACTCAGTGCGTGAGTGAAATTGATGAAGCTGCTGTATGCTGGTGTAATGAAGTAACTCACTTCTGGTGATGCCCTGTTTAAGCAACATCTTTTGTTTAGTCACCATATCAGTTGCAAACCACTTAAGAAGAGAATTCTTTAGGGTGTAGGAAGAAGCTGGCAGTATTTTAAGTCCTGTTGCATCTCTCTCAGTACAGGTATTTCGTTGTCTTTCTTGCCTCACATAATGTATGCAACTGTAAAGTCACACTGAGTGATTATCCTTCTACTGTGCTGAAAGCTCTATATTTGCTGACACTGTCAGTCATGTCTTCACCAGCAAAATAATTTTATTAGGTTGTGACAAACACGAGATTTGTTTCACTGGGCATGATGGCTATCAAAAGTTTGCATTAATTAGTTCAAGAACAATCTTTTTTTGTTTAAAACCCCCTTATTTTTTATTAAAATGTGTGCATTTTTTTCTGCCATTGCAGCAGTCTACTACAATATGCTGTGCCAGTCTCTGTGGGTTTAAAATAATTGTTTTGGAGGGATATAAGTTGGTTGCTAGATGTAATGGTAAAGAATTAGAGTGAGAAAGAATAACAAGATCTGGGTCATGCTGGCTGAAGTGCTTGTTTGTCAGTTGGGAGCCATTCTAAACCATGTAACTACCACTGTTTTAAATGCAACCAACAGACAAATTGGCACACCTCTGCCTGTATTAGTATATTGGGAAAAAAAAGATGTTTTCTTGTTTCAGTTTGGAGTTTATAGTAGTTCTTAAGTGATACTGGAGCAACAAATAAAAAGGCCTCATTACAGCTACAGCATACTGTCATTGTATTTGGTTCATATTACCTTGCTTGTGCTGCACCCAGCAGATTGCAAGTTGCACCTTGCCACAAGTAGGATATTGTTTTTACTGTGAAGTGGGGGAGGATGTTGTCAGAAGTGTCCCTGAAGACATCCTGTGGCATTAGCTAGGAAGCTATTTGGGATTGTCTGCCTAAAGCAGGTGTGTTCTCTGTTTTAATGATGTGTTTGCATGCATTTACTGAGTGTTGGCTTTTATTGCATGTTCTGTTGAAACGAAGAGTGCCAGGTCTGTCTGCACAGAACATATGGATATGTTTTGCTTCCATCTCATTCATATAATGTGCCAAACAAAATCTGTTAAAGCATGGAAAGACTGATTTTGCAGAACATAGCTGGTCAATGAGTGATGCAGTTGATTCTTAAAAGAGAAAACCAAAGCGTGAGTGTTGCTCTGTGTGAAGCTACTGCATCATATGGACCTTAATCCCTGATGCATACAGAACATACACCATGGTCAGCAGGAAAAAATAGTTTGCATCAGTCCTCTTCTTTTTTATCCTCATCTTTCTCTGGTCAGGGGTCCTTTTTCTGGTGGTGTCTGGGATTAGCAAAGAGTTACAGCTGAAATGCTGGCAGCAAGATATCATGCTGCTGGGTGTTTGAGTATGAACCCTTGTTTGTGGCTCCTGTTCTTTCTTGGAAACCCATTTTTTCCCAGGATGAGTATTTAGGGTAGCACCACGGAGTCTGACTTTCTGGGGCTGAGTGGTAGCTCCTCAACAAGGGGGTGTCTCATGTCTTCCCTCTCTCTCCCAGGTGAGTGAAAATTTCACCCCTGGAAGCCAAATGATATTTAATGGCTGAATATTCGCAGATGAGTCAGTCTCTTAGGGAAGTGAGTGATACCAGTGAGTGTGATGGCACCAAAGCCACAGGGAGTTGTGGCCTAGGGCCCCACAACTTTGCACAGATATCCAGTCCAGTTCTGCTAGTGAAAAGTGTGACTGCATGTATACTGTGATACCTGCCTTTTTTGGTTAAACCTATATGATGTTATGCTGTATTCTGGTTATGTTTTCCCTCTTCCTTTTTTTTAGATACGTGACATGCTATCACAACTCACTTTTCTGTAACATTACATTTCAATTTTGCTTTTAATTTGAAGTCTCAAAGCTATGTCATAATAAGAACCCCCCTATGGAAAATGTTTGAAATAAGTTTCTCTTTCTCCACCCCAATTTTTTTCATGAATTATCTGAAAAGGAGCTATTAAAAAGAAAGAAAAGTCAACTCTACTTTGAATTTTAGTTGAAATTTTGGAATTAAATACCATTAACTTCTCAGCTATTACAGAGTTGCCTTTATCACTGCTTATTGTACACTGCCATTTCTCCATGTCAAATCTCTTTTTGGAGTTCTGATGCAAGTCCACTCATTGTCAACCAAAGGTACAATTTATAAATTAATTCACTCTAGCAATTTTGCATTTGATGTTAATATCTCAAGCTGGATTACTAAACCCATGAGAACAGCTGTGTGATTCACTGTGATGTATTTCCTAGTATTACTAGGGTCAATTTTTTGTTATATTTTTTTAAACCTGTCTGTAAAAGCTTTTGGTTCTATCTTTGGCTTAAATTGATATCACAATGCACTATTAATGTATAGCTTTTTGTTCTTCCCCTCTACCTCCCCAACTCCAATTACTCTATATAGAAAGTTTTGCCTTTTTGGGAAAATCTTATGTCACTCTTACAGAAAATATGAAAACCAAGAGTAGCTTTGACAAGTGAAGGGAGACAGTTTTCTTAAGTCTTAGAATAGGAGCTCACCCTTGCTGTGGGAATGGTGAGGCACTGGAACAAGATGCCCAAAGAAGTTGTGGGTGCCCCATCCCTGGAATTGTTCAGTGCCGGGCTGGATGGGACTTTGGGCCATCTGGTCTAGTGGAAGATGTCCCTGCCCATTCTGGGAGGGTGGAGGGAGGGATATGGAAGTAGCTGATCTTTAAGGTCCCTTCCAACCCAAACAATTCTATGGTTCTAAAAGTATTTAAAAGGGAAGCTGCCATCTACGTTTTGGTGCTGTGTATGGCACAGCTGTGAGTCCTGTGTTCTGTGCTGCCTAGCTGTGTCCTGTCCAGAATGTTTGCCAAAAAGGGGTAAATTAAGCAATGTAAGAGGAAAGATGACACACTGTATTTCCTCTTGTAGGCTTCCTCAAGCCTTAAACCATCTCTGTTTGAGTCTGTCAGGGTCACACTTGGCTTCTGTGGCACTTTCTTTCATTAACCTCTTCACCTTTCCCTGAATCTGTGTATGAATGTTGAGCATTCATTGCATACTGCTGTGTGAAGAATCACTCCTTTATGACTTGTTTGGACCTGTTACATGCTTGCTTCACTCTCTGATTCCTGTGTTGGAAGAGATGTTGAGCAATCTGTGTTCTTTCTGGCCACTTCTGGCTTTACAGGCCTTTATCATATCCTTCTCCCCAGAGTATTCTCTTCTATAAAACATATTCCATGTCTGCTTAGTTTCCTGAAAATATTTTTGAGGAAAATTTGAGTTAATTTTTCTGGCTTTTGTAGAGAGAAGTCTTGCCTTATAAAACTTCTGGAGTATTGGAAGGGTTCAGCAAGCTATTTTGACTCTTCCTGAACATACTTTATGATTGTGAAGTGCTAAAGCTTAGAGGTGTCCTCAGATTTACTGTCTGGACCAAAGTAATAGGCACTGCCAGAATGGTTGCAATCAGTGCCTTTGTAGGGACCTCTGATAAAAGTGTAGCATAACACAAGGACTGTCAGTCTGGGATTGTATCTATACTGAGCAACTAAAGGTTAAATATAGTCTGTGTTTCCCTTCTGGTCAGGATAGTTTACAACCCAAATTTACCCAGGAGTTCGTTTATTACAAGGCAAAGCTTTCAGTTTTGTGTTTAAAAAAAAAAAGCTAAGGGATTTATGGATGAATTTGAATGGAATGAATGGATTTATTTTGAGGTAACGTGAATGCATGAGTATGGAGCCTGTTTTTCCAGGCTAAATATATTAGTTGAAAATACTGAAAATAGAAACATGTTGCAAAAGCCTTTCTGTGCAAGTGTCAGTCAGGGGGGATTACAGAGGGGACAGTAAAGTACTCATTATCAAGGCTGTAGGCTTCACCATTTCTCTCTGTCCTGCTGTGACCTTAATGAGAGAGCTGCCCTTTACATCCTGGCTGGCAGGCAGAGCCCAGCAATTTGTCTGGTACCATCCCTGTGTCATGGGGGAGACTGACAAGAAACTTCTGTACGATTCTGGCTGCTCTTGGCAGTGCCTGTGCTCAGCAAAGCTGTACCCAGTGCCTGGTGAGGCAGCACGTTGTGCCTGCTTCATCAGCATGTAGGTGCTCAGACAAAACCATAGAAGAGTTGCTTACAATAGACTACATGAGGAGAGCTTACTTAATAAACAGTCTGGTTAGGTAGGAGACGTTTTTCCATATTTTTCCATATTAGGAGACGTTTTTCCATATTAGCATTATTTGCTAATAAGAAGCTCTTGCTCTTTGATTCTGTGTTGTTTTGTTTTTAAAGAGATTGATACTTCAGATGGTGGCAGTGTTATGACTAATTGTAAAATTACATGAGAGTAAAAAGTGGAATGAGGAAGTTTTTTCACATTTGTACTAGACAATAATACAAAGATCTCTTGAAGGCATTTTCTTGGAAAACTAAGAGCTTTGAGCTCTTTTCTGGCCCCTAAAAGTGGCTCACACTAGTTGATAACTAAACTTTAGTTTTGGAAACTTTTGGAAAGATTAACATGAAAACATTGATGATAGCTAACAATCAGGCATGTGGATCCTAGGAAGTCAGTTCTTACCTAGGATCAAATTATTAGTGAAATATCAGTGAAACTGACTGCTCTAGATATAATTTTTTATCCTCCTTTTAAAGAACCTTGAATTCCTCTGTTAAAGAGAAATCAAGAGGAATCATCCCTGGTTCTGTTTGTGATACTGCAAGAGGAGAATGGCCTCTGTGATGTTACTGTGTAAAACCTTCCCACTGTGTTCTATATTAAAGAAAACCATGTATTTATTTTCTTCTCCTTGAACTTTTCTTATTTCTTTTCACCCTGTATCTGTCCTACTGAGGTGCTTCAGCTTTCAGCTGCCTTGCAGACCCTTTTTCCTTTTTTTAATTTGTCTTCTCAGGTGCTGGTTCATCTGCTTATGAAGTAGTTATTTTCTCTTTCTAGTGTTCATTTGCTGCCTTGATTCTCTCCTGCTTTATCTTTGATTAATTTCTTCCAGTCCTGGAAATAGAGGAAATGATGGGAGGAAGCTATTACAGTAACTGTTATAAAATGATGTGGAATGTAAATGACAATATAATGGCACGTACTGTTGGGTATGCCAAAGATCCTCATGCAACTGATTATCTTTAGATACCAAAAGTATCAACTGTATAGGCGCTGAAGAGGAGACCAGAATAAGAGTGACTTTTTCAGGTGGGAAGGTCATTTTTGAGGTGATGAGGCAAAGATGACTTTGGCAGTCCTATCCTAACCGGCTCTCCAAGATCCCAGGAAGCCCCTTAATGGGATGAGGGTTGTAGTCGAACCTTGGTTCTGCCCTGAGATGCCAGGTACTGCCTGCTTGTTAGAGTCGCCCAACAGAGGAGAGAACATGATCATAATAACGCTTTGTGTCCTTCAGGCAGTGAGCAATGATTCCCATTTTCCTGCTAGGTAAAGGAAAAGGTTTTGTACTTGTGTGTTCTTCCTCTATTCAAGTGGCTTGTGCTCCTCCCGCTTCCTGGTGTCAACTTTTGGCATTTTATGAGCTGTCCTGAGAGTCTTTTCAAGTTCTTGAATGTACGGAAAGAAATCCCTGTCACATTCCAGCTTCCCCTCCCCTTCCTCAGTCCCTTGCCCTACCTATCTCCTTTTCCTTGCTCTTCGCCCCCTCTGCCCTGCTGTGTCGGAGTGTATAGACTCTGTTGACTGTGGTACCACAAGAAAAGAGAGGGAGGGAGGAAAAAAGAGGTAGTAAATCATCTGTGCTTGTAATGGATTTGCTAATTGTTGCTTTATGGTAGGTAAATTGTTTGGTAGTGTCCAACGCAGAAGTTGAGGAAAAAGCGTGAAACTGCTTAAGGACTCTCCTCACAAAACACTCCTCTCTAGTTTTTGGGGAGTCAGGTATGCCGCTGCTCGATGGCTGAGTCTCTCAACTATAGAAATGTTAATTCTCTGAATAGAAAACCGATTGTTATGGCTTGGACCCAAGCCTCACCCTTAACTCCCTCCAAGTTGTTTCTTTCTTCCCCTCAATTCTTATACAAAATAACTTTCTTAATTGTGGAAGCAGACTGAGATTGGTATCAGTGCAAATCCTTAAGTGTAAGCTCTGTCCTAATGTTTTTGCATGAATGCAAGGTATTGAATGTCTTCAGGGGTGCTTTGCGTGGTGGTTATTTTAGACAGAAAAGTCTAGACAGTTCTTAGGATCTATTGCACATCTCTACACCTGCCAAAATTTGGGAGGCAGTTTTGTTCAAATTACACTGCTGTTCATCAAAAAGGTTTTCACAACACGCGTAGCACTAACTGAATTAGTCTGTTTCTCTCACTCTCCCTCCCACAAGAAATCTCTGCTTCCACTGTTCTAAAACTTGAATAATCTGCAATTACTATTTTTATTTATACCTTTCCTCATTCTCTAACAATTACATAAATAGAACATTCTTTTGTGCATGGTTTTGTTGTATGTGCAATAATGTAAAGATTTCACACACGTGATTGAGACAAATGCTTTTTAAACACACTTTGAGCTGAAAATAAATGGATTAGCTTTGAGAAAGGCTCTTCAGTGGATAAAGGAGATATAGATACCTTTTTTCAATGTCAGTCTTAATTGTATTTTTTCAGAAATACAGAAAACTACTTTCTTGCTTGAACCTGCTAATATTGCACTGTTGAAAATGAGCTGGCATGTAGGAAAGTATCTAAGCAATGGTAAGAAATTATCTAAGTAACATCGACTTTGCTTTTTTGACTAAAACCAATAGTTTTTAGTTCATCTAAGTTCTTCAGCAATATCAAGCATTGCAATTGGCAATATCAAGTCTCCATAAGGCTCTGAAGTTCATGGAGAAAATACATGGAAAGACTATAGATGTGTGGAAGAAGGGAAAAATGAACAGTTCGTTTAGACTACTAGTGACATTTGAATGCTGATTTTAAAACTTTGCTTAAATATTATTAAAATTTATTGAATTGGGTTATGAGTCCTTCTTCCTCCCTTCTCCCTTCCCTCTTGGAAGTGTGGTTTGCACATGATGTGTTTGATTCGCACGTGATTAAACATTTCATTCATATCATGGAAAATTAAACTATAGGCTATAAAATGTGGTTGCAATCTCAATTAAAATATTTACTATTTTCCCCTAGGTTTCTTAGTAAAAATAATAACAATGTTCCTAATGCTGGTAAGCTCATCTTGAACTATCTACCAATGCATGAGTTTGTGGGTCTGTCTTCACTTCCTGCTTTGCATGGTTTTAGTCATTTAATCTTAAATATGTGTCTAGATAAGCAGTTGTGCCACTCTGTTGGCTATTTTGAGTCAACATTTGGTGCAATTTTGTAATATTTTATAAAATACAATCCTACAGTGTGGTTATAAAAGTACTGTTTTTAAGGGCTCTCAATTAAAAAACATTTTTTAAAGTAGCCCTTCAAGTTTTTAGTACACCTTCAAGAATGGGCAAGCATGAGTTAAAAAAAGCACAGGCAAACGAAGAGCCACAGTTGTATTTCCTGGGGAGGATATATATATACGTTTGAATCTCCATGTTTTAGCATGGAATGAAGTTCTAGAAAAGATAGTAGGCAAAACCCAAACTGCATAAAAAAACCATGAAAAATAAAACCTTGACTGCATGCTGAATGAAGTCTTTTATTTTAGGTGTTTGTGTAGTTTGTAATGGAAACTATGGGCTTACAAGAGCAAATGATGGGAAACAGTGGTATGTGAGGCAGCAATAAAAATTGGGAATGCCAAATATGTGCACTGTATGTCAGCCGTGGTTGTGAATTTGTTTGAAAAAATAAATTGTTAAACAATGAAGGCCAGTTATTTTTTTTTATTATTTTTCCTGGGAAAAGAGTTTATATAGCCTAAGGGGGAATTTGGTGCCTGTGGGAAAGAGAGCAGTGGGCTCAATTTTCAAAATTTGTGCAGCTTTGCCAAGACATATGAGAAGAAACAAGAGTGCACCCTGAACATCTGTAGCCCTGGGAGACTCTGCTAGTCTTGCATGCGGGTTTTTCCATTCATAATTACACTTAAAAATCAAGCTGTGTGCACTGGTAGCTCTGCACGGAGAGGAGTTGAGCTTGTTCAGCCAGATGTTGATTTACTCTGATAATTAAGCTTGCCCGAGTCATGTAAAGGGGTGTCTGTCCTCATTAACTTGGAAAGGCGAGTGGTGTGTGTTTAGTCAGCCCGTGCCTTTGGGAGCCCATCCTCTGCACGTGTGCTGCGCAGGCACTGTGGGGAGGGAAGCAGTGCCTGCTCCTGCCGCTGTTTGGACATGAATATGTTTCATGTGACTCCTCAAACCCCCTTTGTGATTTGAGTCAAGTGTTTTCTTGGTAGTAGAGTGTGCTGGGAGTACTTGTTTTCCAGGCTGCTTCTGCAGCTCCAAGTGGAGCTGAGTGCTGGTCTTTTGGCTCTCATTTCTCTGTAGTTCAGGATGTTGTTCGTGTTTCTCATCTGTTGCGTTCGATATCCTGTCCATCTCAATGGTTTCCTTTTGAACCGGAGTTGTGCATAAACATCCTTTATTCAAATAAAGGTTCAACCATTTTTAAAAAGGAATGGTGAAACAGTGTAGCTGTAGTGGACGATGCAAAGAAGACATTGAATGTGTTAGTTGAATTTTTGCTCATGTCACCTGTTTTCAGTGAGTGTGGGGTTTTCCTGTGAAATAGACCTAATTGGGTCTGTTCCTTCTGCTCTAGCCAAAATATTGAAGGGGAACAGAGTTACAAGAACACGGAAGCATTTTAAAAATAACACATCCATCCAAATTCCCCCCCAGATTGCTGCTGCTCACAGGCTCTTAAACAACAGAGGAAATAAGGAGAATACACAAGGAAACAGGATTAACACATGAAGCTTAGAGTAAAATAAGATGAAAACCAGAAACACTTTCTGTAATCACTTGGGAAAACCTACTGTAGAGAACAGGGTCATAGAATCACTGTTTAAAGTGAGGATTTGGGGGATATTGCTGGGACAAAATAGTCTAAATTGTTTTTAAAATACTTCTAGGTAGAAAAATGAATTAGATTTCTTACTGGTGTGTGTTGTTGATCCTCAGAAAGGGGAAGCAATGGCTGCTTCAGGAAGCTGCAGGCTCTTATAAATCAAGGTAATAATGAGACTTGAGCCAAACATCCTTTTGATTGCTTTGCCTTTGTGTTTTATTTTTTTGGTCATTTTCCTTCTCATCATTTTATGCTTTTGTTTCCTTACTTGTTTAAAAGGCTTTGGGCAAGATCTTTGTTCTTGCCTTGCCCTGTTGTTTTTGTTTATTTGGTTTTTTTTTTTTTGTTTGGTGGGTTTTTTTTTTTTTTTTTTTTTTTTTTTTTTTTTTTTTTTTTTTTTTTTTTTTTTGACAATTTTTATTTTTGTTGTTTTTATGGATGCCCCTCGGGGTTTGGGTTACCCTGATGTGTATGTCCCTTGGTCACTTTGCCTATGCAGACAACAAAGACACATTTTTACTGGCTGAGCTTGATCAACAAGGAGCAGACAGGTTGTGCATTGACTTAGGTGAGCCAAAAATCTTCATAACTTATGTGCTCTATTTCTATGCTCCCGTGAGCATAGAAACCTCCCATGAGCATAACAACCTCAGTTACACTGCAAGTTTCCTTCATAATTTTGCATTGTATATTATATGAACGTAAAATTTCTGCCTTATTCAAGGTCTTTTTTATTTTTTCCTTTTTTGGGGGGGTTTGTTTGTTTGTTTATGATGTCCCCTTGTCTCTTTTCTGTTTTGGTAGGCTTGGATGATTGCCTGCAGCAGTATGTCCATAAATTTGAACGGGAGAAGATAAATGGTGAACAGCTGTTACAGATTTCTCACCAGGACCTTGAAGACTTAGGTATCTCACGGATTGGACACCAGGAACTGGTTCTAGAGGCTGTGGATCTCCTGTGTGCACTGGTTAGTTACGTTGTGAACAGATATGCAAAGAATTTCTTAAAGGGCTTTTTTGGGTGAATAAACAAAGCAAGATTGATAAAACCAGAATACCTTTGTCTCTCGCTTTCCGTTACACATCATGATAAAAGAAAAAAGTAAGAATTTGTTTAATTCGTGCAAGTTTTGTATTAATAGCTCTCTGACTTTTTCCTGATAAGAGGCAACTTCAGTTCATTTGGTTGCACTTCCAAAGGAAGAAGTTGTCTGAGTGACGTTGTTAGATCTTGTGGCTCCTGTTAGTGAACAGTTTTCTTAGAAGACAGAAGACACGCTGTTGAAATGACAGGTGCTAGAAGTTCCTCACATCAGTTGAAATGGGTTTAGAGTAATTTAGTAGCAAACCTAGGAAAGTGAAGAAAAATTAACTCTTGAGATGAGGGATGTTTAGCCACCTCAGTTACAGTCTAGCTGAACTCTTAATTGGATTCAGAACTTAAGCTGTTCTTTTGTCCTACTCCTGATATATAACTGCAGATACTTTGAAAACAAACATATTCTGGAAAGCATAAATATGTTTTGGATTGTTTTACTAGCGGAGGCTTTATTTAAAGGACCTAGTTTGGTCACAGCCTTGAAGGCCTGTTTGATGTAGTGCAGTGTAATGAGCACCAGAGGTATATATAATTACATCAGGGAGGAGGGTGGGAAAGCCTGCCTAATGGTTCCTTGGCCAGCGCTGGCCTGTCTTCCTTACATTAGGCAAGGCTTGGAGCAGCAAGCATGTGCTTCTTAAAATGGAGAGTCTTTATTGCCTGTGTGATAATGTGCTTTATTTGCTGCAGAGAGGTGCTACAGGGAGTGTTCCTACTCCACAACCTGGAGCAAATTGGAAGCATATTTAATGAAATCTCTTCAAACGATCTATAATGTTTGTCAAAAAGTTACTCTTATACTTGAAAGACATTTTATTTCCTTTAGGTATTTGATCTACCAAAAAATTTTAACATTAACTTGAAAACCTAATAGAAGAATGTGGCTGGACTGAAAAGCAGTTCATAGTGTGGGAAAGAACTTGTTGGGCAAGTGCAGGGGTCTGGTGAGTTAGTAAATGTAGTGTGGGCTGTATATGGTCCGGGCTGAAGTCATCTATGTGGTAGTCCCCAAAGGCACTTTTTTGTTCTCCTAAAAATGTTAGAATAAAGTGAACAAAGCTGGACAGCTGCCAGAACCTAAAGCTGTGTTTTATCTCTTACAATATCCTTCTAATTTCCTTTGTAGACAAAAGTTTTGACCTCAGACCCATTTCTGGAAATCCTTTGTGAAATGCAGCTCAAGTTAATGCGTTAGACAGATAGTGCATATTACAGCTGAAATGTGCTTGTTCCCTTTTTAAGAGGTGCAGGAAGAATTCCTGTGTTTTCAGTATGCCCTTTGCCACCTTCTTGATGCCTGTTCCCTTGAGTTTTTGAAACTGCATAGAATCACCACTGATTTTGTTTCCAAGGGGATACTAAATGCTAGTGGCAAATAATTTTTTTTGTTGTTTCTTCTTTTTGTGCAAGAGAGAGGTTTCCTGATTGTACCTGCATTACTTCTTTGAAAGTGGGAATGTTTGTTGTTTAGTGGATGTTTTGTACATATGCTGACACTTCCCCAGCTTCTGGGGCCTTGTAAGCAAAGGAACTATTTAAAAATTTTTTTTTCTTTTTTAATCCTTTTTTCTTTTTTGTTCCCTCTTTTTTGACCCCACTGCCACCCCCACTGTAAGCTCTCAGCTCACACTGTGGAAATGTGGCATTGGCTGGGCCAGCCTGATGTCACTCTTTGCAAGGTTGTCATTCTTGGTGGAGAAAGGCTGAGAGGGGGTTTTGGTGGTTTCCCAGTCCTGGAATTCTCAAGAAGAATTTCCCTTGTTACCTAGTTTGGCTTTGGCAGTTTCCCAGCTGAGTTTCCTTCAGATCAGTGCTTTGGCTCCCTCACACCACAAGAACACATGTGGCTCTAAAGACAGTGAGGAAGCTCTCTTTGGAACATCTTTCTCCTGCAGTATCTCTTTTCATGCATTCACCATAGAGACCTCTGTTTCAGCCTCAGTAGATCAGTCACTAAATAGAGTGTGAACATAGTCCTTGCCTTGAGAAAGGACACCAAATGCACCTGATTTTTTAATTTAGTTTTTCTAGGAGTTGAGTACTATTTAGCAACACTGAGCTAAAAATATGTCTGGAAGTTTCTGGTATGAAAAAGAAACTAGTGCATCTTTCTCTACTGCTTTGGTGATGAAGCAGTGTTCCCTCATGTCCTTGTAGCAGTGGCTGCATATGCAGCATCTTGAAGAGTCAACAGGAGAGTGTAGACTGGGATAAACACATTTCCATTGCTCTTGAGCTGATTTAATGGAGTTTTCTGAACAGGTGTTGAAGACTTATTTGAGGAATTTAGAGGATATATCAAAGGACCTGAATTCCCCCTGAAGAGGGGAAAAAATCATCAACTTGAGTATTTCAACTTTTTGTTGACAGTACTGCTTGGTGTGTGGGGGGGAAAGGGATGGAAGAAAGATCATGTTTCTTTGTTGATTGAAGTATTTGGGGGAAGGGGGGAACGAACATACATAACTTTGCTTTTCAAACCACAAAAGGAGGGACAGAAAACAAGCTTTTGAGGGCTTAATGAATATAAAACAATGCAAGCAAGAAACTGTGCAAATATTTTCACTTTTAATGTGTTCTTTGGATTTGATTTCTGAATCTTTGCCTACACTCTGTGATGGGAGAGTTTGGAAACAAAAACGCAGTGGATTTTTCTTGAGGTTAGAATAAAGAGATACTAATTATGTACAATTAAAAAACACCCCAAACCCTGAAAAAAACCCATAAATTAAAAAAGGACATAGTTGTGCCTTTGATAATTTTACTGGTGGTAATGTTCTGCCAACATGTTTGCAGCGTAACAAAATATTACATCATAACATGAAAACAAATGCATATGTGAAGACTTACCCTTTAGGTCCTAATCATTGTCAAAGGATATCTATGCATTACCACATAAGATTTTAGTTTTTTAGGGGCTTCAAATTTTATGTTTTTATTAGGAAATTTACTAGTCCATAGGATTCTTTAGAATGCATTTTTGTTAAAAGTAAAAGAGCAAGAATGGGTGACTGTGACAGTACCTTGTGTTAATTCAAATGTTTATTTAGCCTGCAGTGAGTTGGGTCAGCATCTGAGCAAGCATTTGAACTGGTTTTATTAATTTTTTTTTCCCAGAGCAGGTTTTCAGTTCAATCAGCCAGCATGTCCAACTCATCACGTTGCAGCATGTGAACATGGCTGTGAAAGGGAAGAGGATGCTGTCCCTGGGCAGTAGCAGAGCTCTCATCAGCCCAGTTCAGCTCTGACACAACTGTTCTGCTCTTTTGACTTCAGTTAACCACCTTTGTGGCTTTGTTGGTTTTCTTTTCTTTTCTTTTTTTTTTGGCTGCCTGACCTTGAGCCATTATTTGGTCAGATTACTTTTTCTCATTAAATGTGATGGAGTTGAGAAGGAGTGAGCTCATGTGCTCTCTGCTGCACGTGTGGGTGCTGCCTCTCCTCCAGCCCTGCATGTGGCTCCCCAGGTTAATGAGTAATAGCCTGGGAATGTTTGACATCAGGTGCTTTTGACCGCTGGCTTCAGCCTGTCTTTAGATTAAAACAACTTTGATGTTTAAAATCGGGAGCGATAGTAAAATGTAACCTTTTTTTTGGTTCATGAGCAACATCTAAAACCTTTTGGTTGCTTAAGTAATAATTTGTTAACTCTTGTAGCCTTAGTCCTGTGGAAATATTTCAAGAAAAGCCTGCTAAGCTTTGCACTTCAACTGTGTGTCACTGTGAAGGTTGTTTGGTGTGCTGCCACAATATCAGCATTCCTATCTGTTGTGGATTGGAACTACAGTTCTATGACAAGTTAAATTAATCCAAGTCAGCTGCTGTCTCCACCCCCTCCTGTCCTCTGATTAGTGATCCTTTGTGCTTGCACTCACCTGACCCTGAAGTGAGCTACTTGAGGGAGCTAAACCAAGGGATTAGATTTCTTTGTATTGTTTAGATCCCCAAGCCAACCCTCCCAACAGACTGGGCATTGCAAGTGAAGGAGAAAGAATAGTTGGTGATGTTAGAGCTGGTCAAGAGAGTTTCAGCTTGGATAAAAGCATTGCTGTATCTGGTGAAGGGGCAAAATGCTTTCTGTGTATTAGAGCAGACAGTGAGGGGACTGGTGGAGCAGAGGTGGCTTGGGTTGGGATGACTCCTATTTCTGGGGTAGTTCATCCACTAGGGCTGATCCACAGTTGTCCAATTTGGTGTCCTGGTATTCAGGAGCTGCATACCCTGTCTTGTGCTGGGTAGGTGTAGTGCTTGGTCAGGACCTTTCCCAGAGCACAAACTGCTGATTTAGCAGTGCAGGTGCACTCTGTAGAGCCTTTGGGGGAAGCTGTAAGAGGGAGCTTAGAGCAGTGACTTGGAGCTTGGCTGTGATCTGCTCTTCAGAGTCTGTTGGGGACACCAGTTGCAGTTATGAGCTGGAGCCTCTGCATCCCTGGAGGCAGCACCTGTGTTGCTGAAGTCACCCTCAAAACTGAGAACCACTTGAAAGAATTTTTTAGAAACTACCTGAACTCTAAGAGTCACACCAGACGCACTCATGGTATAAATAAGGTGAAGGAGGTGTGATAAGGGGTATGTGAATGTTTTAAGGCCAAGCCCAAAATCTTACCTGGTATATCAACATATGTCCTCTTAAATACTGGTGCCACCTCTAATCTCAAGTACCCACAGGTGGTTGGCAGAGTTTCTGCATCTGAATGACAGAAAGAAAGATCTGGAGATACTTAATTACATGAAAATTCTCAAGTTCTGATCAGGGTGATTAGGTTGTACCTCTGCACAGAAAAAGTATTTTCTGTTTTCTGTCCCTTTATGAAAGCAGGGGATCAACGTCCTCTAGTTCCCCTCTTTAAGGGGAGGGTTTCTGACATGTGGCTACTTTCTTGTGGTCATAGGAACTTGCCCCACATCCAGACCTGTTTGTGAAAAAGTATTCCCTCAACAATGGACTAATATTCAATATTATAAGAGGAGGATAAAATTAACTGCAAGAAATGCATCTAAATAGTGCTCTTGGGGTGCTGGGGTTTTTTTTTGGTTTGTTTTTTTTTAATTAAAAGGTGGTAAGTTCGCACATCACAGTGTGCAAGTACTTTAAAGTTGTTTAGTAATCCAGATCTTTCCCTTTCTGTAATCCTGGAAAATTTAAGGATATCCTTTGCTGTTGCAACAGTGGCGTTTTTTACAATTGGACATATCCTTTCAACCCCTACTCCTGGCTGCACTTTAAGGGTATTTCCTTGCCAAGAGCCCTGAGGTGGAGGAGGGATGCACTTGTGTAACTTAAACCCACTGAGATCTTATCCATAGGAGGCAGTAGTATTTAAAGGTAGCTGTGTAGCTGACACCTCTCCATACACTGGAGATGTGTGTTTCTGTGGGTCAAAGATTCTTACATTTTGTAAATGACTTAATCTGAAATATTCCAGCCTGCTTTACAGATGCTTCAGTCTGGAGGAAATGGAGCTACAAGCTAACACTGTGTCCTAGCAGCATCCTGGTCTGCGTTAATGGGAGAGGGAGGGAAGTGTTTATCATCCTTTAGCTGTCACTCCTTAGTCTAAATTTGCCCCTGCCCCTAAGTGCAGCAAAGGTACAGGGAAACCAGAGCAAGCTCAGTGAAGGGCTCTCAGCTTGGTCAGGGCTGGAGTACTTGTCCTTGAGGAGAGGCTAAGGGACTGGGACTTCTTCAGCCTGGGAAAGAGATGGCCTCAGGGAGGCTCAACAGCCTCAGCTGGATCTGGAGCTGGATCCCCAGCACCCACCACGGTGGGGAGCAGTTGTCAGGATGACAGAGTTGGGCTGTGCATGTCGGAAGTCTAAACAAGAGGTTCAGGCTGGATATAAGCAACCATTTTCTTACTCTGAGGACAAGTCAGACCAGGTGTATCAGGCTGCCCAGAGAGGTTGTGCACTCTGTCCTTGAATGTTTTCAAGACCTGACAAGATAAAATCCCGAATAAGCTGGTCTGAGCTTACAGCTGAGCCTGTTCTGGGCAGGAGGTTGGTCTGAGACCACTGAAGCTTCCCTTCAGCCTGGATGTTGATCCTGAGTGGGGGTATCGGAACTCCTGGAAACTAGGAATTAAATGGAATTAAAATTTGCCTTAGCTGGTTTAGGTTTTTGAGTAGGAAAGTAGAAGGAGTAGAGAGTATATCTGACTGACTATGGAACTTGGAGGTTAGTTGCAAGAATCTGCAGCAGCAAAAGAAAAGTGAAGGGCAGGACTCTTTTGTATTTTTGTGTGTTTGTTTTGTTCTGGTGGAAGTGGTTTTTGTTGTTGTTTTGGGGGATTTTTTTGTTTTTTTTCTCAAGAAAAGTAGGAATTTGAATTTATAAAGTTGAAGTTATAGGAAAAACTCTCAGATCTTTTTTTAGGTTTTGTAAATGAATGAAAAATTTGATGTCTAAAAATGGGTTTAATTACCATGTATGATGTTAACACTGTCCTCAAACTTGCAAATAATTTCACTGTTGTAGTCAAGGAGCACAGTTACTGAAAGCTGGGGATCCAAATATTTATTTAAGCTTTTGATTGCAAAATTGCATTTGCTTCCTGTTGATGTTTTAATCTCTGACCAGATTTAACTTATCTTTAGTTGTGAATGAAATGTTACTTCAGTGTTTATTTACCACAGGATAGAAAATGTTTTAAGAAAAACAAAATGCTTGCTCTTCTTTAACACAAAGAAAAACAACACAATCCACTTATTAACAAGTAAATGATATCTGTTAGGACCATGGGACTTCATTCTGATTAAAAATTGTCCTTAAATTTCATTAATGACAGAAACTGAGGTTTGGCACTCACAAAAGTATTTCTTACTGGCTATAGTGTAGAACAAATTGTTGAAGGCATTTTTGCCAAAAAACCAAAGTTGTGCAAATCGTCAAGACTTTTCATCCCATGTGGGCTTTTAACTTGTTTTATAATAAATAGGAGAACTCAGCAAGGATATTTGTCAAGCTTAATAATGTTCCTTGCAGAACTATGGCCTTGAAACAGACAATATGAAGAACTTGGTTCTCAAGCTGCGAGGGTCATCCAACAATCTGCAAAACTACATCAGCAGCCGTAGGAAAAGTTCAAATTATGATGGAAATACCTCTCGCAAGCCCCCCAATGAATTCCTTACTTCTGTCGTAGAGCTTATTGGTGCTGCTAAAGCCTTGCTTGCATGGTTGGACAGGTAAGAATGAAATGGTTGTATTTTAATTTGCTGCTCTAATGAATTGCTTCTCTTTGTAGGGCCTTTCCTAGATGCTTGGGTGTAAAGATCTTGATGTTACTAACCCCTTTTTTTGGTGTTGCTAGAAGACCTGTAGTGGATAAATTTAACCTAGGGTATCTATTCTTGCATTTCCACTCCTGCTAAAAGCAATAAAACTATTAACGTTGCACTCAAACTGTTATTTATAAAAGTATGAGTGTTCCCTTTTAGGTCAGTTTCTCATACACATGGTTTTCCCAGCTTCTAAATTACTTGTCATTGGCAGATCCCTTCCTGAAAGATTTTTTTAATGTTCTGCTGAAATCATGGCCTTAGCTATGTGATTTGAAAACTGAGCAGTGGGAGAGATTATTCTTCTACTGTTTCGTTTTCTATTTTTTTTTTTTTTTTTTTTTTTTTTTTTTTTTTTTTTTTTTTTTTTGAGAAGACGCCAGATTTTTTTTTTTTTGCCTGGAAAGAGCCAGAGTTATTTTGTTACAGCTGCAGCAGGTGAGGTGCTGGCAGGGGTGCAGTCCATGATAAGAGGTGAACATAAATTCTCAAAGCCCTTGCTAGCTTGCCTGAGAAGGAGAGTTAGGAGAATAACTGCACAGGGACTGGCAGCAAGGTGCACTTTTATCCTTTATGCTGCTCTCAAGTAAGGACTTGATCTGTGTCCAGGCAGTGATGTTAACACTTGTGCCTCTGACCTGGTCCTTTCCTCTCACTCTGTTGCTGGCAGCACACCCTAAATTTTTTCTGTAACTCACAGTCATCAAAATTGTTCACTTGTCCATTTCCAGACCTGCTATGGTTATTTCTCAATCCCTCTTCTAGGTTTTGCAACTGTCTGAAAGTTCAGTGGTAGGACTCTTCAAGTCCTAAAGCTGCCCTACCTGTAATGATTCTTCTCTAAGCCTCACTGCACCTCTGTGTATAAAATGTGAAAATCTATTTTTCTTCTTTTAGAGAATCATTTTTTCCTTGTCCGGTCAGAAAGCTGGAGATTCTCTCAGTGGTCCTTGCTAGGAAATTACCAGTTTTGGTGCAAGAGTGGAGCAGGACTACACAGTCAAGAATATTTACATTGTAAAACTATCCTCACACCTATGTCAAAGTCAGAGTTGCAGCACTTACTCTCTTATGCTCTTCCTCACTGGTAAGGTAGGTTGGGAGAAGGCTGTTCTCTCCAATCTAAGGGGAATTTTCTCTTGTTGTAGGACCCCATTTACAGGTATTGCTGACTTTTCATCAATGAAGAACAGAATCATTCAGCTCTGTTTGGACCTCACTACTACTGTTCAAAAGGTCAGCTGATTTCTTTTCCTCTCTGCTTTCCAAAAGGGAAGGAAAGGAGGTGTTGGGGAAGTAATGTGCTTGCTTTGTGCTGAGTGCTAATGAAAGGCAGTTCTGGGAATGAGAGCTTACTTTTAACTTTGAACGTTCATGAAGGTCAGTTTCAGTTGTCTGTGTTTGAGTGATGGGGTTTTTTTTTTGTTTTTCCCCCTGCCCTTCAATTTAACTATCAATTTTGGTATTGCTGGCTGTATCTTAAAGGACTGCAGCTTAAAGGCTACTCTTATTTTCTTGAGCTTTACTGGAAAGAGGGTTAGTCTTTGAAATAGTTGATCTGCATTTGAAGATTTTCACATTCCAAGCAGCATGTTGAAAAACAGTTATCAGTGCTAATTCTAAACAAAAATATGGCTCCGTTGGTTTTTATACCTATGTCTGCAGACTCCATAGATCTTGTCCCATGCAGGACAAGTTTTAGCCATCAAATGGGAAATGCTGCATGTAATGGAAGGAGCTGCCACCTTTATGATACAGATCCCACTTCTACCACTACTGCAAGAATATTTTTAAAAACTTTAATTTACCAGCTATATGATGAGTGCTTGTATAGATAATAGCTAAAAGGACATGTAGCAGCCGTGGTAATCTTGGCAGTTGACATAATTTTGCTGTCTGAATAATGCTGCCTGTTCTGAGAGCGTGGCACTGCTGTGGCTGTGAAGCACTGTGTGCACACTTCAGTGACTGCCAAACTTGCTCATAACCATTATTCTGTGCCCATATAATGTTTGAATTCCGGAGGACCGTGCCGTGTGACATGGGTGATTCCCTCCCCATGCTGAAGGGATGATGTCAAAGGACAGAAACATCCTGAGTTGTCAAGCTGTGATGCCACCCAGTGTTGTGTCATTGTGAAAGGATGGTGTCTGGGTACCCCAAGGTGTGCATGCCTGCTGCTCAGTGCCCTTCTTGCTGGGGTGCTCCATGTGCAATTGCACAAACTCAGTGATTTACAGCTATAGATGTATAGATTGTGCAGTGGAACAGTTTGTGTTTCTAGCAGCAGATGGTGTTCACCCAAGAGTGCTACAGGAACTGAGACAGAAGATTGCTGAATGTATTAATAAAGCTACTGAAAAGGGTGTCTAATCTTTCTGTTAGGTCAGCCTTTGATGGCAGGGGAGTGGAAGCTGTGAAGGACAACCCTGGCCTTTTAAAAAATGTCAGACTACTTCTCTGCCAATTTGATATGAACTATAATAAAAGATGGGGTTGGTGCATATGAGAAAAGCATTAATGGAGGAAGAGCCAAGCAACATGGTTTTGTCCTGGGACAGGGCACATATGCTAGAATAGTCTGAAGGAGTCTGCTGATGTGGAAAAGAGATACAGTTGAAAAATCTTTAGAAGGGTTTTTAGACTTTAAAAATATTTCTTATTAAGGTGCAGACTATAGAAACAGGTTGTCAGTTCTAATGATGAAGAAGAGGCCAGAGTGGCTCTCGTGGAACCAATGCTGCTCTGCATAATCATAAATGATGCATAAAAGCATATCATAATAAAGCAAGGTGGGAATGCAAGAAGATTTTAGTTACCTTTGATGATAACTATATAGATTCAAGGACAGGATTTTACTCCGATTAAGGTTCCATGTCAAACTTTAGGGCTGAAATAATAAAACAGTAGAAACAGAAATGAGTGGGAGCAGAAGGACTTGGCAATTTTGAGCATTTTGGCTGCGTGATGATAGATGGTATTTGATATTGATATGTGCACATGTATTTAGCAGAGAAAAGCAGGGGAAAGTCCCTCCACAAACTTCTCCAACATGGCTCCTTCTTAAGCTTATTAAAATGCTTGGGGGTTTTCTCCTTGTAGGTATTTTAAATCTTGTTTTATTATTTATGTGCTGTTTTAACTTTTTAATCTGAGCATAATATCATTCTGGAGTTCAGCACTTCTTGCAGAAAATAGTGATGACTTCTGTAGATTTTTACATGAACTTGTTTCAGCTCAAAGAGTTTTATACCTGGACTATGTAAATAATGCCTTGTGTGCAGTCCTCTGCCCTTCAGGAATGTCATTGGTAGTGTATTTTTTAGAAAATTGCTTTCCCTTCTATTTTTAATAATATGCTTTAGATCTGTTTTGATGCCTGGGGCAGAGGAGTACCTGTGTTGGGGTTTATCAGTGTAAGGCAAACCCATCTGCCTGGCCTTCTGAGAATCTGATTTAATTGTGCAAGGTTCTGCTTTTCTGGAAAAGTCAGCTGCTGTAATTGAATCCCACATTCTCTTAGTTTTCAAAGTTTATTATTGCTTTCTACCAGGGCCAGAAAATAGTTGCTTAATAGTCCTTTTGAGCCCTACTGGGTGAAACTAATCTGACTAATCCCTGCAGCATGAATAACTCTATTTCTATTTGAGGTTAAAATGGAAGTTTTGCAGAGATTTCAGAGATGATTTGTTTCCATGTTTATTGGTTAATGTGGGGGTTTTGTTCTTGTTTTATTTTTAGGATTGCACTGTGGCTGACATGGAAGATAAAGTCCAGACTGTGGTAAGTTTATGTTTCTGTTGAAACTCAGCTGTCTGCATTCACATTCATTCCTGTTGCTTCTATGCTGACTGTATTGACAACAGCTTTTCAGTCCCAAATGCACAAGTGTATCATGCAAGTAAACATTACTATAACTTGTTTTGTGAGTATTCTTTCCTGTAGAGGAAATAATTGAAATTTCAGCAGATGGATAGTGTGTGGTGATAGCATGTAGTCAAGTATTCCTTAAAGTTTCATTATACAGCTATGTTTCCAAGAGAATTTAACCTCAAATTTTCAAGGGAGGACTAGTCCTGTTAAATGATCACAGGCTAAATAAACCAATTATGCCTGTGAAGTGCATTTAGTGCCTTAATAAGCAGATGCTCTACCTTATTATGCTTCTTCATGTAAAAGAACTGCCCTGCCACAGAAATGAAGCTCTGGATCTGTAATTGAGCTTGAGTTTCTAGGGTTGTTTGAAGCAGCCTTGTGACCAAATGCAGAGTGTAATGGAATGCTTTTTATATTTTGTAACAGTTAATCATCGCTTCCTGCTTTTGACATGAACCAGGCTGTGCTCTTTGATAAGGCCTTCCGGTAGCTCATAGATGCCTAGGAATTTAGTAGCACAATAACTAAAAATAATTTTGTTCATAAATAACGAGACGATGTAAAAGGGAGTTCTCTGCATCTTTCTTTTTCCACTTGTGCACACCCACACTGGAAGTCAGTATTGTTGTTTGGAATTCCCTTGTTTGAGCAGTTCCTCACATTCACACTTAAATATTGTTTTGATTTATTTTATTGCTGCTCTAGAAATCTGACGTAAAACGAAACAGCAAACGTTGGAGCTATTGTTTCCAGGGACCATTGTAATCCAAACCAATGTCTTCCTATGACATAGCTCCCCCCCATTCTGTAGTTACATATGTCTACTTTGACTGAAGGATTCAAGCCCCTTGTGAAAGGTGACTTCCCTTGCAGGTTCCCAAACTGTTTATAGCTAACTACTATCCTGTGTACTAATCTTCTCTCCTCTCTCCTTTAAGATTTTGTAACCTACTTTGAGTGTCAGCCTTACTTCAGTTGATGTCAAAGCAGAAAACACAGTGGGACATAATGAAATTTGTGAGTGTAGAGAGGGCACAGATTTTTTGATTTTTTTTCCTTCTGTTTTCATGTTTAATTAGACATTCTGATAGTTACATGTTCTGCAAGGCAAAGCCATTCTGCCTCCAACTTTACTGACACGCCAAGGTCAGAATTAGCCTTTATTTATAATGTTGGCTTAGGATCAGTTATGTTTTGGTCAAAAGGAAATATTAACCTTGCCTGTGTAAGCATTCCAGAAGAGGTCAGTCCAGAGGCACAATGGAGAGAAGTACTGCAGAAGCACTTAAGTGCTGGATGGTCCTACCTTATACTGTAGGATTTTGTGCAGATATGTCAATGGCCAGCACATCACTTTTTGTGACACATGGCCAGTTGTATTCTTACAGCAGAAGTACAGAACAACATGAAAAACTGACAATTGTTCCCACAAGGAATCATCAAAATGTTTCAATATTTTAATGACTTCTATTTCAGTTAAAGCAAACAAACCCCAAGCCAAATATTTTGTTATATTTTGTGTGTTTATTTTTTCAGACAGGGGCTGTGTCAGCATCTGTTAGTGATGGTAAGGTGGCACTAATGGAAACAGGTTGTTTCTGTGTTACAATAAGGATGTAAACATGCTGTAGAATAGACCTGTACAAATGAATCTTCTATTTCAGTGATTTTAGAATTCATTTCCTTTGCATATTTTGAAAACTGAAAGAGGAGGAAGCCAGGAGAGAATTTTCCTAACTGTTTTTTGTATGTTCTCATTGCAGGCCAAGACTTTAAATGGCATTTGTGATAAAGCCATCCGATCAACTACAGACCCACTGATGAGCCAGTGTGCATGTCTGGAGGAGGTCCATTTAACCAACATTAAACCTGGGGAAGGCCTGGTAAGAAGCAATTGTGGAGTGTCCTGATGTTCCCAGTGTTTAATAGGTAGCCCTGTGAGCCAATGCAAGTGTGTATTTATAATAAGGTATTTCAAAACCAATAGTAACCTGTGGGGAAAAGAAAGAGGCACGAGAAGGAACCCTAAAGGTCAGTTGTCAGGTGGTGTGCTGGAGTGGCTGCCAGGGACAGATATACACATTAACAGGCTTGATCCCAAATATAATTTCTGATTCTAAATTGTTGAAGGTTATTATTATTCTAATATTAGGTTGTTATTATTCTAATTGTTGAAGGTGTGTTAACCAGAATATTGGAGAATTTACAAATGCTTGTGAAGCTAGTAATTTTATTTTTTCAGGTTACCATAACCACTTTTTTCCTAGGGGGGCTGGGAGAGGGAGAAGGCAATGAGAAATGATGTTTGTGTTTTGAAAGATGATTTTTTATGTGTGTTTATAGCAAGATAGGGATGAATGGGAGAATTTTGGAGGTTTGCTGTTAGCAGGAAAATGAGAATTTTTAAACTATTTGGTGGCCATGTCTTATTACTGACTCTTGTTCGTTCAATGGATTCTGCTTGGTGAGTGCTGGTTGAGAAACTTAATTTGAAATCTTGGTGGATTTTCTGTCTAGGGAACAGATGTGTTAGAATGAGTTGGAGGGAATTTAAATTGTTACGTGCATTTGTATTCACTCCTAGCCCTGAAGGCAGGAGAAATGAACATTTTTAGAGAAAGCTGTCCAGTCTTACTGTGCTATATAGTTTTACCTAGACTAGTGGATTTGACTGAATCAGTCATGCATTTTTGAAATTATGGGAACCTCTTTGTTAATACACAAGCTACATCGAAGCAGACTCAGTCTAGCTTGGCCTAAATAAGAAACAAGGAGGTGGGTGCACCCAATTGGATACTGACAGGAAAACAGGCAGGGAATTGGCTGGAGAGGAAGGGTCAAAAAGATCATCTAATTTTCCACCTATTTTTAAAGTATGTGTGGTAACTTCAGGCAGCTAAGCTGCTTTCAGCTCCTGAGTAGCATCCAGTTCTGTACTTCTCAGTGTGAGTGTTTCTAACAACAGATGTAGAAAGGAAAACTAGTTATGTATTTGTTCACAAATGATGAAATCAATGTGCTGGTCACCTCTTGTGGGAAATCTGTGTAATTATTAGTTAATAGCCTGTTCATGATTTTTGATTTGGTGCTCTTATAGTCAACACCCACTTCATCAGGTTTGTCCTTGTGTTCACACTCAGCGTTAGCATACAGAGCCACAAATACTCTGCTGGAACTTTAGTGCTTATGTAAGCATTGTGGTTATGAGGCTGTCTCTGTATTGACTTACCAAGAGAAGCTGTAAAAGAACATGTAGTGATACTTGTAGCCCACCTGTGTGGGTCTGCTCTGTTTGGACAGAACTGGTGTCCACCTAGTAAAACCTGTAATTCTCTAAAGCAAGCTGGATAGTAAGGAAATAAAGTTCTGTTCAAGGCCAAAGACTGACAAGGCAACAAAATCAGCAGTGTTTGGTATTACCAACCAGAGAGTGTTTCTAAGTCTTACTCCATACACTGGGTGTTTTAAGTCATTATAAATATTATAATAAATGACAATAAAAGTGATCTGTGAAGAAGTTTAGAGGGTTGTAATATTAGACTACACACTTTTTTAGGGAGAATATACAAGTTGTTAACTGGTTTTAATAGTGTTTTGAGTCTGTTGCCAACAGTGTTTTAATCAGATAAGTTATGTGGTTTGTTTTGCCTTTAAACTTGTTTTTCATTTTTTCCTTATATTTAGGGAATGTACATCAAATCAACTTATGATGGATTGCATGTAATTACTGGAACTACAGAAAACGTAAGTGAGGCAAATGTAGATTATCTCAGACAGCAGCTTTGATTGAGTTAGTTTGACTTACTACTTTTTGTTGTTTTAGACATGACTTGCATTGCATTACTGCTTTAAGTACTGCGTGATCCATCATTTGTTTATCCACAGTTTGTAAATATTTTGTGCCTGCATGTTTCACTTTTAGTCCAATTAAACCAGTTTCTGCAAGTACACAAATTAGTTCAAATGCTTGGCATTAAAGTAATTGCTTTAATAAGTTACTGTATCTGCTGTTCTGAGCTCTTATGGTATCTTGCTAAACCAAGTTTTGGATGTATTTGCTCTCCACTGGCAAAGGCAATCCTCTCTCATGGGAGCATTTAGGTGGTAGTGTGCTAGGTTCAGTAATGAGTAATGAAATCAATGAGCTGTCCCATGACAAAATTACCTTGCAGAGTAAAAAAGACTATGAACAAGCAAGACTTTAAGAGTGGTCAGCTGGAAGGAAGTAGTTGGCAAGAGAGGCGACTAGTTTTTTACTGCAGGTGGTTCCTTGTTTTATTTGTACACTGAGTCCTTTGCAGCTGAGAGTTTCTTGAAGGCTTCTGGGCAGCCCTTGAAGGAGTGGACATCTAGCCAGCAGCTGAGGCTGGCAGGTGATGCGGTGGTGTTTTCAAACAGGCTACTACTGTCCAGGAGCAGTGACTGAAAGAAAAAAAGAGCAGAGAAACTTGGTTTTTGCAGCAATGGTGGTTTTTTTTGTGAATAGGAAAGAACCAGTGGTTCTAATTGTTCCCCTGCCAGGTCCAAGGACCAGGCAGGAGAGTGTGGAAATCTGTGCTTGCAGTTCAGAGTGCAGAGTGTAAGCTTCTATAGTTTTGATACTATTGTCCTGGCATAACTCTGTATAGGATCTGCCACAGAGACCACATCCACTTCTGCAGCGATTTTAACATCTAATAAATGCAAAAGAAAGTAGTGTTGACTACTGACAAGCTGCCTCTGCATATAGGTCTTTGTCGGAATCTGTGATATTTAAGTGATTCCGAAATTGTAGAATGTCTCTGTCTTTCAGCCCCGTGCCAAGGAAGAAGTCGTAATTCGTTCGTGCTGGTTTTCAGGGTTGTTTATTCTTGCTTATCTATAACATGTTCTCTCTGTCCTGCAGCAGATCTGTCTCGCAGGACGGTGTGCGGGGCTCTGCCCCTCAGTGGGATGTTACAAACTTTATATACTAAAAACTACGTGTGCTGTATTTACAATAACGTGCCAATATCTATCACCTATGTTGAACAGTGTGTCCCCAGTCTAAACCAATAGGACAATGCCAACACTACAGTGAAACATGGAGGGCATGAAGAAGAAGAAAAAGGACAAGGCACGCCCAATTTCCTCCATCTTGCCTCTTTGAACCCCTATTCTAAAAACTCTTAAATTCTACATTTGTACCCATGCCACACTAATTACTACTTATATCAGATACTCAGGGCTTGTAATTCATCCTGTAAGACTGAAAACTCTTTTCCATGGAGAGGGATCAGAGACAGTGTCTCTCAGGGCTCTGTACAGGGGGGTTCCTGACCCCCTGCCAGGGTCCCAGACCTTCCAGGGCAGCCAGAGGGATGCCCTGGATTCCCACAAGTCTTATTTTGGATCTGTATTCCTTCTGTAGCTTTGAGTGTTGACCTAAGTGTCTGCTTTTTGTTATCAACACTGGTTCTTCCTTTGGGGAAACTCCTTCCTTTGGAGCAACAGAACCTGACAGGCGACTGAGAGATCTGCGAACAACTGATGGCCTTACAGTGGTGTGGTATCATTTAGATGACTCAGGCTAGATCTTAGCTCAATTTTCTTGCTGGATTTGGAATGGTATTTTAGTAGCAATCCCCGGGAGTTGGTGTATGGGAATGCAATGGAATTGCACCCCTGAATTGACAGTACTGAACAATGGAAGAACTGGGGGAGTCCATTTGGTATGAGTCAGCCAAGAGGATCCCTGAGTTATGCCATCCTACGTGAGACTTTGCATGTCATGTTCGCCTAGCTTTGCTCTTTCTTCTGCTCTCATGATGTGATCCCAGTGCTGTGACCTGTCACTTGCTGCAGGAGTTCTCTGTGCAAGGGTCCCCCACCCTCCCTCAGATGAGCTGTTGGTCACTCAAAGGACAGCTTGAAATAAGCTTTGTTTTTCACAAACTTGACTCTGGCCCAGCATTTTTTCATGATCTTGGTTGACTTCTATATATGCAGCTTTCCACAGGCATTTCCTCTCAGAGGAAGCAAGAAGACAATGAAGAAATGGGGTTACTCATGATAGCTCAGGCCTCCCACAAATTCCCCATGTTTTCTTCCTTAGTTGCACTGTTTATTCTTACAGTTCTTTCTCATAATAAAGTTACTTCAGGTCTAAAGGTGTGATGAGGTGGAGAAGGGAGTCCTTAATCCCAGGGCTTAGTTCTGGAGTCACTAGGAAGAACTGGCTTGCTGCCTGGTCGTTACTCATGGGGTGGAGAGAATGGGAGGAGTTGCTGTCCTGTGACCAGGGTGCAGCATGTACCAAGGTAGCATGTCTATGTGCTTTGGGTGTTGTCAAGGCTGGTAGGAGTTGGTGTGTTATAGCAGTGAGAGTGTTTTTAATAACTGCAGCAAAGGCTGGTGCATTGCACCAGCTGTTGATAAATCTAAATATTGACATACTTATCTGTTTCTTGCTAACGGCTCCCCAGAGCTTAGGTTTTGTTCCAAGAAAATTGTATTATGCAGTGTATTATTATTAGATAGGTATTTGAAAAATACCTGTCTATGCAAGTATTTTTATCTGCTGCTTTGGTGGTTCAGGCAGGCAGTTTCACATTAAAGTCAGAAGCTTTTATTTACATTGGAAAACAAGAAGGGAAAGTGCAAAGGATCTATCTTGTGGATTAGAGGGGTTTTGCTCCTTTGTTCTGTACATTCAAAGTCTGAATGTATTTTTTAAAATAAATACACGTTTGTTTAGAAATTGTTTAAGATGGTTGTTGTGTTAGGGCAGAAATCCTCGTCAGTCCTCTTCCATTAGCGTCTAAAACTATAGCACAAACTGTAGGGGAAAGGAGAGTGGAGACTGTCCCATGACTTAAGTACAATTTGCCCTGTAACAGATGGTGGCTGTGCCTTCTGCCTTCTCTCTTCCTGTTTAGTTCCCCCAGCGTAAAACAAAATAATTCGATTAATTCATTTACATTTCTCAAGTCATCAGTAGATGTGAAAATTATGTATAATGAAGAGCATTGCTGATACAACCTTTGACTTACATTGGTGGGGGCTGTTATGGGAGAGAGGGAGACCTGCTGCTGCACATGACTCTTGTTTTCCTCTTTGTAGTCCCCTGCTGATCGCTCCCAGAAGATTCACGCTGGTGATGAAGTGATCCAAGTTAATCGGCAGACTGTGGTGAGTAACTTCCCTTGTGCTTGCTCTGCACCACAGGGGCTGAATGGATGGGGTCAGGAGGCAGTTCTGATGTTTGAGACTTTTTAACATTTTATTTTCAAGACAAATTTTATTCTTTGCAATATTTTGATAAATATACAGTATTTCATGTTTAAATGCTTTATGCATCATATTAAAATAGTTCATGTTGCATTTAAGACCTGTTTTAAAATGTCTCGTTACAATCCACTGAAACGCAGATAAAGAGCTTTAAAATGCCCCCCCCAATAATTTGCAAGTGATTGTCCAATCATTTGCATCTGGGAACCTGTATGTAATGATTGCATTTTTGCTTAGCACATTAGGCAATGCCTTTTAATGTGAGAAAGAAACATGACAAAACTAATTCACTGTGAATCTCTGTGTTAGTCAATTTGAGCATATTCATGTGTCCTTCTAGGACTGGAACTGACATATAAAGAGCACTGCTTGATATCTCAGTATAAAGTTTACATCTTAAGTAGAGAACTTGGAAAGAAAATGAAGAACCTTGCAAAAAAAGAGCTTTCCAATTTTTTAAAAATTCTTAAGATGGCTTTTTTGGATCCCTTATCTCTTCTAGGTTCATGTCAAAACAAACAGTCTAACTTGGGGGATTTGGGTTTTTCTTGTTTGTTTGCTTTCAGAAAAGAAGTGCTGAATAAAAGATGTCTTTATTCTCTTCCAGGTTGGATGGCAACTAAAAAATCTGGTGGCAAAGTTGCGAGAGAATCCTGCTGGAGTTAGGCTGCTGCTTAAGAAACGTCCTACTGGCTCTTTTCATTTCACTCCTGCTCCACTGAAGAACCTGCGCTGGAAACCACCCTTGGTGCAGGTGAGAACCTGCCAGCTCCACTCTCATCTCAGGATGGGAATGCCTTGGTTGCAGCTAGAAAAAAGAGAAATCCTAGAAATGCCCCAAAGTACTCATGTTTGAGTATATGTCAAGGCAGGTTAGGTGAAATGGCTGTGCTCCTATGGCTCCTAGATAAAAAGGAAAATGTTATTTTTTTTTCTCCGTGCTACCAGATAATGCCCTCTTGGTACACAAAGGGACTAGGTGTGCTGAATATTTTAATCAGTCTGTGTGCCACTGGGAGAACATATCTGAGGCAAAACTGCTGATATGTATGGAATTCATCAGCATGGAGCAATAAATAAATGCTTTCTCTATTTATCACAGTAACATGTTTTTGCTGAAATAGCTTAAGACTATTCCATATATTTGTCCTCTTTTTAGTCTAGTGAAGGGGGAGAAAGTTTTTTTCAAAAAATTATTTAAGCTACTTGTTTAAATAAGATTTGGTTGTTGGGCAATTCACATTTTCAGATCAGATACTGAGCAGACAGAGAAAGTAATATTAATATAATATTAATATAATTCTTGTAATATAATTCTTAAATGACCGTGTTGAGGAATGGCATGTTGAATTAGGAAATTTAGGGCTTAATGCTTGCAGGAGCAAACAACCTAACTGAATTTAAACTTAATTATCTGAAATTAATAAATCCAGGGAGAGTTCCCCCTCCTCCTCCTGTTGTGATACAGGGCTCCCTACAGCTGTGAGGGTAATTTAAACCTGTGAAATGCTGGTGGCTATCACAAGTCTCCATGAAGGCAGATTTCTCTCAAAATCGGTAGAAGATGTATACTTGACTACTTGTTCATCCTTCCTTTCACCAATGCATATGTCCTGTTTTTGTGGCATCGTGCCTGACATGTACTACCAGTGTGAAGAACTGAGGTGGGCTGGCTTATAGGCTGTGCCCAGCAGTGTTTCCTTAGGGGAGGGAGTGATTGGAGAAGAAAGGTCTTTGAAACCTTTTCTCCCCTATAGGCAGACAGGAACCTGGCAAGATGCTTAGAATATATAGAAGTGAGGCACAAAGATGAGCAATGCCAAATCTATTTTTAATTTGCTTCCCTGGCCCTTATATCCATTGATCCAATCTATAGTGAACTTTACTAGTTCTTGTCCGTGCCCCAGGCACTGGAGTGTATGGAATAAAGGTAGGATATGCCAGCTTCACAGGGCTTTCTAATCATATCTGTATTAAACAAATTGCATTCTTTTAATGCATCTATATATAGAAGAGGGGGTTTTGTCTCAGTTGCTTTTTTTGTCTGTGGAATTTACATGAAAAATAGAACTGGAAAGAGCAAAATATTCTTGAGCAATGCATTACCCATGATAGGACTTCTGTGGGAGGGCCTGTAAAGCTAGCCAAGACTGGGGGTGGACAAAAATGTGGATTCTTAGAGTTTTTGATGTGTCCATATATCACAGAGATAGTAGTTCACTAGGGGATGAAAATGATGCTATTGATTATTAAATTATCTTTTTGTGAATGATAAATGAATGTTCAGATGTTTGATAGCTGTTTAATGTTTCAGACCAGTCCTCCACCAGCTTCAACTCAGTCATCAGAAAGCACCGTGGATACGTCACTGAAGAAGGAGAAGCCGGCCATTTTGGATCTGTACATACCCCCTCCACCAGCTGTTCCGTATTCTCCTCGGTATGCAATCAAACGTGCACCACTCAACAGAAACCTCCTTCACTGCACTTGTTTCTGAGCTGGCTTGCTGTTGGAGCTCTATGCAGATTAGCTTGAGGAAGCTGCAAATCTCAAACTTTGTTCCAGCTGCCTAAATGAGTTGGATTGCTTGAACTTATGCTTAAGTGTGTATACTACCAGGATTGTAACAGATTTTATTACTGGAAGATTATTGTGTGCCACAGAGAGCAGAGTTGTTCCCAGAACATGACACCAGTGTCATCTCTGTTTTGTTGTGGAGTTATGTTTCTGACACTGTTTAAATCCAACTGCACACAGCAATTTTTGTCCCTAACGTTTTTCACTGTTGGCTTTTTTCTTTTTTAGCAAGTTGAGTAACTGTTGTGGGAGTTAGGATAGAAAAAGAATGTCATGTTAAATGACACCTATCACGTTAAATTTTTAAACTTGCAAGTTGTTTAAAACAAATATGTTCCCACTGAAGGGAAGGGAGAGGCAATACATCAACTCTTATTTTTTTATCCTGTGGTGTAAGCTATAAAAATGCAGACCTGTATTCACAGTGGGAGGGGGAATGGTGTGTGTGGTGAGGCTGACTGTTGTTTCTTCTCAAGTCCATGTTGACTTGTGCCAGAACCCTGCCAGCTGATCTGGGAATGTGATGGAAAAAAGCGTTTTCAGGCAAGATGTGAAAGGCAGGCATGCTTCCTGGCCTTCCCTGACATTTTAGGTTACGTGTATGTACCCCAGCACAGAAACTGTGACCTTTTGCTGCAGGCCTTGTGGGAGGGCACTTGCACATGTCATGTGAGGGCTGATACAGAGACAGAAGTTGTATTACTGCAGTTTTTGGAGCAGGACTGGGAGGGGGGGGCTTGCTCAGGTAGGATCTCTTTACTGAAGTTGGACCCACCTTGGCCTGCTCTTGCCTTGCTTTTATGGTTACACATGTTCAGTTCTTACTAAAAAAACCTCAAATCTTTAAATCTCTTGGCATAATAACAAGCATATAGATTTAGCAGATGAATGCCTTAGTAATTTCTTCAAATCATTAAATATCAAGCACATTGGTGAATTATGTCCTTGTGCTCAATTTGTTTATCTTTCCTAAAGAGACACAAAATTATATCAAGCTTCAAATGCCTTTAGAGCTCAATCCCTGTTGAAAAGGACGGAAGTCGCAATACGAGATATAAAACTCGTCCTGGATGATGTGTGGAAAGGGAAAGGCATCTTGACTTTGACTTTTAAAGAGAGCAAATGTGACAAGCTATGGCAGGCAGGAAGAGGAGCAAGGACAATTCTTTTGCCTTCTGTTTGGTCATTTATTTTGACCTCTGCATGTTTTGCTTTTCTCTTGAAATTGTGATGCATTTTTGTGATGGTTGTTTTTTTCCCCCATCATCATCCTATTCTCTTCCCTTCCTGGCAAGGATCTCCTCTGCTCCACACTGGGAGTCAGAGAGCAGTGTTTGGTTTCTCACCCCATGGCACAGTCTCCACATGGTGGTGGTGTAGGAGAGCTCTCCACATGCATACATTTCTGATGTAACACTTGAGTGCAATTTTTGGTCTCTGCATCTCCATAAATAGCTCCTTCCTATTCACTGAGCTGTAGCATTGTTCTTGCTGGAGAGCTGGACAAGTGGGATGTGCCGTCCAGGGACTGCTATGAATACTGGGGGTATATGTGTGCTTAGGTAGTCAGCTATGTGTTTTTATGCCTGATTTGGCCAGTGGTTGCTTCAAGCAATAAGATTGTAACATGTAGGAAGGGGGAAAAACCTCCAGGCAAATCTTAACTTGAAGGGTAGCTTCTCTTCCAAAAGTACTTGCAGAATTTAATCAAAATCATATATGTATATATATACACACATACACACACTATGAATCTGTTACTGGAACTCTCAAGGAGGGAGAGAGAAGGTGGTAAATACTCAGTGACAGGTATTGGACTCCTATAATGACTGAAAGGCAGAGACCCTCAGATGGAGGTAATAGCTCTTACTATTACACATACAGAGATGGGTAAGTTTATATAGCACTCCCGAGTCACAACTATGTACTTGAGCAGGCAGTGAATCAGGGGCTTTGATGCCCTCAGGACAGAAAGGTCTCATTTATCAAAATCTTTTGTAGGAGTGGAGCCTCTAAATTTCTCAGTGTGTTAAATTACTGGCTCATTAAGAGTGAATTAGCATGAGGAGGGTAGCTTTCTTTTCTCCTTGTTAAATATAATGAAGTTCTCTTATCACCTGACTTTCTTGGGGGTTTCTTCCAGCTTGTTTGCAACACAATGCCAGTTGTCACGAGCATGACTTGCTGCTAGAAGCTTCTTTCAAACCTACTCATGTCTGTAGCTTTAAACTCTTTCAAGCCACTAACTGTGGTGACATGTCCTTTCAGAGATGAAAAGGGGAGCTTTGTGTATGGAGGAGGCAGCAAACGCAGTCAGCCACTACCTGGGTCCAAGGGCGCCGAGTCTCCCAATTCTTTTCTGGATCAGGAGAGCCGAAGGCGAAGATTTACTATTGCTGATTCAGATCAGCTGCCTGGGTATCCCATGGAAGTAAATGTCCTACCAGCCAAGATGAGAGAGAAAACACAGTCCTACGGTGAGTTAATTTCTCTCTTGTTATCACTGTTGTGATAAGGGCTTTGATCAGTCTTTAATGATTTGTCTTAGAAATCTGCTTGTCAGACTTGGTTGATATTAAAGCCATTCGTACAATTTGTGAATGTGAAATTCTACATCTGAAACAATTTCTCTTAAACGCTGTTATTTCTGTAACGAGTATCATTCAGCTGAGGTCTGCTGCTACAGAAAGCCATTTCCACATATGTGTTGGTTATAACATTATATCCACTCTTGCTCCAAATGAGCAAGAGGGTGGCTGTTTCATCTCAGCACACTGATTTCTTATATGTCACCAGTGGAAGTATCTTCAAATATTCTTTTTTTCTGCAGTTTGAACTCCTTATTGCTTATCTCTCCCTTTGTTTAACTGGGAAAAGCAAAAATTTAAAAATTGGTTTCCTCAACTTTATGTAATTCCTCATAACCTTCTGTGTTGTCTCTAGGAAAACCTCGTCCTTTGTCAATGCCTGCTGATGGAAGCTGGATAGGAGCTGCAGAACCCTTCTCTAGACCACGAGGATCAGGGAGAAAAGGCAAGGTTTTAGGTTTTATCCCTCATTCTTTTCCTCTCCAAAATTCCTTGGGGTGAACTACATGAAAGTGTTTAAATTAGGAATGGAGGATTATAGTTTGCATATTGCTGAACTGATGCAAGGTGACCACTGTTGGGTTTAGCGGAAATACCATATGATAACTGTGAAATTTCAGAGGCTATTCAGTGATGGAACTCAAATCTTTTGCCTTAGACTTGTAGTGAGCATTTAAAGTTAGCTTGAATGACTAGGGCAGATCTGTACTTGTGACTGTAGCACAGGCTTACCATTTTGCTCTTGCACACAGCCCTTTCCCTTTCTACTGCCTTTAATATTGATCGTGAAACTGCTTTTTTGCTAAGTCTTTTTGTTTAACTCACTGTGGAGGCTGTTGAAGAAGCAAGCTTGTTCACAAGATGTGAAATGTAGGGCCTTTTAGGAGCTGCTTTTTACTGCTACTGCTGTTAGAAGGGAACATATTCTGCAGGCATCACTGAATGGGAGAGAGACAGAAGCTCATGTAACTTTGTGTTTGGTTGGATTACTTTGGCTTTTTTTACTTCCCACACTGTCCTCTTCCCACCCTCTTTTGCATCTGAAAGACTATATGAGTCCTGTTAGAGTGGGAAATAAGGATGACTATTTATTCTTGCAATCAGTTATGAAAGCTAATGTCTAATTCTAGGTAAAATCAAAGCTAGATTCTATTATTTTCATGTAAAAGTAGAAGTTGTCATGTAAAAGTAGATAGTGAAAAGCATCAACCTGGAGTGATACGAACAGAGCCATCACCAGGTGGCAGGGCTGGTTTTTGTGTGTACGGTTTTTTGTTTGGTTTTACCTTTGGTTTTGTGTTGCCTTTTTTTTAATGCTTGAAATGTACCTAAGTGCTGCAGGCTTGTATTTAAGGTGTGTTGGATCAGAACCAAAGGCCTGCCTAGTCCAGCAGGATTTCTTTGGCAGCAGCTGCCTTAGTCAGGTGTCTGGGGAAGAGATAAAACAGAGAAAGCATCACGAATCACTGGTCAAAAACCAGGGAAGGAAGTGCTTACATCTTCACCTGCAAAATTAATTTCTCTTGTCCAAAGTAATATTAGTAGCTTTTAAGTTACTCATGAGTTATATTGAGAAGTTTATGGATTCAACTCTGGTTGCTTCAGCATTTTGAATAACACATTAGAAGAAGATTTGTTACATATCACCTATGATAATGATTTGCATGGAGGTAGTCTGTATCATCATTTTTGGTGTGCGTGAATCTGGAATATAACAGTCAAATGGTATCTCCTCTGATTATGGATTTATTTCATTATTTGTGCTACTTAAAAAAACATTAAAGATGCAAAAATCTGTGAATCTATTGATAGCTGGTTATGTCCAGGTATTTTATGAACAAATGTCCAGATCTAGGTATTTGAAGTGTAACCAGAATACTTTTATAAAAACAGAAAATGTTAATGGAGGGTTTTGAAGTCAGCAATAATTGGTTTTCCCCCTCCTGTTTGTACAGGTGAAGATGTCCTCTGCAGGTACTTCAGCAATGAAAGGATACCCCCAATCATTGAGGAAAGCCCCTCCACGCAGCACCCGCTCTCCAGGCCAGTGTCTGACAAGCAGTTAGTGAGGGGAACGGATTATATTCGAGGCAGCAGGTGTTTTATGAATACAGACCTCCACAACAGTGCAACAATTCCTTTTCAAGAGGAAGGTGCTAAAAAATCGTCAGTTACATCATCCACAAAATCCTCCTCGGCAGAGCCCTCGCTGCTGGTCAATTGGTTCACGAGACTGAAATTGTTGACTCACTGACTTGTCCCCAGTGCTGTTACCAAGTGCCTTTGCTCATCGGTCAGACTTCTCTACTTTGCAGCTTAACTGACACACAGTGACTAATGCAGTATTCTTTTCCTGGAGAATCTCACACTTTAGCCTTTTTGTTTGTCATTTTTCATGGATCAGAGGGTTTCCTAGTGCAAGGAGGGAAGAAAGATGAAGTTCTTCTTCCTGGCCAAAAACTGAAGGTGTTTATTCCCATGGAAACGAGTAAAATTTCAGTGAGGTAGAGGCCACACATGACCTGGAAAATGCGTAATGACTCAGAGGAAAGCATTGCATTACTGTGAAGTCCAGTGGCACTTTAGTTGTCTGAATGCTCAGAGGTTGGTGCAACTGGCAGGGTTGTCAGAGTCTGAAGAGCTCACAGAAGTTGTCACTCTCTTGACTGGGAAAATAAGCAGGGAAACAGCAGTTTCGTGCAACTTGGTGGTGCTGTTTCAAGTACTGCATGAGATCAACCTTGTGAGGAAGAGGTAGTAGTGTTACCATTCTTTCTCTGATATCCAGAGTTCCTATGAAGTCTTAGGAAGAGTTCTCTTATTCAGAGGTTTTAGGAAGTTGGACTAATTTAATTATAAGTCAATCCAACCTTATATATAGAATCTATTTTATTTGAAATCACAGTACAAATAAGGAGCACTGAACAGCTGCAGTGCTCATCTGTAAAGGTATATGGATTGCTACAACAAGCCAAGGAAATGCATCTGTAGAGGTGGTGAAAGAATATATATTTTTTCCATAATTGTTTAAGAATGACTTGCTGTTAACCAAAGTAACCTTTAAAGACAGTCCTGTTGGACTTACGAGAACTTTTACAGTGGTTCAGTTTTAGAATGATGTGTTGTTTTTATGAAAAATGTGCTATCATACACTACAATTGTAAGACATCTTGCTATTTTCTATATAGCTCTAATTTTTACCCCTCCAGAATTTTAAAGTGGCATTGAGTATTTTGGGAGGAAAATAAAACTTGTTTAACAAAAGAGGAGGATATTAAAGAGGTATTGTTTAAGAAGGAATGTACATAAGATTGTTAGTATGCAAACAGTTGTGTTTAAAGTTATTTAAATGTTAAATATAGTTGTATATATTTTTACATTTAAACAGATAGAGTTTGTACCTTCCTGTATTGAAGTACTGGGCACAGCTTAGTCAAATGAAAAGAAAATAAGATTTTGTATTACCTTCTAATTATAAGACTAACTATTTTTGTAGATGATCCATTGCCAACAGCCTCTACTCCTTTGGTCTTGCTGAAAAGAAGGATTTGTATTTAATGATTGGTGGGGAAAGAGGGAAGTTAAATGCTAGTTTGCACTTAGGACTGGGGCAGGAATCACATGTGATAATAGGATGTTAAAAACACACTGTAATTCTGTCTGTGAAGATGTCACCATTCTACTGCAACGAGCTGATGAAGTTGTGCTACAGCCCTGCAGAGAGAGACAGGGTGTTTCATTCACTTCTCAATTAATTTTACTTGATTGTGACTCACTGATGACTGGGGAGGCTGGTTTGGACCTTTCTGATCAAAGCAGATATGTCTGTCTTCTGCCACTCTCCTCCACTCCCCGAGATGGCAGTCTGTACTTGACATGAACTGCTGCTGTGCAGCTGAACCCTACAACACTTTGGTCCTGCCTCCAAGAAAAGGGCTGAAACTGCCATGTGGTAGGCTCTGTGGTGTAGTATAGTCCAGCCTCAAAAAGGCTGAACTGTTCTAAAGGTGTTGTCTAAACAAGACTTTTAAAATGAAGATTCTGCTCATCTTCAATGTCGTGTTTTCTTTACTTTAAAAATGAAATGAAATTATATCCTTCTGGCTTAACCTGCAAAAAATTCTGCTATTATGCAAAAACTTGGCTCATCTCTTGATGTTGAAGGTACGTGTATCTATCCGATCAAAAACTGTATCTAGGCTGACTTCCCTAATAAGTACCATGTACATTTCCAGATATCCTGCCATGGTACAGTACTCCACAATACTCTGAATACACTGTTATGGTGAAAAAACAACGCAGTTAATTGGAAAAGATCATAAACCCCACAAAAATGGAAAATAATATGTAGTACTCATGCATATATGTATAGTGGGGATCATGCACTTTTGAAATATTGAGCAGGCTTCTGTTGAAGTCTGTAGAATACGTAAAAGCCAATACCTTTGGTTTCTCTTACATAACCATTGCAAAAAAAAAAGTCCTATTTTGGATGGTAATGTGTGAGAGGAAATGAGACATGAAAATGAACACTAACAGCTTGTAGAGACAGAGTGCAGGGCAATTCTCCAAGCTATGTGTTTCCTCTAGTATTATGGACAATTAAATTAACCAGTGTTTGAATTCTGGATGACCAACAGAGGTGAGCACAATACTGAGAGTATTTTACTACTTTTGTGCTAATCAATGAGCCGATAACTTTTCCTTCCTCATAAGCAGGGCTTGCTTTACAAGCAACATGCTCCATAGTCTTGGTGCTCATTGAACAGAAAGGAGAGAGAGAGTAAAAATCCAAAACTTAAGCAAACCAGGAAACAGATGGTAAAGACTGGCTTTATAGCTGGAGAGGATAAAGAATTTTCTTCTTGCATAAATGTTTCTTTAGTCCAAATCTTATATCCTGTTTTGTTACACTGCCACCAGGCAGTCTTCACAAACTGCTCTCTATCTGCAATCACATGTATCTGCAATCACTTGGTCAATAGACCAAGTTAAACCCCTCATCAGGCTTTAACTTCGATCTTGATGAATTCAGCTCAAACCTTTTTTTGCAGGTTTTACTTTCCTAGGAGCTTTCCTGCATTCATCATTCAATTTTTGGAATATTTTACACATGATCCGGGCAGAAAGGCTTTCGTGCTCATTCGTTCTCAGAAATGCCTTTGCCAGCAGGATTGGTGTCTCAGAGGAGTGTGAATGTTGGCTTCTGCTTGAGTTTTCTGCACTAAAATATTCATCCCCCAATTTCCACTGTACATACTAGTGCACCATCTCGGAGTGTGAGATAGAAATGCTCGTGGGCAATTGGAAAGAAGTGTTGTGTCCTTTGGAGTAACGTTTGTCCTGCTGTACCACTGTGGCTTCTTTCTTCTCTGTAAAAGCCTGAGCTCCTCTGTAAAGCCTGAGCTTTGCTTTGCACATACTGTGGTTATGGAGCACGTGCTCTTTGTGGCCATCACATAGGAATGCTTTTGTCTCCTTGCAGGCTGTAAGGTTTTTATAATGGACAAGAGCTCTTGAGGAAGCCACTGACTTAACTCAGCATATTCTGTGATTCACTTAAGATGTAGAAAGAGCACTCCAAAAAAACTCAGTTTGGAGAATGAAAAAAGAGGGGTCAGGCTAAGCTAAATGTATGGGTCTGTGTCGAATGCTGCTTCAGCTGAGTGGCAGTAACTCTGCAAAGAAAGCACCCCACACAACTGCAGCATGCACATTTGTTTCTACCACTACATTTGTATGATGCTAGAATATGAAACAAGGGCAGTCTTTCAAAGCAGTTATATATAGTTCCACACACCACACTTGAGCTGTAAGATATATTGACAAAAGCAGTCAAGAGCTGCTGTCAGTGTGTAATTTCACCAAATTCTGCTGCCTGTGCTTCTGCTGCATCAGTTTAAAATAGTAACCTCTCTTTATCCTGTTGCACAATGCAAGTCCCTAACCATCAGTTTTGTCTGTCTTTGCGATATTAACTGCTGGTAAGGTTGTGTCATTCCCACGGGGCCTTGTGCAGTGGTCCAAAAGCTTAGTTAGTTTGGGTTATTCTGGACTTTGTCCAAAAGTGGAAAGTCAAATTTAAAAACAATGTTACTGCTCCAACATCACTTAGAGTTGGGATTTTTTTTTTATACATACTAGATATGAAACAGGCAGGAGTTGTCTGTTGCACATACTTTGCCAGTGGAAGAAAAAATGAGGATTGCATACTCAGTGGAGGAAAAAACCCCAGACCTCTGGGTGTCCTCCAGTTCCTGCCAGTGGGAGAAATGTGTTTGTTTTAGCATGACATAGAATAGATGTAAACATTTCTTTTTAAACCTCCCTGTGTGGTCACCTCAGTTATTCAGGATGATGTAAGCCACTGACTTTCTCCCTTAAGTGGTTATGGAGTTATCCAATATATTTTTTTGGGAGAGGGTAAAGATATCTTAGACAATTACGTGATTGATTAACAGAGTATGGAGACAGAGTAATTAAGCATAAAATAAGTGCCAGAGAGTGCTGAGTTACAGGGAAAATCCTTGGGGTCAATTTATGATTGTGGTTTCTGTTTGTTCTCTGGTGAGGCTGAATGTTCTCTATGCCAGACAGCAGCCAAGGAATCAGAGGACAAGAAGTCCAGTTTACTGTGCCATCTTCAACTGAGAGGGGTAGTTGCTTGGGCTTTTTTGGTTTGTTGGGTGGTTGTTTCTGACACCCCACACCCTCCTTGGTAAGTGTAGCCCTTTTTCAGTGCAAGTGAGCCAGAGTAGGAACTGTTGAAATGTACCTGTGGAGCAAACCTAACAAGATTCTGATGGATCACTGGGGCTGTGCTGACTGATGGTGCTCAGCCACCAGTGTTTAGGTGTGCTCTGGGAGTGCCTTTGCAGGTGAGGAGCCTCAGACCCTTGTGACCTTTGCTTAGAGGCTTTTTTGTTTGGGCAATATTTACTGAGAGGCATACAATATGCTACAGTATAAGCTGATATTCAATGTTTTGACCACGTATTTAATGTTTTAGGTTTTTTTCCCAAGTAAGTGCATGCTTCTCAGTGCTACTTATTAATGTGTTTTCCTCTTTCATCCCCCATTAGCTGTTTTCAGTACGAATAGGTCTCATGAAATCCTCCCATATTTCCAATGAAAATGTTCATAATGCCAAGTAGTCTCAAATGAGCCATAAAATTTTAATCTGTAAACTGTAAAAGAGCCCCAACCAAACAAAACTTCATTAGCAAAACCACATTTTCTGCCTTGTGAATAACAACTTCATGAATAATAATGAAACTAAGGATTTTCATCCAGGTAAAAGATCAGCCATACTTTAGTGGCTGCATCTTGGGTGATTTGTTTTATTACATGATAGTAGAAAGTGAGGGGTGTAGCATAGGTATTGTAGATTCTTGTAGTGCAGCTGTGGTGTTTAAATGTGTCTGCACAGAACGTGACCAAAGGCTTTCTTAGGTGTAACACAGTTTTAGCTGAAACTCTCCCACGTCACTGAATGTCCCATTGAACATGCAGAAGTCTTAATATTGTCTGGCATATTTCTTGACCACTGGTTTCTGGGGGGGAGTTGGTATAAGTTCCTATAAGTGAGCAGGATGAGAGCAAAACAAATGATGTCCTAAATTAATTATTTCCCTTTTCCTATGTCTTTCCTCTCTGACCTTTTCCTCCCTACATTAAGGCTAAGGGACTTTCCAAGAATTTATTTCACAAACAAACAGTTATAAAGTCTTTAATATTTATAGCATAATCAGTTTGTTTTGATGTCCAAGATAGTTTTCACCAGAGCCTTCCAGCAAAAATAGTACTGCCACAAGACAACATTTCCAAATTCTTGATTCATATAAGAATTCCTCTCTGCTTAGTAAGCTGTTGGCTTAGACTCTGCTTTGAAGTTACTTAGACCACCCCAAGCAGTCCTTGGTCCAGACACATCAGCTTATCACTGGATAGGAAGAAAGGTCTGGTTTTTTCTCCTCTTTCAGAGTTTTGTAGCGCTGGATTCATAGGTTGCATTGGAAAGATGGGTGTGGACCTCCTGCCCTTCCCTGCCTGCCCTCTCCTGCTGTCTGTGCAGTGGCTATGTGGGTTGGAGGGACAAGAAGGTGAGGGGAAACCCATCAGCTAAAGCAGCAGCCCCTCTCTTCCCTCCCTCATGCTCAGGGAATGGGTGACAGGCCTCTGAATAAAAGGCTAATGGGAGAAAGTACATGATTTGCAAAGTTGGTTTTCCTGTGGAAGTGTGGGAACATTGTGGAGTGACATGATGTGTCTCACAGTGTTAGCGCTGAGGTAATATGAGGGAGCCCTAATCTAAAAACAAAAAGGTTTGGCAGCATATGAGCTCCTGGTATGGCACAGGCATGTTTCACCTAGTGCTGCACAGAGAGGCCTTTACTAAAGAAAAGGGGACAAGTGAGATGCGGCTGTCTGGGAGAGGCAGCGAGGAGGATACCCCGGGATGCTCACACATGGGTGAATCTGGTCACAAGAAATGCGTTTGACCTGCTACTGACCGTGGCTGGCTGCTGTGCTTGGAATGGATGTGGTCTGTGTGGGAAATAAGGCTTTTAGAAGGTTGTGGAAGAGGCTCAGGTTTCGGCATCATGACTCATTTTCCCAGTGGCTGACCAAAGCGGGGGAGGTGTGATGGGAAGCTGTGATGAGAAGTACTCCTGCTATCTTTCTCCCTATCAAGAAATGTCAGAGAGTGAAAACAAGCATCACCAGATTCAGGTTTTTTGAAGTTCGAAAAACCTGAATCACACACAGTTACCAAAGTGCATGACTTCTCCCACAGGTCACTCCTGCAAACATGGATTTTTCATCTAGTTTGCAGTGAAGTATTTGGTGTGTTTTCAAAGTGCAGATGATTTTGGACACCTCTGGTGTCACACAGTATTTGCTGTTCATGTAGCTGGCTGTGAAGAGAGACATCTTGGCTAGTGAGGCTGACTCTAGCAGTGTTGTCTCGGGGCAGGAGGTGTAAGGTGAGAATTGCATGACCCTGACTAGTTTGGTACAACCTTTTTGGGTTGGATGTGCGTAACATGCCTACATTTTAAAATGAAGTGGAAGTCAGTTATAAAATCACAAAAACATATGAAAGCCATTAGTGGGAGAAGAGACGCTGCCAAAACATTGTTCTCTGGTTGCTGTCCAGTACTCTTGCCTAGTTTGCATCTCTAAGACAAAATTCCAGATGCTGCCCTAGTAGAAAGTGGCACACTGTGTGACCCCAAAGGCTCATTTCCATTGTTCAAAGCACAGGCCAAGCAACATTTCTGTTGTTTTTCTCTAGGTCTTCAGTGATTTCCAGTGATGACTAGTCTATTCAGTCTGTTGCTGCCTTCTCCCTTTGCTCAAGGTGCCCTTGCTGAGCACCTCAGGCAGTTTTGACATTGTCACTCTTGGGTGCCTGCAGAAGGCAGTGTTGTGTTCAACATGCTTGTGCTGCTTTTGTACTTGAGCATAAATAAGAAATTCTCCCACAAATTAAACAGGTTTTGTCGGGCAAGAAGTTCCGTCCTCAGCACTAGGTCTGAGCACTAGGTTCCTTCTACTTTTTGTGTCAAATCTGATTGGTTGATTAGAGCTGTTTCTGATTTATGATTGAAAGAGTGAAATGAAAATAGGATCTTGTTGATGAAGAAGATTCAAGTGAACATTTGAACAAATTAATAAAAGCCAAAGAAACTAGAGAAGTAAAACCAGCACTAATTCTTTATCTGAGCAGTGCTAAACAAAAAATACACAAAGTAAATGTGTATGTGTTTTGCATTTGTGTGGGGTTTCATATCTCAGTTTACTGTCTGGAAACTTTTAATATTATTTTCCTACAAGTTTCTTGACAATGAGCTGCAGGTAACTGTGGGGTGCTTATGATCAAGCTGCTGCTGTATTGTTGTACTGTTGTACTTTGGGAGACCAGACTGCTTGCTACACGTGGGTTTTCTGTTCCTTCCCAGCCCTCCCACTCTAAAACCAATGCGCATCACATCAGGTGGCTTTCAAAATTATGAGCTCGTCACTAGATCCTCTTTTCACTGTCCTACTCAGTTCAACTTTCGAGAACAATAGGAAATTTATTTTTAAAGGCTGAAGATGCTGCAATACCATAAGCACGGATAGATGTAATTGTTGATTTGTTTGAGAACTGGAGCCATTGTAAGGTAACAGATATGCTGCTGTATTTAAGATGAAAAGTTTTTCTTCAAGTAGAAATTGTGTTATGTTCTTGGACTATTAAATACACTCTTGATTCAGAAATGCACAAAGCACCATTTGTGCCACTTAAAGTTCACATGGAAAAGCTGAATCATCCAAGCCATCTGAATGATGCACACTATTTGGTAGTTGTTTTCTTCAGCAGGCAGCTGGTGATCTCTCTTCCTGTATTCAGGGCTTGGGTGGGGGAGGAAAAAAGGAAGACAGAAAGGAGTCTCCTGGGTGGGGGGAGAACCTATTGCTTCATGTGTGCAAACTTTATGGTTTTCCTGAGATCGCTCTAAATTTGTGGTAAGTTAAAACTATATTAAGAGGATTGAATAGGCAATATATACTGCAATTAGATTATAAAGTGTTTTTATTTTAAAGTAATAATGCTTTATGAACATTTTAGGCATGATTTGTTTATTATAAGTTACATTTCAAGCAGTTCTTCATGGGGGAAGACATGGGATATGTGCTAGGGCTGGGGGTCCTTCAGACTTGGTAGCTTCTGTGTCTTCTGCTCCCCTCTTGAAATAAGGAGGTGAACTGTGAGATTCATTGCCTCAGTCACCAAATGTGACACAAAAATGATAACTAAATTTCTCTTGTGCTGCTCATGTTGTAAGCTTAACACCCAATTTACATGTTTGCCTACTGAAGCTCAGTGGTCATGAAGGGCTGTTTAGTGCTGAAAAAACTCCCAGGTCAGGAGTGGGACAGACATATGGGGGAACAGGGCTGGGGGGAACAGTATTTTTGCAGAAAACCCTACATGTACTCTCTGCCGCTACATCCTTAGTTTTCTGCATTTAGGATGTATCTATTTTTCTGTGGATATTTTGTTTATATTGACATTGGTGAAGAAGCTTTTTTCTTCTTTAATGATCTATCCCTTTATTACAGTCTGTCTTACCTATTTACATGGTAAGATTTTTTTTTAGCAAGCCTTTTCTTCTAGTTTTAGCTTCCTGAGTGTGATGGGTTGGGGATTTAATTGTTCTGTGTTGTACTTGTTAGTACAGTTGAAAGGGTCTAAAGAGCAGCAGAATGGAAAAAGCAATGCATCTAGGCTTTGCTCAGATCTTGTTTGTCTGACTTTTCTTTTTTCCCAAAGCTGAAGAGGGACACAACTAGCAGGCATTCAAATCTTCTTTTGAGTCTAAACCAAACTGTGTGACTCTGTCAATGTGAGTAATGAACTGCCTGGGAATTGATGGCAAATTACTTGTATTTCTAACCAACACAGAGCAGAAAAAAAGGGCTGGAGCTCTGATTCTCAGCAGATTCTTCAAGAGAGCCTCTTATTAACTGTGCAAGGGGGGCACTTCCATTCCTTTTGGTGACTGTCATTTTAGGGCTTGCAGTGCCTGCAATAACCTGAAGCACTTACCACAGCAGGTAGTTTCAGCAAGGGGGCAACAGCCCCTCTTGCTTAGAAAACATTGGCTTTTGAGAAAATACCAAATCAAACCATGTTGCGTAGTCTTAAGAAAAGATGACTGCATTGGTGTCATAAGAACAAACATTAAAGATTTATGTAAGAAATTTATAGGACAAGAGACAATAAGCTTAAATTACAGCACAGAACTTGAATTTGGTTGAAAAACCTGATGTCAAGGAGAGTTAAGCACTGGTTTAAGATGCTGAAGGGAGCTGTGGAACCTCCATTATTTGAAGTCTTAGAGAACGGGTTAGGCGGCCTCTGTCAGAAATAGCCCCAGTGTAATTGATCCTGCTGGGAGGGACAGACTTAATGATGTTTTGATGTCTCTACAGCCTTATGAATTTGCAGAGATGTGAGTAGGCTGTGTGTGATTGCATCCTGGTAGAGTTCATCGAGTGCTTTCAGGCTCTTCTGGATAAAAGCCACCATGCACGCTTCACCATAACCCTAGTGAAATTTGGAGGTTTAAAGGGCCCTGAAGCAATCAAATGAATGCACGAGAAGATGCAGTTCAGGGGCACCACACAGGAAAGAGGGACAGGGAGGAGTAACGTTCAGATTCAGTAATTTTGCAGTTTTGTACTTATTTAGAGTAAAAGTATCATCGAAAATCACCATTGTTTTTCCTTCAGTTGAGGCACTTGCAGAACATTACAAAAACACTACTTTTTGTTTTGAAGAACTGTGGGGGTTTTCCTCTTAATACAAGGAAAGTATTAGTAATGGTGCTACACTTCTGACAAGGGAAAGCATATTGATAGCTCTAAAATATAGTTTGGCCTTTTAAAATCAAGACAATAGACCTACAAAATCTGCTCTTTCATACTGCTTCCTGATAGAGTTGAAAGACACATCCCCACATTCCTGCCATTTCTAATGTAATTTTTAATTTTAAAAAGGAAGTAACTTGCAAACAAGTAGGGCAGTTCTGTGCTTATGGAAGTAGCTTGTTTCTGTATATAAGTTCCTGGTTCTTGTAAGCTGTGAAGCAAAAACGTACCCACCTTCATCTTCTTTCAATCAATGGGTGGCCCAGGAGTATGAGCTTTATGGGGAGACACACGGGTGGCATGGTAGCAAGAAATTAATTTCTCATGCAGTGCAAATCATCAGTGGCCAGAGTCTCCAGAAAGCAGTACCAGATGTCATGAATATTTTGACATTCAAGTCTGTAGAAAGCTCCAAAGAGGAGGAAGTGAAAGGATGGTGGCAAGTCTCTTGCAAGCAATTTTAGGGATGTGGGACTTCATTTGCACATGAGTGTGACAGCTCTTTTAAGCAAAAAGCACGGTGGGAAGTGGGACAGACTTTGTCTTTACTACCACTCAAAGGACTGAGCCATCTGCTTTTCCATGCCATCAAGGAACACTGTCTGGTCTGCTGCCTTTATCTCTTCTGTGGAATATTTACTCATTCCATAAGGAACACATGTGCTTCTGCAGACCTGTCAGCATTGCCCTCACTACGATTCAGATTGCATGTAAAGCCAGTAGTTATTTTAGGAGGCAATAGCTGAGTCTGTGCATCAGATTTCAAGATACCTTTTTGGGCAAGTTTTCAGATAATCCATTTATATGCAGTTGAAGTGCTTTGAAGATATAAAGTGCCATGTTACAGATAAGTACTGATTAGTCATACAAATGAATAGAGATATTTTAATTAGGGCAATTTCAACATGACTCGTACTGTGGAAAAGAGCCCATGTAAACATATTAAATAGGTAATTTATTAGTGAGAGCAGCCTATGATTAAGGGTGTCGTGTTTTAATTTTTGGGGGGGAATAATATACTTTGCAAAGTAACAATGCAAGAGAGTAACAGCCTGATAAGCTAAAAAACAATAACAGATAGCCTCTGTTTTTCAAAGCATTCATAAAATTATAAATGAGATATTTGTGTCTCTTCATGTCTGCTTGAGCCACAGTACAACTCCAAATAAGCTGGGCATGCTCACATATGTACTGCCTGAAATGTGGCAGTCTTGCCAGCTGGTCAGTCTGAGACTACTTATATATCCTGTGATGCTATAGTAGCTTTGTTCTGGGATTTGCCATCATTTTCCTGCCAGGACCCTTTCTTGCAGCAACTTTTTTTTGTGTGTGTGTGTGATCTGTCAGCATCCTGACTGGGAGAGACAGCAATTGACTGGGGTGTTTGCCACGAGGCCTTCTGGTGTTATGTAGGAGGTGTATGAAGTGTTGCTGGGTCATTCTATATCTAGTTCAGAGCCACTTTTGTATGTGTGTGCAATTATATGTAAGGTGAATAGAAATGGAGGCCAGGATCAAGGCACTGTTTTGCTATACTTGCTCAGGAAGGCTTCTGATAGTTGGAGCAAGACCTTTCATGTTCTTGGATATGGTTGCACACTGCGCTGTTGCTTTCCTTGGAATCAGGATTGGGTACCTCTGTGATGAGGAATGGAGCAGAATATCAGACAATTGTTATTGATATGTGTGTGTTTATCACCTTTGACAATATATCTGGGCAATGTAAGTGATGAATATTTTATGAACTACAGGAATACATCCATGAAAGGATTCCTTGTCTCTTTGTTTTTAGTGCCAGAACTTGTTTATAGTGGAGTGTGCCAAAGTTAACCTCCAATTAAAAATCAGGAGAGGCAACAGTTCACCCCATGGTAAACACCACGTAGTGGCTCAATTTATTCTCTGTCAGTTAGTCACAACACCCACAGTCTTTTTAATTTATGACTGAAATGCAAAGGTGTAATGTAAGTGGATTTTCCAGTCTGGTTTCCTAGTTTCAGTGGAATTTGCCTGAGCTTTATATACGTATAAAAGTATTTACATGTGTGTATGCCTGTGGGTGAATGTATGTACCCATGCACTGAATTCTGTTTAAACTACTCATCCATAATATTTGAGACGGAATGGCATGAGTTGTCAGCTCTGTCTTTCAGATTCAGTCTTTTACCTTTGCTAAAAACCTTCCAAAGAGCTTAGACTTACAAATTATAGTCAAGGAACATGAGTCTGCTGTTGCCATATTTCCCTGTTCACACAGCCCCCTTACCTAGAAAGATGATAAAACCAGCCTCAAGTGAAAGTTTACTGAAACAGCTTTTGTGTAACTTCTCACTTTATGCCTATATGAGGTATATTTGTATTCTTTTTCTTTTCTTTAAACTGAGAGTATATAAGAATAAATGTTCACAATCATTGAGGTTGCAATTCCTACTCAGTAGGTATTTGAAGTACTTACAAAGGTTCAGTGCAAAACCTATTTTTAATCATTGCTATTCTCCTTCTAGTGTCAGGGTTACACTTCAAGTCCAGCTGTGTGTATCTCTGCCTTTATAAAAAGAAGTCAAATTTCATTTGGAGTTGTGCTTTGAAAAAAACCCACACAACTGCTGTGACTTCATGACCTTTCTAAAATGTGTTCCCTGCCTTTTAAATAGGGACTTTCACTTGAAGGAATTTACAACAGATTTTCCTCTGAGTCCTTCACGCTTAGATCTTGGCTTCATTCCAGAGTGCAGAAACTAGATTTGTAATTGCCTTATTTACAAGGTAGGGTTTCCCCTTCTCCTTGTTTGCTTAACTTGTCGGATTGTAGACTATTAGGCGCCGCTTAACCTTCTAAAAAAAATGTTTTATTTCTATTCCTTTTCTGATAAATAACTATTTATTCTCCTGAAAAACCATCATCAGAATGAACAGAAAAAGTGGTTTATTCTGAATTTAATTTGTAATATAAGAGAGTGGGTTTAGCAGAATGTAAGAAACTAGATAAAGTGGTCCTCAATTTGATTAGAAGATAATTTGACTTAAAATTCCTATTGTATTTTCTTCCTCCAAAAATTATGACTTTAGATAAAATTTGGGTAAAACAGTGGTCTGAAATTCCGTTACAGGCTTTAAACAAGGTTCAAGCACGGTAAATGTTTTGGGGAACAAAACCATTATTCCTAATGGCTTTTGGCCTGAGATTGTTTGTTAATTATTTATTTTTACCATGAGTCTCTGCCTCTTGGATACCTGACTGGCTCTAGAGTACACAGAACCAGCACAGGGACACTTGTTGGGAACACTTGTGCTTTCAGGATATGTTTGAGCCTTTCTCTCTCAAACATGCCATCATATGCCCTTCGGCTTCCTCGCTATCCAAAACAGCTCCTTGTCAGTACTTTACTCTTCCCAATGATCCTATCAGCAGGTCCAGCATTTTCTTTAGGAAGAGAAAGTTAATGGGTGAGAGGTAATGTAGTCCAGAGTGTGTCTGGGGACCAACAGGCTATAAGAGAGATCCAGAGTGAGGTGTTTATCTTACCATTGTCTTCTCCACTGGACTCCTCCCACTGCAGGAAAGGGTGGCAGCAGCTCCAGGTCCTGCTCACAGGGGTGGAAGAGGAGGAGGAACGATGCCTCCTCCTTGCCAGGGTATGGCTGTACCATGGATCCATGCAGAAGACTAGCCCTCATCTGGAATTTCTGGACAATGTTTTGCTGCTGTATTATTTAACCTTTTTTTCCAAATATTATTGTGTGAGCAGCTGGCACTTGCTGTCTGACTGGTGGTGCCATTAGGCTTTTATCTGTGTGACTGCTGTAGGAGAGCACCACAGGAATTACTCAGCTGGTTGGGCTGCTGAGGGCTTGTCAATGGTGACTAACTCTGGTTGGATTTTCTAGTCCTCTCAGCCCTCTCTTTCTTCTTATCTCAAATAGATTGTGAAAATATTCTGAATAGTAAAAATGGACTTGTGCAGCAAGCAGATTATGTATCACAGCCTGCTGTGCAAGTCCTTTGGAAATTGTTTGCTTACATGATTTCCTATGTGGATTTTTTTGTGGCATTTGACTGCTTGGCTGAGCTGTGTGGGTCTCTGCTCCCAGACAAACTTTTGCAGTGGGAGAAAGACGTTTTATTGTTCTCTGTGGATGAATGCTGGTATTCATAAAAACACAGCCTGTCTAGTCATGTGCATAAATAAAAATCCATTCAAGATAATGATGACAAAAAGGGAACATACATATGTCAGATAGATCATATTCTGTAAATACAGACAATAATGAGGTTTGTAGAATCTACTTAACTTAGGTCTTGGTCCTGCAGGCAGTTATCAGCGTGTGAATACATTTATGTAGCACTTGACTTTTAGGACTGCTCGAGTTTATAAGATTAGTCCAAAGGCTGCGGAACACACATAGTCATTTCTGTTAAACTCATCTACTTTAAAGTGTTATCATCTTCAGGCTGTGGTCATACCTGTTTTGTATTTCCTCACTGGGGGAAGGCCACCCCGGAGGTGGCTGTAGCTGTTAACTGAGAGCTGGCAAGTTTTGAGTGCAGGTCCCAGGGCTGCTGCAGCCTGCCTGCCTTCCCTCTTGCATCTCAGCTTTAGGAAAAGGAAGGTCATGGTGGAGAAAGTAATGTTTCACTCTCATACTGTAAAGTCCTAGAAGAGTGAATATTTTCATAAGTGTTGGGCAATAAAGAACTAGCCATGGCTCTTTGTGTTTGGGGCCATAGGGTGACTGACTTTTATACTGCATGTAGCTTATTGCAAGATTCAGGTGTGAAAATTCTTGTTAATGCCTTCAAATTTAACATCTAGAAGGAAACTTAGAATGGCTTGTTAGGCCTCATCTGCAAACTAAAATTTTAAAAAAGGACTTTGGAGCTAAATCACTGTTTAAAAGCATTCAAGACAAGACTGAATTTATTAGATTTACTTTTTTTTTTAATTAAGGAAAGATATTTAAAGCACATGTATGTTCAATATGGTGACAATGAGCACCTTTTTGATACCTTGGAGGCTTATGAGGTGTGGTCTCTTGGTAGACATTGAGCTGATGCTCATTCCCACACCATCACTGTTGTTGAATTGGCTGAAATGTGAAAGTCCAGATATCTCCTTAGGGGATAGTCTCATGCTTTATCATGTGCATGTGTGTTATCAGAATTCAGGTTTGATTGATTTCATGCCAGTTGAAAATAATGTATAGCTGAGTGGTCATGGAAACCTGGATACAATGAATAGCAACAGAAGAACTTAAAGGGAAAGAATGAGAACAGGAAGCCTAATCTTCAGCTTTTCTATATATAGAAAACACCTCAAGGGTAAGCACATACTGTGTTGCATAAATACATTTAAAATGTGTTTTGTAGGCACATATTTTCGGTGTGTTGTCATGATCAGAAACACATGTAGACTGAAAAGTTATGTGAAGCATGCAGAACCCTTGTTCATGCACATAAGTAAAAGCTACGCACAGTGTATATGTGTGTAAACACTCAGCTGGAGGAACAGCCACATAAGAACTACTTCAGAACCATCCCCAAGTCAGGAAGCCACAAATTATAGGTCTGAAATTTACCACACTGGCATGTCTACATAAATAAAACCGACTGGAAAGATAGGAGAGAGGAAAAACACATTTACAAATAGTATTAGGTTAGAGAAGAGGAAAAGTGCTAAACACTTTTCTTGGCTCCAATCGGAAGGCTGGAAGATTATTACAGGCAGGAGCTTGCAGACTTTAGCTAAACAACTTCCTGGTGCTGAGTATGAGTCTTGATTTTTATTTATATATATGCACACAGTCAGGGCTTTACACATAATCATTGCTTTGACTGAGGCCAAGAGGGGGCATGGTTGGATTTGTTTTTTCACTTTCCAGGTACTTTGTCATCATCTTACTCCCTCTTTATCTCTGCCAAGTCTTTGGGATGGGATGATGTCATCTTCTTTATCTACCTAGTATCTACCATGATAAGCCCTTGATCCTGACCAAGGGTGTTGGCTGTTTCATGAATGCTGAATTGAGAAGCAGCCATAGGAAAGCTGAATTTCTATTGCAGACAGCAACACCTCAGCTAGAGTAAATACAACTGATACTTGTAAAACCACTGAGACAACTGCTGGTTGTCACAAAGCCTTATATAGGTCTGGTTACGTCAGTGCTCTTCCAGTCCTCCCAGCCTGTGCCAGAGCAAACTCCCAGAGCTTCTCTCCCCACTCGGTTGTCACACTTGCAACTTCGATTGTGCTGCAGCTGGGCTGATGGAAAAGTAGCTTGGGAAAAGTAGCTGCTCTGAATGATAGGTCGCTTCTGAGCCCCAGATGTTCCTGGAACTGAAGTAAGCTCGGCAGGTAAAACACAATTCTTGGAACTGAAGAGTAAGAAAAGGGGGTGTCAGTAGATCTGAAGAAAGAAAGCAAAGTCAGCATTTGTGTTTGTTTGGAGTTGTCTTTTCTTTCTGTCTCTCTGAAGAGCCTCACTGAACAGAAGTGTAATTGACTCTGATGCGGAGCATCCCCACACGGTAGAGAAAGTCTGGTGCTCACTTCATCTCCTGCTCATGTCTGGGAGGTCTGTAGCACAACTGGTGAGAAGGTAGGAAGAATTACTGCTCTTCCTACTGCACTCTTCTTTTAGCTCTGCCCAGGTCCTCTGCTTCATCAGCTTGGAGGATATAAGGGAAGTGGAAGAGAAGGGAAAGGATTATGTAAGTTGAGGAAACTTCTTTACTACCTAGCAATGTCTGAAATTTTTAAATGGTGGGGTAAAAGGAAGAGTTTCCTTGAGACTGAATGTTATGAAACTAGATTTGAACACAGGTTCAGCTCCATCATCTGGCTTCTCTGCAAAAAAAAAAAAAATATGGGGAGGTTCCTCTGTAAGTGCCTGGAAGCTGGGGACTTTCTATAGGAGAAGGATGGGTAGGTTTAAAAAGTTTAGTTTTTTCCTTAGGCTCTGCTGTCAGACATCATAAGCAGATGTTGCACATAACCCTAAGGAAAATGGCTGTCAAAAATCCATTGGCACTAATGCTGTTAGGTGAGGACTGGAGCACTGGTAGAGAACAGGGGCACTGGACCAGAGTTGTTTCTATGGGAGAAAACTTCCTGTTCTTTTTCCAAGAGCTGACTTCTGTGACGCTGTAACTATGGCATTGCTATCAGCTTCCTTGACTTAAAATCATGAGAGTTTGGTCAGGAATTTTGAGTCTTTACATATTTTTATTTCCTGTGTTGAAAGACTAATTGCTGCTGTTAATGAGGTGAATAAATTTCAGCCAGCATTTAATAACAAGTACTTGTTTTGGATGCTGACTGGGGACTGCAATCCCCACATCTGGGGAGTGAAGTTCCCTTGTGTTTTGTGGATTTACATCTGCCCTTCACAACACTTCCATCTGCAGGAGAGAGCAGCCACTGCTTTCCTTGGATGATTTGGGCAACTGAGACAGAGGTAAACCAAGCGTGCTCAGCCCTGCAAAGCAAATGAGGGAATGAAAAGGCCTTGAACTGTAAACCAGTGCTCTTCTGCAGCTGGACTATCTTCCCTGCTGTCAATCTCCTAACTGTTCCGTTCCTGTGGATAAATCAGTGGTGCGTGGCAGTGGTCACCAGCCATTACTCAGTCTTTGAAATGACCTGTGCCTGATGGGGTTTCTGTGTCTGTAGAGGATTCAGCTGAACTGTATTTAGTGAAGAACTTGAAAAAATTATTCTGCAAATTAGCCCTGAGAAAAAAATACAGCTGGATATTTCTCTCTTGTGGATTAGAATGCAGTTTTCCTTACTGGAGGAGGGGGAAGGAAATGATTTGAGCTGTGGTATGGAAAAGTTGTGTAAAGAGAGGCTTAGGGTTTGTCTTTTGTGGTGTTTCCACTGCCTCCTCCATTGTGTATGTGCAGAGCACCGTGTCTTTGGGGACAAGGTGCCCATACTGCTGTCACCTTCTGCAGCAGAAGGCTGAGCAGACAGCTGTAGGTGGGGGAGCCTCTGATGGGTATAATCATTGAAATGAACCTGTTATCTCTTACAGATTTTGGTCCAGTCAGATTTATATGTGGCATTTCTTCTAAAATATCTTTATACCTAGTTCCTAAAAGCTTTTTAGCTCTGTGTAATGTTCCCTTTGAGTTTCTCCAAAAAAAGAGAATATGTGTTAAGTCAGGATTGGAAAATGACACTTAAATATTTAATTTGACTACCATTTTTGGGATTAAAAATTGGTCATAACTAGTGATTTCTTTAATACCTTGTATATCTGTATTCTCTAACATTTTACACAAATGAATGCAGTTCCACATTGCCAACTTCTACTATGCTTTGGTTAGGTGGCATTCCTTCAGCCATGCACAGGAACTAGATATCTTTTTAGACTCTCCTTATCTCCTCACAGAGGATAAGAAGTCTGAAGGAGCATCCCACTGAATCCTGAGTCCTGCAGGCAAGTCTAGATCCCTGCTTAGATCTGCTGGAGCAGGGAACTCCACCAGCTTTTACATTCTGCTCTTTAAACCAGTGCTTCATCCAACCTTAGTGCAGTGGCTGGACCAGGAAAAGTGCTGCTGATAGAAATCTGCTGTGGTCCAACAAGTAGTTGATGGTTAAATGCTCCATGGCCTAAGAAGGCTGGGTCATACTGGTTCAGATTTTTAATGTGGGGTTAGCCTGTAGAGAAACCTACAGCTGAGTGTTTCTGGCAGACAGCCTAAGGGGTGGGAAAGACTTTTGTAAATTCACAGCTGTACAAATGTATGCTTAATGTATGCATACAACCTAGTATTTATTAAACAAGTAGTATTTATTATACTAGTATTTATTAAACAAGTAGGTTTTCCTAGCAGGAGAGATGAGCAGATGTTGTGCATATGGCTGGGGCATGGTGCTGCTTCCCAGCAGAGCCTGACCCCTGTCCTCTCCTGCCAGGTGTCACCAACCCCAGAATGTGGAGCAGCAATGTCCTGCTGCCTCCTGCAACCTCCCTGACCCCTGCCTTGGCTTTGGGGTGAAACAGTTATTGTTGCTTTGATTATTACTGTTAATCTTCCAGCTCAGGATTTCTGAAAAAACTAACATACTTGATATGTAGGGATCTTTTTTTGGATGATGAAGAAAAACTTTTCTGTTATCAAGATTGTTTAGAAGGAAGTGCTTATCAAAAAAACCAAAAGACATCCTGGATAAAATTTATATTCCATATGGCAGAGGTTAAGGGGAATGACAAAGAAAGCATTATATATCTCATATTTATTAAGTTAAACAAATGTAGGAACCACACTGACTTCAAATTCAGCATCAGTCTAGTAGTTAAGAAATCAAGTAACTTTAAAAAGTGCACCTAAATGATGTGACAGTGTGTGTTGAGAGAAAAATGAGAGAAACAGCTAAAAGGACAAGCTATTTGAAATGGCATCAAAGCTCTTTAATTGTGCTATTAGTAGAAACTAAGAGTAAATATGTATCCATGTCAAGGAAGATTTAAAAAAATACTGATAATATGACAAAGATGGTACGCGCAAACAAAAAATTACAGCAGTCTGTTAGAAATAAGAAGGTGGGTTTTTTTCAAAAATTGTGAGTCATATCCAATAGAATAAAAATGGAAAAGACCATAAGTTCTGGTAAATATTTTGTCTTTTTGGTTTGATCGCTAAAGTCATAAAAAATGGACTGGGGAGGAAGTCACAGCAAAATCCTTTCAGATCATTAGAAACAGAAACAGAGAAATATTTTGATACTGTTTGAATTGTAAAAGAAGCAGGAAAAGATGATAAGACTAAGAAACTGTATTATGTGATCTTGTACTAGATGTTTCTAGAGAAAAGCTTTTATGTTTTTTTGGTGGCAGAAATCTAAAGAGCTGTCCTAAAGTGAACTACTACAATAATCAATTTTAAAACAAATTATTAAAAAAAGCTTGTAGATCATGAGCACCCATCAGTGTTCATGGATAATTCTAGAGCAACTGGGAAAAGGAAATGCTAAAATAGACACTGTGGCATGTAATTTATTAGCTGAATTAATACTAGAGGAATAAGAAGAGGCAAATTACAACAGGTGGATTCATATGTATCAAGGGAGACATACTGATTTTGGGGTTTTTTGGGGTAAAGATGATGCTCTTCATAAATCCAGCATTCTTTGGCTTTATGAGCCAACCTGAATTGAAGGTGCATACAGTTGATAGGGGATGTAACACACAGATGTGTTAATTCAGATAAGGAGTGAACTTCTGAAGCCAATTTCCAGATTATCCCCACTTACCCTGCTGTAGTTCACCTGGCAGGCAGATCTTGCATTATACAAAATGAGCATCCTTAGAATAAAATTAACCAGACACGCTCCAGGAGTGCACTGCTAATCAGTCCACGAGACTGGACTACTGGTATTAATTTATTTGTGTGCATGGCAGATCCTTGGCACTGCACATTTTGCTCTGCAGATTCATTGCTGGTAGCCTACTGCACTGCTTGCCTATGTGTGTATCACTGCAGCAGACTTGGATTTCCAGACACCTTTTGGCAGGGCTATAGCCAAAGGCTCGTGACAGCTAAGGTGGCTACAGCTCTTTTGTGGGCTAACAGCTGATTAAACTATGGGAAGCGAAGGCTGGAAGCAAGGTATGGAAAAGGGGAACTAGGGTTTCAATGCATTGGGGCTCCTCAGCTTGAAGAAAAAGGATTCAGAGGTAATGTGAAAGGTCTGTCAGCTATGACTGCCACAGAGGTGGTTACAAAGTGGCAGTGAATACCCATTTTTCCACAGAAAAACTGTTATGCACCATTTATTAAAACAATACTAACAAAAAGCCACAACCAATACCTCAAAAAAACTAAAACAAAAAAACCCCCAACAAAACTGGCAGTAAATTTAAAGAAAAAAGAAGTACTTTTTCACACACTGGAAAATTAAATTGTGGGAGTTAGTGTGGATTTAATTTTGCTGAATGTATAAATGGGTTCAAAAAGCAAAGAGAAAAGTTTATGGAAGGACAAGCTCTTGAGAAATGAACCTCTTCATACAATGAAGCTCTACAAATCTTCCTTCAGGATGTCCCCAGACTATGGAATGGCAGAATTCCCCATGGAGACCTCATTTGACATAGTCTCTGTTCTGACTCTTTTCCTGTGCTCTGTTAATTTCCACTTTACTTTTTTATTCTGACACAGTTTGAGCACTAAATAAAAATGCCACTTTTATTTCCTCTCAAAGTCTGGCATATAATTAAGTAAATAAGAAAAAGTAATAATCCATGAGATCAAATTTCTTCAGCTTGTTCTTGAAGGTACAAATACGTCCTCTCTGCATCCCCTTGGGACACCCAGATTATCCATAATTCTTTTTATGTACCAGTCTTGGGTCAAGCTCTCTAGAAAGATCTGAGGATGAAATTGGCACATGTACCTTATTCTCTAACAATATTGCATTGTCTTGCAATGCCAAAGAGAGCTTGCTTTAATTCTGGAGATGTTGCTAGTGCTGTGAAGGCTTGCATGGGGCCTCTCAGCCTTGTGCACCACCTGTGACCTCACTTGCAGAGTCCTGCTGTAGTTTCCAGCTTTGGGAACTGGCTTGAACATACTGTTTCTGTATCAGCCTCGGGAACAATGTTGATGTGGGTATTTGGGACAAAGCTCAGTGGTAGCAGGGAGGTGGTACGGGGCGGGTAGACGGGTGCTGTGCCAAGGACTATGACAAGTGAGAACACCCAAAGGGCATTCAGTAGTTTCTGACTCTGAGAAGCACCAGGGAAGTTATAGATGTGGTTACAGATATTGTAGCAGGCTGAAGTACAGCAAGGGAACTTCTTTTAAGTGGTGACGCTGGAGAAAATGTGTACAGCTTCTTAGAGAGCTGAAGTTGTAAGACCAGGTGGATGGGTGTCCTGGTAAGCAGAGACTGCCTCAGAATCTATGAAGAGCTCCTCAAGAGATATGGTGCTCTTCTAAGTTTCAAAGGTCCTTTGAACTTTGCAACCCAGAACTGGTGCAGGCTCTTGGAAGAATCATGTAGCAAAGTGGGAATCTGTACCACTGGCTTGTTTAGTCACATCTGTCTTGCCTTCTCACTCATTATTTTTCACTCCTGTAACCATTCACCTTTGCTCCCCTCCATCTTTTCTTTTTGAGCAGACAGGGAATTCCACTATAATGGGAGCTGTTGGAACTTTTAACACATGAGTGTGAAGAGATGGTTGCAGTGCTGTTAAGCCTCACATAACAAGTTTTTTGGGTTTCAGAAGTTGTTTTTAGTAGAGGAACAAATGTGTAAGAGTAGCACTGGCGTTGGGGAGTTCCAAGCCCTTCCTGAAGTGTCAAAGGACATGTGTGGTATGTCACTGAGTCATGTTGGCCACAGGGGTGGAGGACAGTGGACGGGCTCTTTATCTGCTTCATTGCCAAGGGCTTGAATCTTGGTGCTTTTGCCAAATAAAATCATTAAGGTTGGAAAAGGCCTCCAAGATTGTGGAATCTAACATTTGACCAAACAACAGCTTGTCAACTTGACCGCAGCACTAAGTGCCATGTCCAACCATTTCTTGAATATCTCCAGGGGTAGAAACTCCACCACGTCCCTGGGCAGCCCATTCCAATGCTTAACCACCCATTCAGTGAAGGAATTCTTTCTAATGTCCAACCTGAACATCCCCAGTGCAGCTTGAGGGTTTTCCTCTTGTTCTGTTGCTGGTTCCCTGGGAGAAGAGACCAATCCTCCCCTGGCTACACCCTCCCTTCAGGGAGTTGTAGAGCCTTCCTTTCTCCAGGCTATATACCTCCAGCTCTCTCAGCTGCTCTTCACAAGATTTGTGCTCCAGATCCTTTACCAGCTTCATTGCCCTCCTCTGGACATGCTCCAGCCCCTCAGTGTCCTTGAAGGGAGAGGCCCAGAACTGGGCACAGCACTCGAGGTGTGGTCTCACCAGTGGTGAGTACAGGGGACAATCATTGCCCTGCTCCTGCTGGCCACACTATTCCTGACAGACACAGACCAGGATGCCATTGGCCTTCTTGGCCACCTGGGCACAGCTGGGTCAAGTTTGGTCAATGTTGTCCAGCACCTCCAGGTCTTTTTCTCCTGGGCCACTTTCCAGCCACTCTTTCCCATGCCCGTAGCACTGCCTGGGGTTGTCATGACCCAAGGGCAGACCTTAGAACTTGGCCTTGTTGAATGTCATACCACTGGCCTCAGCCCATTGATCCAGCCTGTCCAGATCCCTCTGGAGAGCCTTCCTCCTCTCCAGCAGATGAACGCTCCTGCCTGAGTGTCACCCGTGAACTGACTGAGGGTGCACTTGATCCCCTCATCCAGATTATCAATAAAGATATTTAACAGGACTGGCCTCAGCACTGAGTCCAGAGTAATTGGGCCTCATGACTGGCCTACAAGTGGATGAAGTCCATTTACCACCACTCTCTGGGCCCAGCCATCCAGCCAGTTTTTAACCTGGTGAAGTGTCCAAGCCATGGGCTGGTAGTTTCTCCAGGAGATTTCTGTGGGAGGCTGTATCAGAGGCTTAAGTCCAGGTGGGCTATAGCCAGAGCCTTTCCCTCCTCCAGCAGTTGGGACACTTGGTCAAAAAAGGAGATCAGGTTGTTCAAGCAGGACATGCCTTTCCTAAACCCCTTCTGGCTGGGCCTGATCCCCTGGTTGTCTTGCTATGTTTTCTCACTTAGGTTTATCTGCCCCATGACTTGCCTTAGCGCCAAGGTCAGGCTGACAAGCCTGTGGTTCCCTGGCTCCTCCTTCAAACCCTTCTTGTAGATGAGCATTGCATTTGCTGATATCCAGTCATCTGGGACCTCCCTGGTTAACCAGGACTAAGGATGAATGTTGGAGAGTGGCTGGGCAAGTCCTTCCACCAGCCAGTATCCTTGGGTGAATCCTCTCCAGCCCTGTAGACTTGTGTCTAAGTGGCTCAACTGATCATTATCTACTTCCTCCTGGATTGCAGGCTTTTTTCTGTGCTCTCTGTGTCTGTCTACCAGCTCGGGGGCCTGGTTGCCCTGAGGATAACTGGTCTTTCTGTTCAAGGCTGAGGCAAAGAAGCATTAAGTACCTCAGGCTTTTCGTTATCCTTGGTGACAAGGTTCCCCCTGCATAAAATAAAGGAGGGATATTTTCCTTGACTCTCCTTTTGTTCATGTTTTTCTAAAACTCTTTTTTATTATCTTTCACAGCAGTGACCAGACTGAATTCTAGCTGAGCTTCCTCCTTTCTCTCTACATGACTTAAAACATCCTTGTATTCTTCTGAGTTGCCTACCCTTTCTTCCAAATGTCAATAACTCTTTTTTCCCATGAGTTCCTCCAAGAGCTCCCTATTTAGCTAAGGCGCTTTCAGGGGTGCCTAACATTGGTCAATTCTGGTATAAAAGCAAAATAAATGATTGCTTGCAGTGATGAGTTTGAAAATTAGAGTTGACAATACCATAGATACCACAGATAATCTTGTCTTCTTAATCTTTTCTTCTAAATATTGTCTTCTTAATCGAGGATTGCCTTTCTGAGAGCTGGTTAAGCAATCACTCTTACTACAAAGGAGAACCAGGTGGGATATCCTCAGTGGTGCCTGCATGGGAGGCTTCAGCACCTTTACACAGAATTGCTGTCATTAGCAATGTAGAAGTGTTGGTAGATGTGTCACAAGTTCTCAGGCTTTTATGGTTTTGTTTAGTCAGGGTGCAATCTAGTCCTAACATTGTCACATTCCTCATGTATACTATGGGCTTAACACTGAGCTGTTTTCCTTATGCTATTTGGAGCTTTCCAAGCCTGAGATTTTACCAAGGAACATGTGAACTTAGGGAAAAAAAAAAAAAAAAAAAGACTTGGTAAAAAAGGAACAATGAGTCCCAAATGTATTTCTTTAAGCCTTGTGCTTAGGTGTTAACATACAAGCCTATTCAAAGTAGATGGAGATTTTAACCACTAGAACACAGTGACTCAAACGTTTACTAAGATGTATTGCAAAATGCTTTTATTCCCTTCTCTTGCCTTATTATTATGACTACTGAGCATGAAAAATGCAAATAACCTGGGGGAGTGGAGTAAGGGCAAAAATATTAGCTGGGCAGAAAGGATGACTGGAGAGCAGCCTTCACTGTCCTCACCTGCGAAGTTTGTTGCTGGGCCTGGGTTGAATGCTGTGGGGGAGGAAGAGAAAGAAGAGGAAGCAGCAGTTGTGAATGCTTTGTCAACCTCAGCAGAAAATACTGATGAGAAATGGCAAACGTGCAGCTGAGGTTGTTGCTTTTCCTGCAAAATGTGTTGGCGTTGCTGTGTGACCTCCTTTGTCCCTCAGAGGTGTGAGCTCAGCAGTCAGCTCAGCCCAGAAGGAATGCCTGTAGGGAAAATGAGGGAGAGAATTTGTTTGGGCAAATTCAATTAACCCAAATGAATTTAGATGATGTGCATATACCTAATAGTAGTATAATTTGAAAAGGCACTATTTGATGAATAGAGATGCAAACAGCAAAAAAACTGGAACAACCAAAACATAGTACGACAGGCTTTTCTTACCAATGTCTCAAAAATTGACCTTCTGCATGTTATGAATTTTTGAAGACTCTGAATTTCAGATGAGTATATCATGGCAGTATTTGAATTTAGGTGTAACTCATGTGACCCTAAAGTCTCATTGAATTCAAAGCACTCCCGGTGACTTATATATAAAGTAAAAAAATTTATTGATGAATTGCTGCTAGATTGTTGACTTTAATAACATTAGTCAATGGCTGCATTGGCTTTTTATCTATATATCTTGCAACTGGAATGGGACATCCTTCTTTCGGGCACTTTACAAGAAAGTAGATGGGCTAGCCTTAGAAAACTTAGACCACAACCCTAGAACTGTTTGAAAAAATAGAGTTAAGATATTTGAAAGTAATATGGGGTGTTTTTAGAAGACTTCAAAGCACTTTAAGATATTTTCATTTTCAAGAAATAAAATAATTTTTTTCCTTTTTAATTTTTGCTTTTGCTAAATGACCTTGCAATTGGAATAGAAAAGGTTGAGCAAGAATACAAAAAATGTGTATGTTGTTCATAAGTTTTCCTTTTTAATTTTTTTTCCTCAAATAAAATGTTACATCCAACAACTTTCCTATTTTCCCGAATAATTTTTAAAATACCAAATAGTTTGATAAAGGCCTTATCCCTTTTTTTGTTTGTGAAAAAATATACTTTAAATCTTTGGATGACTTGGCAGAACAGCTGAAATATATGAATGAAGGAGAATGATGTTTGCCATGGTGAGAAAAGAGAACTTCTAACGGATCTAATTTCAAAATATTTTTTGAAATTGCACAGTCTTAGTTCATTATCGTATCCCTAACAGTGATATTTTATGGCTGGATTTTAACAGAGAATTTTACACATGTGTACAAGTCACAGATTGTCCTAAACTTATGTTTGTGTTCATACATATCCTGCTTTTTGAAAATATATGTGTCTATCTTCTCCTGGGAAGACATTTTGATATTTTCTCAACAGGTTATTGGGTGATTTGCTGGTCAGAAGGAGGTTTGGAACTAACAAAGAATGACAGGCTCATTGCACCACCCAGGCAGGCGGCCTCAGTCCAACCTCCAGCTCCCAGCAGGCTCAGCTAGGAGCTCAAACCAGCTCCCTCAGGGCTTGAAAACTTTCAAGGACAGAGCCTGCACAACTTCTCTGGGTGGCTGATCCCACTGTCTTCATAGGGAAGGTAGTTTTTTTAAAAATTCTGTCTGTACATCTCCTGTTTCAATTTCTGCTTCTTGTGTCTCAGCCTTTTGCTGTGGACCACCAGTAAGAGCCCATCTCCATAGTCTTGCTGATCACCTCACAGGTGGTGGAGGGCTGCTGTTAGAGGGCCCCTGAAGCTGTCCCTGCTCCAAGCTGGAAGTGTCATAGTCCCTCAACTTCGCACAGAACCAATCACCCAGCTCCAACCATCTCGGTGTCCCCTGCTGAGCTTGTTTCAGTTTGTCACCATCTCTCCTACAGTGGGGTGTGTGCCCCCAACGGGATACAGCGTTTAGATGTGGTTCAAACCAAGCAGAGGGGTATAATCATGTCCCTCCATCTCCCAGCTGTGCTTCAATCTCTACAACCTGCTGGTCATCTTGCAAGCCCACCACATTTGCCGTGCATCTGGAACACCCAGTTTCTGTCACTGGGTTAGTGATGGAAGTGTCCGTGTCCACATGCACAATGGGAAGCTGTTGCAGGCTCTCTGGCAGGCATTTTAAGCATAAACAGCCACAACAAGCAGCAGTAGTGCCCACGTGACTAGAACTGCTGAGGGCTTTTTATCAAAGATGAAAGGAAAGCAGTGGCATAAGGCTGTGCAAGAAATGACTTTGAAGCAAAGAGTAGGATTTAGGATTCTGTACAGATGCTAAAGTCCTTGTTTAGTATAGTGCTGCAATAAAACCAGTGTCTAATGCTTAACTTTGGCAACTGTTTGTTTTAAAGATGTTTAAGCAGTTTTCTGGCCACTTAAAGGTGTTTCTCTTTTCTGATAATGCTGTCCTTACAAAGGCAGCTCGAATGCTTCCCACCTATGAAGCAGTTTATCTGGGGAGCTCCAAACACTTACAAGGAATTAATTACTAAATTTTCATAAAATTCCTCCAATGCAGGTGATTATTGTGTACCTCCTTTAAAAGTGTGAAGGTAAAGCTGAGGGAGAAGTGGGTTCAAAGTCAAGTGGTAAGTCAGTGCCAGAATCAGGCCTGGAGCCTCTGAGTACTGCTTCCCTGCTCAAAGGCTTTCAGATTCATGTTGTCCTTCAGCACTTTATTTTCAAAATCTCATACTGGGATTTAGCCAAGTGGTAAAGGCAAATATACAGTTGATTTCCTCCCCTTTGATTTTGCCAATAATGCTCCCACAAGGGTGACTTGATCTGAGGTAGAGAGAAATACAAAACAGAGGTGATGTGTATAAACCCTCACCATTCTCTCAACACTGGAGCATTCGAAGACTGGTTAATGCTCTCTGTTTCAAATTCACTTCATTAACTGAAAAAAGTTAAAATAGATAAGAAAGCTCACAGAGGAAACTAGAACATCTTTACTGCTTAGAAGGAAACCTTTATGGTTGTGCAAGTCAGTAGCTTGCAATCATAAGTGTTAAGTGCTGGTAACACCTGGTTTGCCTGTAACAGGTGCATTTGGCAAATATGAATCATATTGGTTGACAGAGTCTCATGTCATCCCACTTGTGGTCTCTGCAGCCTGTGACAGGGGTCATGCAACCAATAGGTTTGTTGGTAAGTGTTAAGTTTCAGTGGATTTCCCATACCTTCTGGTACATTCATTGGTTACTTGGTTGTCTGAGTAGGCAAAGGAAAGTTCAGATGATACCTTGTTTTCCTGTCTGGTAAGAAACAAACACTCACAGCATTTTGAATAAAACAATACAGTGTCTAATGGGATTTTATTAAAATAAACTGCAAATATGGTGACCTTCCCCCCCCCCCTTTTCTGTGGCAACTGCTGTTCAGCTCAAGGAAAAAATACAGATGCTATGTCTTGAATTTTTAACCACACAGATATGTTTTCTACTGTGCAATTCCCAGTTCCAATGAAATCTGCTGTAGGAGCACAACGGAAAAGTAGTTTGACCTGCTTGCTTTCACCAAGTGTCACTCTTCTCTGTGAGCTGACCTTATGTTCATATGTGTCCTGGTACATATGATTCTGATTTTTCTGCTTTCAACAATTCTTTATTTCCTCACAGACAGCTTGCCAGAGAAACAGGAATTAGAAATTAGAAATTCCTAAATATTTTTTATTCCTAGATATTTTTTGTTCCTCTCTACAAGTTTTCCTGTGTCCTTGTAGCCATGGAAGGCTACAACCCTTCAAGCCTTGTAGCTTGAAGGAAGTCCCTTCAGAAATCTTTTTTCTGCTCCAGCCTTCCATAACTACCTGTGTGGAATCCTAGTGATTTCTACAGCCTGTATTTGCACCACTATACAGATAATTTCTTTTAACTCTGCATCACTTACCCTACTGCAATTTTTATTCCCGTGTTGTGCCTCTACCTCAAAAATTAGTGACAGTCTCTGACTCTTTGCCACTGCTGTGGCCATAAGATACTAGTAAAACTAAGAGAATAATGTTTTTATGTTGTGAAATTTGCCATGAATATTTTGACCTAGTATTCCTGGAAACTACTTAATTTACTGCTCTCTACACATATTTAATCACTATTTGCCCTGTTTCACAGAGTAAAATTTTCAATTCTGTACCAAAGGTCCAAACACTGTGCTTGAATCCTCTTCCTTCTCTTCATTTTATCACCTTTCATTGTTTGTTCCTTTCCTTTTTGTTTTACATGACTGAGAAAGAGATGTGTTTTTCCTATATAAATCATAATCTAAACTATTTATGTTGAATCCCTTATCAGTCAAGCCACACTACAAAGGATTGTTTGTATTAAAATACATGTTTGTATTAAAATCCATCTTCATACAAGAGCTTTTTTCCCCCCTGGCAATTCTTGACCATTCTTTTCACTCTTTTTTCTTTTGTCTTACAGATTCTTTCTATTGTGTGTTGGTGATGGCTATGTTATGTAATATTCCACACAAAACTGCCATTGATCCAAACAAAAGCATTCCTAAATCCATTCTATTATTCATTGTTCCCTTCCTCATCTGTCAATCTATTTTGTTCTGTTTCTGACCACAGCTGAACATTAAGCATAAACTGCCCTTGAACACGTTGTACACCTCCTCTTTTTTTTAAGTTCATTTGCAGCAACAGAGCTATTAAGTAAATCAGTTGAGTACTTTCCACTTCAAATGTTATTAATGGAAATTTAGCTACAAAGATGCATCTACTTACTCTTGTCTTACCTTATGTCTTGAAATGATACATCGGAGAGAAGACTTTACAGACTTAGCTATGGGTTAGAAAAGTGGAAAATTACTCTTTTGGTAAAGAGGGAAAAAAGAAAAGGGAAAGCAACATAAATAAAATTTATCAGTATATTTTGAAGGAGATATGAGTGCTTTTCAATGCTGGTGCAAAGTAACATATGAATGCAATGCAAATACCAGTCAAATGAAATGTCATGCACTGGGTTAATATGGTCCACAGTTAAAAACTAAATTAAGAGTGGAAAAGTTAAAAACAAACAAACAAACAAAAAGTGTGCAGCCACAATGGAAACTTTCCTTAGATTCAAGGGTGATGTTTCTCTCGGCTGGAAGTGGTTGAGGATGTGGCAGATCTCTCCTGCCTACACTGGCGCAAGTTCTGAAATGGATGGACTATGGATGCATTGTGCTGGCACGTCCTCCTTCCACAAAAGATTCATCTTTGTAGCAAAATATCCTCTTCTGGATGTGCTGATGCATGTTGCTCTATGTGAACAAAGCTTTCAAGTAACTCCCTGTAGACTGACATGAGTCATCTGGTTTTTATGTTCCTACACTTCTGCCAAGACTACTAGAAAGCCCTATAATTATAACTGGCATTCGTGGCACCAGCAAGACCCAAATTAATTTTTTGTTATGGATGTCCTACAGGTGGCACTGTAATTTCAGTGTCATGAATAGTAAAGCATGGAGATCTCTGTGTATCTTCTTTACCTGACTCTGGACCCTGGAATTTTGCTGTGACAGGGAAAGAGATCTGAGAAAATGCAGGAGAATTCCTAAGCAGCAGTATCCCTCCATCCTGCTTTGAGGAAACTGGTCTGTAATATTCCAGTGAGTTAAAAAGGAAAAAATAATTTCAAAGTATGTGATAGCCTGCCTTATTTTTAGTAATTCCTATCTCTTTGAAGAAGGATGAAATTTAACAGAGTGCATGCTCTGTCTTTATAGACTAATTTGATGCATTAAATAAGAGCTGTGTAGATAGAGCAATGAAAAGTTACTTGTATATTTGTGCTAGATGTTTATTCATTCTTGGAGTCCACATACCTTTGGCTAAAACTGTTGAATACATAAGCCGGAAAAGTACCCAAAAATATAAGGTCCTGGATTTTCATTTCCTTTTTTCCACAAGCCTAGTGAATATGTAACTTACAGAGGCATCTGTCTCATATTTTTAACAGGGTTGTTAATTTTGACTTACCACTCTGTCAGTTAGTGGAAAAGGAAGTGTGGTAACTAAAGATGGTTGATTTGAAACGATTAGATCCATGTACTTGTCTGCAGACCTTGCTGTCATCCCTGCTTGGATGGGGTTTCCTGGGACACACCTTGCAGATGACCCAGAAAAACCAAACCGACAGCACTTTGTGTCCCATCTTTCCTTTTGTCCCAAGGGCTCCCTGGCCTTGGTGTGGCTGGGTTCAGGCTCTACCACACCTTGGGGTTCAGGAGTGAACGCTGGGGCCCCCAGGAGACTGGGACTGGAGAGGTGCTCTGAGGAACGTGTTAGCAAGAGAGGCTGTGCTGAGGCTTTGAGAGTGCCATTTGTCATGGGGACTGTTGCATAATTTCTTCTGTCTCCCACAAGACTCTGCTCAGGAATGTATGAGAGTACATTTTTTAAACCAATTTCCATTTGGGAAACAAACAAAAAATATTAAAAATTAGCTCTCTGGGAATATTTCTAATATTTTATTTGCATCTCCTATCCCATTTCCACGTCTGGGTTCTAGCATTAACACTTCTGGCAGGCAAGGCTTTTAGCACTTGCTTTGATGTCTGACTTGTGGTTTGTGTAGTCATGGCTTGTAAAAGAGACGTGAGTTTCCTCTTGGGCAATTTCAGCATTGCAACTGATTTCTGTAAGAGTTTCCTCTCTGCTTTGCAAGGTGTATGGAGCTGACAGGACAAGCGTGGCTATTCGTCAGAATTCCTCACTGGTAAGGTTGTGGCTAATTTTTTTTTGCTTAAGTGACAAATGTTAGTTATTTCTGTCTAGTCACATCTATTTTCTTTTTCTTTTTTAAAGACAGTATAGTTTTAGCTGATAAGAAACAATGTTCACTTGGTACAATAAAGGAAGTTCACAGAGCAAGTAGCTGCCTGTTTTTAAAGGCCTGTGTAAAAGATCTCATGTTCTCCCATCCTCCTCCCTATTTTGGTTAAAAATGCAAATGGATCACTAAAAAATAATTAAATAATTAGAAAAAATATTTGTTGAGTGAGGACAAGGGACAACATGTATATGAATTATTCTCTTCTGGACAAGTTTAATTCAGTTAAGTTTTAAGATCCATCAAGGGACACGGTGACAATCTATTCATGGCTGTTCATGTAAATCTGATATTTGTGAAGACAAATGTGTAATATGGAAATTGAAGCAATTTGCTTATTGATTTTGGGTTCCTAGAGAAAAAGTGCAAATACAGTGTTATATGAAGAGAATTTAGGGTGCAATATGGGAGTAGATTTTATTGTGCTGTAGTGACAGCACTGAGCAGAATTATTTCTGTTTCCAATGTGAAAATAATTTTAGAGTCCATTAGTTTTAATGTTTTTCTCATACACATTAAATTGAATGAGTAAAGACATGGCTAAAGTACTGTGTGAATGGGCTTACCCATACAAAAGGACAGCTGGAATTAGAATCTACCATCCTTTGTGCTGAAACAGAAAACCCAAACCCGTGCCTTTATCTCTGGATTTGAGTTTTCCTCAACAGAATGTGCCTCTGGAGAAAGTGGAGATTAGCATCCAGTTTAATTATTCACTTACCTACTTTCTTTCAACAAGTTCTTTTGAAGTGTAGGGCTCAGTAGTATTAATTGGGTTTCTTGGATGGTTTATTATCCCCGTGCAGGGACTGCAGTTCAGTTTGGCAAGATTTTCCCATCTGCCAGTTTTGCCAATATTCAATGGTTTGTGATAATTCAAAAAGGAGGGAGAAATTGTTTTGTGACTTCTTATGGAATGGCCTTTCTGTACCCTCCCCCGTGGTGAAACTTTCTAGATGCAAGAACTACCTCTGTGGAAAGGAGATTCCCACAGTGCCCCTCTCTTGGTGTTGACTCTGGTGGCAGAGCTGCACACGATGTGACCAGGTGTAAGTCCTGTGGCATGTGGAGGCTGTGTGCCTCAGGTCAGGCATGCTGAAGCTGTCTGCTTTCAAATGCTGCATCAGCTTCACTTTGCCCAACATGCTGCCTCCCTGCTGTCCCTTTTCCATCACAGGGTGGTGGAAGGCTCTGTTTCACCTTATAAATGGCAAGAGCTATTAATGCCAGGCTGCTTATGTTCATGTGAACTTTGGGTTCTAGCTGTTTGCTGCTTGTCCCCGTGCATACTGGGAGACCTGATTTCTTGCAGAGCTGTCTAGTTGCCAGAACAAAACATTTGCTTCTCACCTCTTTGAGTGTATTTCCTTGTAGGTGCAGCAGCTGTGTGCTGCCTGCTTAGCATGGCAGGCTCTCCACCAGCCCTGTGCAGTCCCTGCAAGGTGGTGGAGGAAAGCATCAAGCCAATACAGGCTGAAGGACTTCCTCATTTTTTAAGATTCTCTGTTTTGTCCTTGTTGATTTCAGGTGTTTCCCCTTGCCCCACAAATCCATCCCTTACACACTCCCCCACGATCTCTCTAAAGTAATACTGACTTGCTTGTGGGTTAGTGGGACAAGGTCTGCTGTGGATAAAGACACAGCTGCAGGGCACAGTACAGACAACAGTGTTGTGAACTCACTTGATTAAAGGCATGGATTTGCAGCCTGCTCCTCACCAGCTTGTCATGAGGGGATCCTAGGAGATTCTCAGTTGCTGTTGGATCCTGTGGTAGGAGCAGTAACCAAGGAAAGGGATGTCACTGCTTGACATGAATAGTGAAACTGAATAGTTTCACTGTTTTGTGCACAGAACTCTCTTCAAGGAGTCACTCAACCCCCTGTTAACTCATGAGGGCTGTTTACAGACCAGTGTAGCTAGTACTGGTTTCATGTCTGGAGAAGGTGTCCTTCCTGATGCGTCACTTAATGCTGATAAAATCATACTGAGTCTTGCACCATCACTAGACAGGGAGACGGGCACAGAGGTAATGTTGCATGCGAAGCTATACCTATTACCCCTTTCTGCATCTCAGTTCCTTCTTGCCTGAAGGAGAGCCACGTTTTTTTCTCTTAAGAATTTCTCTGGAAGGCAGTATATGCAGTTACACACACAGCTCATCAAAGTGTGTGCACTGCGTTTATGCCTTAGCGACATGCGTTTCTAAAAATATTTCCCTTTTGCAGCCTCCTCTACTCTTTAATTGCTCACTTCTCTTTCCTATCATCAAGTTACAGTCTGGCTGTCCTCCAGTGTCTGTTTCTTTTGTTTTTGCTATGGGGCATCTCTGGCATAAATCTTGTGAATAGGCTGTGTCTGTCCTCCTCCAGGTCTCTCCCCTGCCTCTGGCTTAGCTGAGTCATGCTTTCCCTGTGCTTATGCTGTCAGTTGTCCCCATTTTCTTGTGTCCTTTCTCTCCAAACAGCTTTTGTGGGTTGCTTCTAGGGGGGAAGAAAAAAAAATCAACATGATGACATAGCCTTGACTTACCTACTACTTCTTTAACTGCTTCTTCTGCAGATATGGCTTCCTCATCAGGGCAGAACTCATCTTCCTTTGACTTCTCTACCTTGCTTTTCCCCAAAACCTCCTCTAGTCTTTTTCTCAGCTAGAATGTTCTTATTTCTTCTATTGACTACAATCAATGAACAAAATCCCATCCACTCTGCCTTCATTTTACCTTGGCATTTGCCTTCAATTTTATCTGAAAATATCTTCTTAAAACCTTCCATCTGTGACTCTATCTGCCAATGGTTCTCCATCTGTTTTCTGAAAACACATGCAAAATGTCTTTCAGAAGGTCCTGATATACCTCAACATGCTGTTTATGATCTAATCTCTACTGTACTCTGATCCATTCCTCTGCACATTTTGCCCAAGTGATTTTATTCACAAACTTCCTCCTATGAAGGACAGATCTAATCCTAAACACAGAGCTGTTTTTCTGTTTGTTTAGTTTTTTTGTTTTGCTTTGTTTTATTTTTTTTTTCTTTTTTTTGACCAAATGTAGTGTTTGGCCTGTCTCTCTGGTATGTCGTGGCTCAGCCTCTAGTTGAATCCAGCCAGCATGATCAACTTCTACCTTTCCTAAGTCATACTTGCTCATTGCCGGCAATGATATCATACTGATAATGCTATCATAGTCTAAGGACTTCCTTCAGTTCTTTGTTCTTGTTTCCAAGCTATTGGTTAAATTTCACATAAACTTTCAAATGCCTTCACTCTCCATACACAGAAATATACTCTTATCCAAATGTCATTATCTAATGTCACTTTTACTGAAATCTCCTATTATCTGGCCTTTACAAAAGTAATTTAATCCCCTCATACCAGTTCAGAAACTCACTGCAAGGATAATTTTCCTACTCTAGTTCATTGATGAATCTCCTATCTTATTTATTTATACTTCTGAGCAGCATTAAACATACTGAGCCTAAACTCATTTTGAACTCCCTGGGATCCTTCACTCCCTGGGATCCCTCTCTTAGTTTTATAAGCATTTGAATGTATACTACCTCATTATTTTTCCAAGCCCCTGCTCTGGTGCTAACACAAACCTTCGACAATGCCTGTCCTCAGGCTTACTGAGACCCAAAATATGATCCTGTGGTTGTTGTCCTGCTGTTATGTTTGAGTTTGTCTGATTCCTGCCTACATCCTCCTGCTGTATCTTGTCTTGAACCTGCCAAAAGCAGTTGTCTTTTCTTCCCTGATCTTACAGTGCATATGATCCATTGTAATGGAAGCAAGAATACTGCAATCCCTGTTGCTAACACTTCAGAGAAGTTTCTTCAAACTATATTTTGTGTGGTGATGCTGTGAATCTCTTGACATATTTCTCTGCTTTTTTACATAGTGTAGCTCTTTCATTATCCTTGTTCCTTCTTGCAAGGTCTCAAGAGAGCTCACGCTCTTATTCCGTGGTGCATCCAAGTCTACCTGGTTCTTCTGGGAGCAGCTTCTGGGTACAAGCACCATCAAAATACTGTACCAGCTGAGTCATGTTAATTGTGCTTATTTTCTCTTAATCTAAAGCAAAGACAACTGCTAGGCAATTCAGTTTGCCTTAAAGCTCCTTTGTAGTTAATGTGTCTCAGCTAATACATGGTAATTTGCTTATTGTCTGAGCTTTCTGCAGCTCCCTAATAGAGTCTTTAAATTATTTGTGTGGATCTTACAAAGTGCAAGGAGAAAGGAGATGATGTCAAATTATCAAATTTTCTCAGAAAGCAACAGTGTGAAGGTGTTTGTATTTAGTAAGATGCAGCATTTCCCAAATTGGTTGTTTAACATCTCTACAGATATGAGCAAAATAGGGAATTTTGGGAGGGAAGAGAAGGGAAGAGAGCTGAAATGGAGAACCAGGAATTATCACCATTTATTTGTTTATTTACTAGGAATTTAGTTCACTGGATTTTTTTTTCCAGTTGTGGTTTTTGCATTGTGTTTCTGCCTGGGGTCTTGCGGGTTTTGCCCAAGTGCAACCAGCACACTTAAAGCAATGCTGAGATGAAGATTGAATCTGTATTCTAAATTGCCATGTAGTACACACCATTGCAGGGGTAAGCAAGACCCACCAGCAGTTCTCTGTGTTCTGGATGTGCTGTCTGTACCTGGCACACACTTCACTTCCAAGTGAAGAGCAAATGAAATGCAAAGATGCATTGTAAAGAATAAAATCCTAGAAACAGAGTGAAATTGCACAGAGCAAATTAACTCTGGTCTTGGGCTCCTAACCCACAGAAAAGACTTGGTCTTGTGCTGGTTAATTGCTGAGTCCATAGGGTTTTTTCCAGTTCCTCCACTTCAGTGATTTCTGATCAGATAGACTTCCAAGTGGTGGTTGTCTTCTGGCCTGTTTTTCTCCTGACGGAAAGCTTGGTACAGCTTCAGAGACAGCTGCTCAGCATGTGGCGATATGTTGCTCCTAATTTTGGGTCATAATATAACTTTATGTTATATTTGGGTTCTATACTGCTGCCGGTGGATGTGCAAGGACAGTGAGTGCTCAGTTAGAGTCCACAGCTTTCCTCTGCTGCTGCTTCCTCCTTTTTTGCTTTTAAGGACGTGACAAAGTAGGAACATATTTGTTGCACATGCAGCACATTATGAAATGTGCTGAAAACTTGACTGACATCCAGTTTGAGCTGTTCAGCCTTCTGACCTGACTCTGTGAAATTTTAGCCTTGGCTACCTTGAATTCAACATTTTTAGCATTCTTTCATCCTTTCCATCTATGGTCAGATGTTCTTTTCCTGCTAAGAACTAGGGCTTAAATTCTGGAGTGGCAAACATTTAATAAAAAAAACAACACAAGCATATTGAAAGTGAGTCCTCTGAAGTGGTTTGGAATAGTTTGCATTTTTTTTCATCCTCATTGATCTCAGTAAATTACAGACTGATGGTCAAAAGTCTGTCCAATTTATGAGAAGTAGCTTTCTTGTGCCAACCTTCTTATGAATTTGGATGAATTTTATATTATTACTTAATTGTACATAAGTTATAAAATTGAAATTTAAGGACAGTAATATAATTTGAAAGATAAGTCTTTTCAATCAGAACATACTTAACTTTAGAAATCGTATTGTTATTGGTATAAATTAGAGCTCTGCTGCAATGGGAAATACCAAATGTGGGGTTGCTTTTCTTCAAGTATTTACCTCTCATTTATTACTTTTTCTGCCATGGGGGTTCAGTTGCCAATGAGAGGAAAAACTGAAGAAAGAAGTTAAAATAATTTATTTAAAGAGGATCATAGAAATAAAAGTAACTATTGAGGCTGCAATTACTGTTAAAATGTACAAATAGGTGATAATACTAATTTTATATTGTCTTGATTATTATTTTTTATGACTGAAAAGTCAAGAATTTATTTTGGCTATTTGCTCTTCCTCTATAAAGCTTCAAAATACATGTATAATAAGAAATATGAAAAAATGGAAAATACATGTATAATAAGAAATATGAAAAATATAGTGCTATATATTGAAATATACTCTTTTTAATATAAAAGGACATAAAGAGCTGGGAATATTTTAGAAGAAAAACAGAGAAGAGAGGAAGTTGCTCCTTAGAAGAAAAATAAGACATACAGATTAACTTTGTGTAGACTGTTGTGAGAACCATAGGATGGTGGAACATAAGTACAAAAGTTTGGTGAAATACAGCTTGTGACATAAAAGAAAATCCACATCTTCTGGGAAAACCTTGAAATTGTTCTTGTGAAAGAAGTTCAGTTTTTAGTTCTATGTAAGTAATTTTAACATATAGGTTTCTCCTTTAGCAAAAGGCTCATTCTTTTCATTTCAGATTTTACTACAGTGAGGGTAACACTACAGGAAAGGAGTACAGAAAAGTGTTCATTTCTGTAATATTCAAGAAGCAAGTGTCTGATGTAGTCAGATCTGCATCTGCAGGAGCAGCAAATAGTTATCTCTAATGATTTATTTCTTTGTGCAGATGTTCTGGCAAAAGCTATGGTGTTTAAGAAACAAGAATCAGTAAATCCTGAATGCTTACAGGTGCTGAAGGCTGAAGAAAAGTACTTCAGTGATCATTTGCATGCAACCATCATTTGCAACCAGTCATAGGGGTTTTTTAAAGTTTTATTGCTGCTCTCAGGGTCAACCAGCTTGTTATGCTACCCACCTTAGACAAGACCCCCTTTTCACTACTGGTGAGGGTCTGTATTCTAGCAGATGTTAATTACTGTGCTCTTTTTGTGTGGTGAAGAGGCTTTTTTCTCTTGCTTATGGCAAATGTAAGTCAAAGTAAACATGGCTAGTAGCAACTGAAGATGAGAATTAATCTTTTTAAAGGAAACACAAATCTACTGCTGAAACAGTCTAGAAGCAGGCAAGCTACTTGATAATTAAACTGGATTTCTGGGAAAAAATGTTTCTAAGAGTACCTTCTCATCATATCTTTGAGCTTTCATCCTAGAGATGATTTTTTCTGCCTCTCAGCAGTCCACCTCTGGTCTAACTCAGACATATTGAGAACAGCATTTGGCTCCCAGTTGCCTGCCCAGCTCACTGGCCTGCCTGTCCTAGACCTTGGAGAAATCCTATGCTATATATTAGCGCATGGATGTTGAATGGAGGAATGAGTTCTGGCTAAATTTCTCTGGAGAAGCTGTGATGTCAGCAGTCCAGTTTTCTCCATTCTCTTATTCCTAGGGAAATGCCTTTCAGCCACAGGAAAAAGGAGGCCACTTGCAAATCTGTATGGCTCAGCAGATTATACCGTGAGCAGAAGCAGTTCCACCTTCCTTTGGTGAAACTTGCCAGGGCAGTTTATCCTTGCTATGCCTCTCCCCACTGGGATGGCCTTATTGCAGAGGTGATGTTTGAGTGCAGCACATGTATTTGCTGTGCTCTGATGTGTGGGAGGAAGATAAACTCTTCATTGCTCCTGATCTCTTAATGAAGAACCAGACAGGACTCTCGAGACTTCAGTTTCTTGAGAACTTTATGAATGCGGAGTGGAATTCTTTGATGGAAGAAGCAACAAGTCATTTCTTACCTATTTCATCCTCATAATCATCAACATAATGATTTTGCTTTGATTTTTAAAATCTGTTCTCTTGAGATTTCCCTGGAAGTGTGAATGCTGGCCTTTTGTATAGTGCTGTTGGTACAACGAGTGCTTTCTTGGCGGAAGAAACAAGGCTTACATCTAAGCTTCAGAGAGTGCAAAGAGTAACAATTTTTGCTGTCTTCTTGTTCTCAAATGCAGGAGTTGAAAGCATGCTCCTGGAATTTTTACCTTCCGTTGGATGCATAAACCTCCTGCAATGCCATGACAGCAAAGGTTATTCGGAACTGCCTTCTAGTGAGGATGTCTCAGGTTCTTGTCACTGCAATAATCCAAATTTGCAAGTAGAGCAGCAAGCAGTTCTGTACCTCTGTGCTAGGGTGAGTCATGCCCTTGTTCTCTCTTTATGTACTGGACCTTGCAGTGTTCCCTCACAACTGTCTTTCCTGAGCAACTGATCAGAAAAAATAGAGGAAGGAATGATGGTCCCTCTCTCCTCATCTGTATCCTTTCACAAGGGACTTGCTTCAAGAGAAACCCCTTAGATTGTTGTCTCAGGAGGGTCTATAGGCTTTTTACTTTTTTCCCCTTCCTCCCTTCTGTGTTTCATCTTCTGGACTAGCAAAAACCTGTGCATCTTGGAAGGAGAGCAGAACATCAGGGAAGTGCTTCTTTTATATCTGGAGTGTTTCCTTACCCTTTCAGTGCACTAACTCTTCATCCAGTTTTGCAGAGAGCTTAACTTTGCCCGCTTTCATTGCCTGCCACAGTAAAAATAAAAAGCCAGCTAGGAGACAGTAGAAATTGAAGCATTGTACTCAACTCTTCTGCAAAGTCTTCCTTGGCCTTCAAGCATAGCAGCACTAGGAGTCAGTTCAACACTACAAGGAATGTGAGGCAGATGCACTTCACTAAGCATCCCATTTTGTTTTCTCATTTTAGTCTGTGAGGCCATAGAGGCAGCTGGAGCACGTCTTCCTTTTGCTGAACTTCCTCTTTCTTTCCAGCCCCTCTTCTCCTGAAGACAGAGAGCACTGACTCCTGCAACTGCTTGCTCAGAGCTGTCAGCACATATAACCTGCTGCCCTTGGGCTTCCCAGCTGGGCTGACAGGACCTGGCCATGATCCAAGCAGGGCGATGTCTCCAGACCCTTTCTGTCTCCAACACAGGAGCAGTGAACTTTGTTCCAGTTTTTCCTGGCCTTCTCCCAAACAGAGTCAGAAGTCATCTTTTTGAATTGCTTTCACATGAGGGGGATGGAGTAATTCCAAATGCATTTGAAAACAATGTTATAACCAATGGTATTATAAAATATAAATATGTTAGATACGAAAAATGCAGTTTCTTGCTGCCAAGCCTGTGAAAAGAGCCCTTTGGTCTTTTCAAAGTGTAACTCTTATTCAAAAGTTTAAAGTTATCCGTTGTGGCCAAAGCTGCATGTATACTCTAAAAATTATGTCTTCTGACTATATTTTCATAGACTTGCTCTTTCTGATGCCAATGGTGAATCTGTAGTTTCATCTGTAACTAGAAACATGAGGTCATGGGGACCAGAGTGGGTGGGGCAACCTTATCCAGGATGGGAACAAGTCCATGAACTTTTGTGGATATTACCTTAGTGTCTATTTGTCATTGCCCTGAGGCAAAGTACCACCTTAATGTCTATCTTCCCTGGTGAGCCTGTATGTGAGAGAAAATCTGCAGGCTAAGAAACTCCTTGTACAAGTTAGACAGTCAATTTAGATAGCTGATTAACCAGTTAAGTACCTGACTAGAGCTGACTAATTAGTGGTTAATGGTAAGGTTCTGTCAGATTAAATTGATCTCTAGTAAGCCTAAGGACAATTAAGAACTTGCAATCACTGTGGTCATTTTCCCCCTGCATTGTTGCAAGGGCCCCAGTTAGAGGTAAGGTGATAATTTAGGACTATTATGTAAGGCTGTCTGCTTGCCACAGGACAGTGCTTCAAGCGCTGCTGTAAATCGGGGCAATGTTATTCCTAATGTCTGGTGAAATTTGTGATTAAGTAATCATTGATTTTTGGGGGGAAACTTTTGTAGCACTCTCACTAGTTTCATATCACCTGTCAATTCATTGTCCATTGAAGCGCAGATTGTTGCAGGCAGCCAAATGAACAGAAAACAAGCACAGGGGTTAAAGCTGGTGACCAGTGTGAGAAATGTAAACAGAAGGCTCAGAGCTTATTTTCCAGGTTGTCTACAGCCCTGGCTTGGTGCTTGGTAAAACAGAAATTTTCTTTTGGGGTAGTCTGTGTCGATGCCACCTGAACAGCAGCTTAGCTATGCACATTTTGGGTGCTTCTGTGACAAAAATAGTCTGAGTCATGTTGCATATATCAAATATTTTGCTCAGAAGCAGGGAGGCATATGTCCACTCTGAATGTCATCTGACAGATGCCTGGAAGGCATGTCTGGCAGGCTTATGCCATGATCATTGCAGATTGACATACTCGTTGTAGCTTGTAATTGGCAAGAGACAGCATAAGGCCTTGTGGATTTTGATTTTCCCAAGAGGAATATTACTAATGAATTAAGATTGATTTTTGCAATTATAGTCATTAGAACCTCAGTGTTCTCTTTTTTTTCCCTTTTTTCCACCCTTTCAAATTACATTTGATCTTTATAGAGATATTTCTATATATTTTAGGAGAGAAGATGAGTCAAATAGACTACCTCTATCTATTATTGCAAGATATTTCTCATAAGACACCTGTCATGTTTCCATGTTTGTTGCATCAGCTTACTGCTCACATAGGTACTTGTTTATTACTCTTCTTGAAAAAGCAAGGGTGAAGTGAGACTAATAAAACTATGCACACCGATACTTAATGTTCAGTTGTTAAATCAAAAAAAAGCCCTCAAGAACTTGATTTAGAAATCTTCTAACTGAAACCACATTTGACATCATATTCAATTCAGACTGAAATGAAATCCAGTGGTTCAGATAACTCCTAGAAAAGCCAAAGAAATATAGATATGGTTTACAAACTGATAATATAAATCCATCCCATTTGCTTTTATTGAGTACATCCATTGCAGTTTAGCCTCCAGAAAATGAGAGATCCAAGTTTGTTTTACTGTTTCTGAAGCCATCTGAAGTGGGAGAGGGTTTACTGTGATTAATTTTCTCTCTTTGATTCATTCCACCTTTTAATTTTAGCAAATTGAGCATCCATTACAGCAGACTGCAATCCTGTTGCAAGTCTTCCATGTAGGTACCTTAATCCGTAGGCTGAAGGGTTTTCCTCTCCTTCTGTTCCTAGAATGTATCTTGTTGCAAGTGGAGAGTTTTAGGAAGAGGGCTAGAATCCCACACCCACCTTTCAGGATGACATCCCTCTTCAAATTCTGTGTCCACCTAAGTCAGGACAAGGATACACACAGGTCTTCAGGCTGTAACACAGCACTGCGAGTGCCGTGAAATGGGCCGAGTCTTCTCCTGCTGCAGCCATTCCAGCTCGGAGTCAGGACACCTTCCTGATGATATGAACTGAAAGCTTGTCTCTCATTAACCTCTCGCTGACTTGCAAAGCTCCTGAGCTTAGATGTCACTTTCGTGGCCTGGGAAGCCTTTCTGTTGGCCAAGCTGCCAGCCCTGAGCACGGCCCTGGGCTGCCAAGGTGTGACCACTACCGGCACACAGAGGGAAAAGTGAGGGCACTGCCAACCATGAGATCCCAGCTGCAGCCTGTGTGAGGAGTTTATCGAGGGGCAGGGGGCTGTGGTTCCCAGAGACAGCCCCTGCAGAGTCATGCTGGGCCATCCAGTAAGGTGGGCATTGATTGGCTCTATTTGAGTGGCCACATTTTTCCAGCTCCTTCTCCTAATTCGCCTGACTGTTTAGATAGTTTTCCCACAGTACACCTGCACAAAATTGAAAAGAATCACTTCTTTTGCTCTAGTGCAGAGATAAGAAGGTTATGCCCTTCTGAAATGTTAGTTTTGAAACAGTTGAGTACACTTGAGTGGATAAAAATTCCTAATGCCTTTTCACAGAGTAACTAATCTCACTCAGGTTGGGCTTTCTTAGGAGAAACAAACTCAGGTTAAGTGTCTAAGAGTTATTTCTGCAGTGACTGTGTGATTTTTAAAGTATCTTTCATTAGACAGGGAACAATAAATTATGTTCTTGAACTAGACAGAAGTCAATGCTGCTTTTGAACACTGGATGCTGGCTCAAAACTGCTTATCCAGTTTCTGGAAACTAAACAAATGTTTGAGTTAAAGTCACTGAGAAGGGTTAGCTGAAATCCATTTCTACTCCTTTGGCACAAAGCACACAGGAGGAAACATTGCCTTGCCAGTTAACTAATGCTTCTCCCCTTGCTGCTGGTACTGTGTGATTCAAAGCTGTGCAGTTCCTCCCCAAACCAAAGGCACACATGAAATTAAGAAATGACAGGAAAAAGGCCACGTCACAATAATTACTGTGATATGGTCTGTTATTCCCTTTCTTTCTTTCTCTGTATTTGAGGCTCAGTGTTAATTTACTTGTATAACTCAAGGTGTTTCCTCTGCTTGTTTGTACTAGTTATGATTTCTAAACATCCTTGAAATTATTGGCCATAACATCTCTCCTCATCATGATATTACTTCAACTTGAGCTACTTATAGAAAGTGCTTCTTTCTACTTTTGAACAGAAACGGCTGGGAGCCAGAAAAATATGTATTTGTTTGCCTTTCTATTTTTGGTTTGAAATTGCTGGAAGCTAGTAGGTGGGTTTTTATTTTCTTTTTTAAGATTTTATTTTCAAACTAAGACAAATATTATGTATGAGGAGTGGCACATATCTTAAATAACTGGCTCTAGTAACAGGAAAATGTTCTTGTTAGAAATTCTTCTGAAGTGTGGCTCTATTTCTGGAAATCCTTTCTTGCTTGCTTCAGCTGAGTTTTGTATCCTCTCCCATTTTCCTCCATGATTCTTTCACATGCAGAGGGGTGAGTTTTATGGGAACTTTGCTGGCACCAAAACACTGGTATGTTTTCATTCATCTTGTACACTGCACCGATTCATCATCTGCCCATTCTAGCAACCCAAGGAAAATCACGTGGGGAGCTGACAAGTGCTTGTGTTAACCAAATGAAATCACCTCATCTGCCACCTAAGTAGATACCTACTAACATGGTGTCTTCGCAAAATAGAATCCAGTGTCTGCTGTTGGACTGCATATATTTTGGTCTCCAGAAAGGAAAATTTCAATCCATTATAAAATGATTAGTCCAGTATGAGGTCTCATTCCACACAGGAGAATCAGAAGGTTATTTAATTTTTATTCCCAGAAAATGCTGGGAATTACTTACCCAAAACAGGAACCCAAATCCTATAGATCTCTTTCAGACTAAAGACCAAAATGAACAAAAAAATCCACTCCCGGTTTTATTTATTTATTCTCTCTCTTGCATTTCCTCCTAAAACCCCAAAAACCTCCAATCCCACCCAACTCCAAAACCTATCACAACAAAGCAAAAAGCAACATCCATGAGCTTTGTTCTGTTTATTTCATAAAAATAAGCTTGGATACTTTTGAGTTAATGTTACTTACTGCTTGTTGATTTCTAAATCAGTAAAATCAGTTCACATAACATAGGATTGTCTTTGGAAAATTTTTTTTTTTAGGGGTTGGGAGAAGTTGGAGGGTAGAGTTAGAAGGATAAAATGTTTGAAAGCATTTTTTTTAATCTACTGCCAAGACTTATGTTATATGAAAATATAATACAGAGCTTAAGTACACAAAATTTTCTCTTTTAACAGCTTTTCCATTGAGCTTTGAAACCATTCATGGAAGCTGATGGCGATATTCTTGTAAGTATAATTAAAGCTATGCCAGAGTTATTGACCATCTGAAGAGGTCATATGTTGGGATTATATCCTTGTAGTCGCAAAGACCAGGAACAGCATAAAAGATGCCCATGTGAACAGCATCAGTATCCAAACAGGATCTTTCTAATGGGTCAGCCCAAGTGGAGGGGTTGCCCCAGTACTGCTATAAGGATAAAATGAAATCTACTGCACGTGCCTGATGCTAGGGGTGTCCTCACTTCCAAATCCTACTCCTCAATGGACGAGATAACTGTAACCTAAGATACATGAGCTTAGCAAAGGATTTTCTTAGCCACACAGTCTAACCCTTGGGAAGCTTAAAGAAAATACAGCTCTGTAGAATATAACTGTTGATCATAGCTGCCTTTGGTGCCTTCTTACACTCATGCATTGTGAGTCAAACTTCATGAGACATGAAGCCTGTTTTTTAGTATTAGCCCAATGCCCCTGCTTTTCTATGTAGACTTTTTCTTTCTTTCCCCTGAAACAGCCTCATATACCTATTTCACCCCATTTTTATTCCTGGGGAGTTTGCAGGCTGCCCCTGACCCAGGACTCCTGGAGCCTTGGTGCAGCTCCCTCTGACTAGGAAGGGTCAAGAATCCTTTAACTGGTGTTTGGGAGGGATCTGCTCTGAGAGCAGCCAACAGAGGCATCAGTTTGTGCAGCTGGGTGTGAAGACGGAGTGAAATAAGAGGGCTCCACTGAAACTGTGGGGCTGTAGCAGTCCTAGACATGGTGGTAACAGGGCAGTTTCCCCAGGAGGTGTAGGAACAGCTGTCCCTCCTAGGGCAGAGGCTTCCGCACAGAGTGGCTGCAGCTCTCCAAGTCCCAGACTTCAGGGGGTGTCAGGAACCTCTCCCTGAGGCCAAGGGCCATGTCTCTCGGCCCTGCAGGCCACCTTGGAGGAGCTGTGCTGGGAAATGGAGGATGTTCGGGAGGAAGCGTGCAAACTGTGCAGCATCAGAGAAAGCAGAAGGGAGAGAGGTAGTGTCTTCTCTGAGACACAACAGCATGGAGACCACCAGTCCCCACCTGCAACAGATAAGCAGGCAGAAGCAGGCACCTCTATCAAAGTAAGAAAAACCTCTGGAGAATTGGAAGGATGGAAGTTGATGACTTCTTGTATAAAGAGGAAGCTCCCACCTCATCTAAGAACAGGTTGACTGCCCTCAAAATTGAAGAGGAGCCAGATTTACAGTCACTTGACTGTAAACCATGCAGGTCTACCAGGAAGAAAAGGTGAGACCCTGAAGTATGTGAATCCCTGCTGCAAGGGACAGAGGACCCATCTGTAGGCCTGACCAACCATCCAGAGATGTTTGCTGCCTGGGAGGGGCCAGGATCCAGGATGCTGTGCAGAGACTGCCAAAGCCTATCCAGCCCTCTGACTTGTATCCCCTGTTGTTATTCCATTTGAGCACAAATGGTACTGCTAGGGGAAACCAGTATATGCTGGAGGCCGTAGAGCTGGAAAGTAGCTTTGCAGAGAACGGCCTGGGAATCTTGGTGGAAATCATGAGCCAACAATGTGCCCATGCTGCAAAGAAAGTAAATGGTATCTTTGGCTACATCAGAAAAGTGTTGCCAGCAAGTCAAGGGCAGTCATAATTTATTCAGTGCTAATGAGGCCACCCCTGGAATGACTTCTCAATATAAGAGACACATGATATACTGAAGAGGCCCAGTGAAGGGCCAGAAGAATAATTAAGGGACTGTAGCATCTAAGATAGGAGGAAAGACTAAGTGAACTGGGACTGTTTAGCTTGGAAAACAGGCTCAGGGAGGCTCTTACCCATGTGCATAAATACCTGAAGGGAGGATGCAAAGAAGAGGACATGGTTTAATGGACAGCATGGTGGTGGTGCTAAGTTGATCGTTGGACTTGATGATTTTAAAGATCTGTTCCAACCTTAACAATTCTATGATTCTTTTCAGAGGTGCCCAATAACAGGACTAGAAGTCATGCACACAGACTAAAACACAGGAGGTTCCCTCTGAAGATCAGGAAACCTTTTTTACTGTGAGGATGGCTGGGCACTGTCACAGGTTGCCCAGAGAGAATGGGGTGTCTCCATGCTTGGTGAAATGCAAAAGCCATCTGGAAATGGTCCTGGAAAACCAGTTGCAGGTGGAGAGTGGACTTAGATGACGTCCTGAATTCCCTTCAGTCTTAATCATACTGTGATTCTGTGGGAAAAAAGGACATCTGGACTGACAGAAGCCTCTGCTGAAGTTGTTACTTCTCTCATATGTTTTTGCTCATCGCTGGAGCCTGCCTGGCACAGAAGTGGCAATGAACGATGCAGAGTTGTACAGGTTCTTTTGCAACTCACTCATGGTGTGTTTGCCAAGTGGAGGAGTAATAGATAGCAAGTTTGAAGTCTGTGTTGTTCTGCAGGATCACTAGCCCATGCTGTTCAGTCCTTAGCAAACCAAAGACTACCAAAATAATTAAAACCTACTCTCTATTAGCAGTCTTGCACAAAAGTGTATGTTTTGCAGTTGTCCCAGAGCTTTCTGAGAACTATTGCTCTCAGATTTCCCTTGGTAAAAAGAAATAGAAATACATCTGATGTTCTTGGCTTGTTTTTCAGTTGAACGCATGATAACGAAAGAAATCACTTCCCATTAGGAAATTGGAAATTATAGAAAAATATCCACCATTGTTAAAAGCAAAATTGTGACACTTGGTTTAATTTCAGATTTTTCCAGTGGCTATGTCTGCTAGTTACAGTACATTCACATCTGAAACTGCTGCTATACCCCTTATTTTGTTGGTAACAACTCTGCCTTCCACAGTTTTCTCTTTATTTTGTGCTGGTAAGAATGAAGAGTGAAGAAGAGTAAAACTTAAAAGTATCTCTTAATCAATGTTGACCCAGGTCCACTGATATAGGAGATTATTGACTTTTTTATAAAAAAGTTTTCAGTGAAGGAAACTTTAATTCACTTTTTGAAAAAAGGTTTGCCACTGGAGACTTGCTAATGTGTTGTATTTTCATGGAAAATTGAATCCAAACTGTGCTGGTGAGGCATTTTATGAATTTTGTGGTAGATTCATTTAAATATAAGTTTTCTATTGGTTTAAGATGAAAACAGTTCTACTGAAAACTGTTTGTTTATTTCATAAAGTATCTATCTGACTCCAAACACTGTGCTTTGGAGAAAGAGGTTGTTTTTATTTGTTTATAGATCAACAAAATTTGAGAAGGCAATTTTGTGAATCATGCTGCATTTTATTGCTGCATTTGGGGATAGGAGCTTTCTCTTGTGTGGAGCAGAACACATATTTTTTTATAGGATGAAGCTGGGTTTCTGAACAGCACTAAAATACAACCAGAAGTTGCAGAATTCCAGGCTTAGTGCTAATTTGTTGAAAATTTACCTCAATTTTCAGGAATACTTGGAAGGATAATGAGAAATGTATCTTAATTTTAAAAAAATCATTCATCAGTTATTTTGTTAGAGATTTACCACTGATTTTATCCAGGCAAACTAAATACAGTTCTGGCTGTAGAGAATCTGCTCTTCCTTCCACCATTAATTTCCCAGCTCCTCCCACAATATATGAAGAAAAGAGGGTTGGTTCATCACCCCTATCAACTTGCAGCAGGATACCATCATTGCTGCAGAATAATACACATAAATTTGTAGAAAATTTTAGCGAGCCCAGGCTCTTACTAGGTGATCAGTTTTTGCCTCAGTCTGATGTAAAGTGGGCCCCAATGAATGTCTTACATAACATGTGTATTAACTCTTTCCTGACACGTGAGCAATAGACCATGCTATTTTTCTTTAGATTATCAACAAAGCTAGTGGAAAGATTGCTTCCTCCTCAATTGTGTAGAGAGAGCCACATCCTGTCTCAGTATCGCTCTCCTTTTTTATGACTTCATATTGGTTAGAGATGAAATGACCCTAATATAGTGCCATGGCAAAGATGTGATATCGCTTTACTACATAGTTTTTGGGCCAGGAGACCTGATTCACATTTGTTTTTCTTAATATCATTTTGGATAGCTCTGAAGGAAAGCAATTAGTTTGTGTGACCCATTGATTCCCTGAGGCCATACATTATTTCCATGTGTCCTAAATAGGGCGTAAGTTTCTTTGGAATGAAGACATGAAAGGGATGGGGAAATAGCAGAATCTCTAATAGAGCTGATGTGTTTTCTTATTGCTTTTCTTTGTGTGTTGTCATGGAGAATAGTCAGAGAGAAAGAGACAGTGGTAGAATTAAAAAAAATAAGACAGTAAGGGAAAAAGGAAAAAAGAATACTCAGTGATTAGGCGGGAGTCTGGGATTATTCATGCCTGGTAAAGCCTCCCACAAGAGTGTTGTTCAGGTCATGTCAAACAGGCACCGGATAAAACCAGGACTGTGAGACACTGCTCTGTGCTCTGTGGTACATGCTGCAGAGACTCCTGCTTCAGAATGTTGTCGCTCTTGTAAATGCTGGTGACAGTGGGCTCTTCTATCATTGTTTGCAGATGGTCTAGTTTTACTCACCTTTAATTTGCCTGTGCGAAGAGCCATCAAATTTTTCAAGAGGGATGTGAAATGGGGTTTTGTTTTCCTGAGAAGCAGTCTGACGAGACGGAGGGGCTACATTAGGGATGTTCATAGCGTAGCTCTGCAGCGGATCAGGTAGCTAGCGGCTTTGCGTAGCAACATTGTGGCCAGCATATTAAATCATACGTCACTTTATGCAGCATTTGTCATCTGGGGGCTTCAAACCCTTCCTAAAAATAGAAAACATGAATGCTTTAGTTCCCACACTAGAGAAGAAAAGGTTGAGGCAAAGAGAAGTCAAGTACTTTGTCTGCAATCACACAACCAACCAGCCTGCCGGGGGAGAATTTACTCCAAAACCCATACCTTCCATTTTCAATTACCTCCTTTTTTGTTCTGTGGTCTTCTCTTTTAGTTTCATATTCTATGTGTTTATGCAGGATTAAATATGTAGACTGCAAATGTGTAATTTACACATTGTGTAATTCAATTGTGTTATTTTTGCAGTGACTAAAATTTCCATATATTTTGTGTGATTATTTTTTTTTAGGAGATATTATTAAACTGTTTAATAGGGAAAAAAATACATGTTCTGCATTAAATAAAAAAAAGGCAAAGGTGAAGATCAATTTTTTTTTTCTTTTTCAGGATTTCTTAGAATGAGCTAAATGACTATCAGTCATCTGGCATGTATTTTAGTCTCCCCATGTTTGTAAATCCTCCTTGTGGAGCTTAATGAAGCATTAAAATGCTGGAGTTTTAACTTCTATTTTTTAACTTCAAAACACAGAATACCATTCGGGCAAACACAGCAAAGTAGAAGCTGTCTGTGGATGTGAAACAGGAAGCAGTAGTAGATAGACACGTGTAATAGGGTTGTGCTTGCTCTTGCTCAACTAGATATACATCAATTTTAATTAACACGTTTTTTGCTTCAGCTGCTAACGTCCCTTCAGCAGTGAGTGGGTTATGTGTTTCCATCCTGCATATACCACCAGCATCACCACCACGTCCTTCTCTAGCTTCCCCCTCCCCTTTCTACACAAATGTTGCAACACAATCTGAAATTTCCTCTTTTCTTTCCTTCCTGCATTTCTTACAGGTTCCTTTGCGTCAGAAGGCAAAAAAGAAAAGTCAAGGTAATGAGAGATTGTTTTTTCTTTTCTCTCCTGAATTCCTCTTTTGTTATTTTCTTAGTATGTCTTTTTCTTGGGAGGGTGAGGATTTTGTACTGCTACTCATCTGGTGAAAAGCTGCTTTTTAACTCCACTGATTCTTACACCGATTCTGAGAAAAATGACAACGGGCTGTTCCTTTGGACTAAATCCTTGTGGTATGTTAATTGAATCAAAGCTGGAAATCAGTGAGGTAGAATCAGCTGCCTGCACAGACATACATGCTAGTGGTTTTCATGTACTTGGCATAATAGTTTTCTCTAGCTGACTTAAATAGATGTATCCTTTCCAGTGCAGCTGTGTGAGATGCATGCTTCTCTTAAAAGGATCAAAGGCTGTATTTTTAATTTACAAAAACTTGTGTATGGTTATCTTAGCATTAATTAGTATCTGCATTATCTGTAGCTTACTGTTTAATTTCTGAACATCAGCAAGCCTCTCAAATGAATGTGTGTTACTGTCACAGCCATTATAAAACTGAATGACTTCTAAGTATATTTTAAGATATGCTTGGATGACTTGCTGAGGTTCCTAAGTAAGGATGATATCCTTAATTGGCAGCAACATCTTTCCTGGTAATGCAGTTTTAAGCAAGCACAACACTGTATTTTTAATGGCACAGGGTTCTTTATAATGAGCCGACGGAGGATATCGTGCAAAGAGCTGGGGCAAGCCGATTGCCAAGGATGGCTCTACAAAAAGAAGGAAAAAGGAGCTTTCATTGGCAACAAATGGAAAAAGTTCTGGTGTGTGCTAAAGGAGTCATCGCTGTATTGGTACAGCAGTCAGCTGGTGAGTACAGCATACAGCCAGCTCCGGGTGCCAGACAAACAGCATCTGCTGGGACTGAGAGAAGGGAACCCGGGGTCACAATTTAGGTGCACTCTGGAGGAGTGCAAGTAACTGGGTTTATTTCTCAGTCCTGACACTTACGTGATCTGGGAAGTGTCTATATGAATTTGAAATATGCAGAAAACGATGTGTTTTCTAGTTCAGCAGGTACCTGTGAAATGTTAACTTGCTGTCTGTTTTGCCCTGTAAAAAGCTGTTCTTTAAAGGTGGCATTTGAATTTGAGAAATGTTTTCCTGGGTACAGGCAATTTGCAAACACTTGCTGTCAAGACTCAAAACAGGAATGTTTCTTCACTTCTTATTAATTTAATTTTCAGAAATGTCTCTTCTATTTCCCTTTCCATCCCCTTCCACACTGAAATTATTCTGTTTGTCTGCTTGGTTTCTTTTTCTGTTTTCTTCTATTTTTTTCTCCTATTTAAATTTTTTTTGTCCTCCTTTCTTTCTTTCTTTTTTTCAAATAGTAGAGGGCAGCTGCTTTACTCTGTGCTTGTTTGATTGGGCAAAGAGGGTGTCTTGCCCATCCTAGGAAGATTCAGATATAGTTATTCCCTTCATTTTGTTGTCTGGGACTGCTACCTGTAAAAAGCTCTTATCACATTCAAACAATGGAGTGACAGATCTAAGAATTAGGGTGTGAAGAGAATTAGGGTATGCCAGCACAAGCACAGGTTGAATGCTTCATTGTCGAATTGTGGATGGGCATGAGGTTCCTTAAATGCAAAGCAGCCGCTCTGGAAATCAGCATGTCACAGGCGCAGCAAAGGATGAAAGATTAAAGGAACCCTTATTAATTCTTAGAGCATTTAAAAAAATATCAAAGGCAATGATTCCCACTTGTTTATTTCCACTGCAGTAATCCCCATCAAAATTTTTGCTAACTTTTCAGGGAAAAAAATACAATAGTTTAAGCCATTAAAAAAATCCTCATACCCTAAACAAAGCTTTATGTATAGTCATGTAGACTATTTCACATTCTCCCTTCTGTTGTGAGTATAGTGTTAGTGTTTTTTTGTGGGGTGTTTGTTTGTTTGTGTGTGTGTGAGAGAGATTTTTTTGGTTTGCTTTTTTAAAATCCAAATAAAAACTTTGACTGGTACTTCAAGATGATATTAACTATTTCTTTTTGGGGCAAAGAAAAGCAACTCTTCTAGTCTTGGGCTGTTGTTTTTTATGATGTTGTTGTAGTCTGATATAGATTCCTTTCAAGACTATTTCAAATACATGCATAATAGAAAGAAAATAAATAGATATATTGGGAAAAAAAGCTTTGAAAAGGCACTTTTTCCCTTATGCTTACAATATTTCTGCTTGAAAGACATGGCAAGGCAGTAATACCAATAAGCAGCATTAATACCTTGCAAAACCTTATTGGCTTTTATAAATCTGTATTTGCAGTTGTACTTCTGGCCAAGCAGATTTAAGAAAGGTGAGCTGGCTGGCTGACATGACTTTTTAGACACAGAAAATATCAGAAAGGAATAATCCTAAGGAGTAATCAAGATGAGAAGAAATAAAGAAGTCAAGACTAGGAAAAGTTTGCCTCTGGGAAGAGAAGAGTGATGGGGGAGAGGTGCAAATTCCTCCACTTCCTTCAGTTGTTCTGGCCCAGTTAAATTCCACTCCTGAGATCCAGAGAAACCATGATCATGCTGGTTCCAATGCTCCTAGACAGCACTCACCCTTTTAGCCCATGCCTACTTCCTGACTGTCACTGACTGCCTCTAAAAGAACAAGGCTGAAAAATAAGTGTCAGCCTCATTCCAGTTTACTTCATTTCCTCTGAAGAGCTAATGTGGTTTCAAAATACTGTTGTCTTGTGTCAAACCTGAGTTCTCACCTATCACAGCTGTGCTTTAAGCATGCTGGCCAGTAGCACCTCTTTGCTTTCAAATTCTGCCAACTCTCACACACTATTTTATGTTAAAAACTCAAGGTTTCTTTGGGCAGCTTAAAGTGCAGCCTCTATGTAACTATAGATTCCATCAATATTTGCAGAATGTCAGTAACTGTGGGGTTTGGAAAGGAGGAAAGGTGCTCTTTGCTAAGGCCTGCTCTCTTAAATTCTTGAGACCAGAGGCATGCTCGGAGTTGTATGTGAGATCAATTAGACCCAAATATTCTCACTTCTAGATTGACGAAGGAGAAATAGCAGTGACACGTTCACTTGCTTGCTTGACAAGTCTCTGACCTGGCATTAGGACTGCCTGCACTTCCACTGTGTTCGGTAAAGTTAATCCTTGGTCCCAAGGGGCTGTAAAAGATGACAGTCTAAAGTTCTGTTGAAACAGGAGTCCTGCTTCTCACGTGCCTGAGGCTTCCTGTGACCAGCTCTTTTACAGGGGCTGATGCCAAATGTGGTGATGAAAGAGTGGGGCTGACATTGAAGGGACAGGGGCACACTGGTTGCCTGTAGATCTGATTGGCCAGTTTGGTTCTCGTGAGAAATGAGCTTGGTTTGTTTGTGGCTGTGTGAAAACCAGACACTGGCAACTGTAGCATAGCAACAGGGTGCTGGACCTTTTTTCTAATGGAGATGGAGAAAATAGAGAGTGGGTGGAATTTGTATGGGAACATGCATTATCCTGGATTTGGGTAGATAACCTCATCTGAATATCATCTTCTTGGTCAAGTTTGTCTTCATGTGCCTCTGAAGCTCTGGATGTTTCTGTCACTCTGGCTTAATTTTTCTTCAAGCCACTCTGGTTCTGGGTCTCTCATGAGAGGCAGATTTGGATACATGATATAGGACACTTGTTGTGACATTTGCAGCTGATATTTCCTTCAATTTAACATAAAATATTTTGTGAATGCCACAGCTCAAAAGAGTAAAAATAATAAATGGGTCAGCAATAGCAGATCAGACACCCTAAGAGTCAAGCTTCTCCTTCACTGAAAGAAAGCCAGAGAACACAAGCAAATCTGAATAAATTTTCGATGAGCTAGCTGAGGTCAGGGCCCAGTGGTCTCAGCAGGCTTGGGTAGGCTGCCCTGGAACCTCTTCTCACACAACTTTCTTCTTCCTATAAAACTTGAGTCAAGTAAACTTCTCTTTGCAGCATGGAAGCACTCCCAGTCTGGGGAGGGAAGCTGTTTGGACTAGGAGGAAGAACAGAAGGGTTGGTTTTGCAATGAAAACACAGGACATGTCAGAAAATATAACTGGGCAGTCGGACTTTCTGGGTGCATTCAAGAACACCAGACTCCTTGGACAACTGCTCTTCATTAGTGTTAGTTTATTTATTTATTTATTTATTTTAGTACCTCTCTCTGTAGGCAACTGCCTTGAAGACAAGTGTTTAAATAGTACAGTTTGTGATCCTGCCTGACCCTTTAGCTGTTTCAATTCTCATACTGAAACCCCAGAGGGAATTAGTACTCCTACATAGGAAGAGGGGTGGTGGGGGAGGATTGTCATGTGCAATCCCAGGCTCCTGGCTCTTTGTGCTTGTTTCGACTGTGTTGGATAGTGTCGGCCGGAATGGGACAAAGGACTAAATGCCTCTGTCTGGTGGGTCTTTAGGGTAGCTTGACTGGTTTTCCAAATGGAGTTGAAATGGATTTTTGTAGAATGTCTTAACAGTGGTTGTCATGGGGATTCAGCTGAAAAGAAATATAAATATAAAATTAAAGAGATGCAGGCTGTGATCTACTGTCACTATTTATCTTTGTACTTTTTTTTTCCTCATTCACTGCATTTGAATTGGTCCTCACTCCAACAGCTTTGCTGGAAGCTGTATAATTACGGTCCTTTAAAAGAAAAATCTTTTACCTTTGAGTTGTAATGTCTGCTTATGTGGATGAGAAAAAGTCATTGATGTCAGCTGATTGAGCTGAGAGGCTTGGGGACCTGTGGCCCAATATCTTACACAAATTATTCACAGTTCTATAGGATGCCTCATTGGTGTACTTGGCAGAGAGAAAAAAAGACTAAAATGCTGAACTGCTCCTCCAACATCCCTAGTGTCTTCTGGGGGCAGTGCTGAAACACTGATGAAGCCATGAGGACTACCCTGATTTGCAGATTGCAGCTCTTCCACAATAACAGGATATTTCATTTTCTAGCACTATTTTTTAAAATCTTGCTGCAACATTACACTCACTTTAAATGACTTACTAAATCTCCTAAAGCCACAACATTTAGATAACATATTGAGGCAAGCTCAAAAGGACATTAGCCTCTTTCATTGGATTCATGCATTGTGTTTCATAAATAATTTATTTTTTTTTCCTTGAGTGCAAAGCTTTTCCTGTGGAAAAAAATAGCTACTTTCTTTTTTGCCACAAGAATTTGCAGAGACTGTTGTTATTAATGAAATTATTTTTCTACAACTTGGAATAGCAAAAGCACAGATTTATGTTAGGCTAACCTCCATAAAACCCACAAGAGATGACAGCTTATTTTTTTAAACATCCTGATTGAGTAGAAAATAGGTCAAGGTTCTTTGTATCTGAGTTTTTTAGGGCTATTTTACAGCTTCACATCAAAATCTGAAGGAATCTTGAATGAAATGTATGAGTTAAATAATAACATGCTAAAGTCATATTAGAGATAACATTTTGAAAGAAAGAAAGCACTTAGGATTTCTATATGCTTTAAATGTTTTAAAATGTCATTTTTACCCCAAGAATGACTGAAAAGATGACTTCCACATGTTCTGTTCCTAGGATTTATTTGGAGTTCTATTTGCTGACTGAAATAACACCCTTAAGATTTTTAGTGACTTCTTTTTCTTTTTTCTTTTCTTTTTTTCCTGATAATTGTGAAGCTACATAGCCATCAAATTCCTCTTTTCAGTTACATAGATGGCATGTTTTAGATGTGTACAAATAGTGTATTTCACTCATACATAAAATGAAACATGAATTTTTCTTTAAATGAGCAAATATGAAATCGCAGACAGAATTAGTATAAAATCTGAATGCATTGAGAGAGAATGTGTATGTGAGAACATAATTTTTCAGCAACGGGAACAGGCCAAATACTGCATAAGAAATCGAGGGTTTCTCTGTTGTACAATTGTTAAAATTAAAGTACTGAAATCAAGGCCTACAGACCTATAGTCATTAGTAATTAGAGGGCGCGCCCCTAATTTAGGTAGAGGAATCTATCTAAATTACTGATGGATTAAGTCAGTGGTGCAAGTCCGAGTTCCATTTCCGCATGCGTGGGAGTGTTCCAGGTGAGTGTCTCCACACTGGCTTATAGGGTCCTGGTAATTCACTAATCCAATACAAAATCCAAACACTCAAATTCTTTTATACGCTGACAGTAGAAACAGTAACTTATCTAATGGCACTTCATGGACTTAATCCTTCAGGAGTGCTTTTGCAGCACTCTAAACTGTTTATAGGGTGCAGTCTAGACCAATGGTCACTACACTGATAGAATTGGCTGAGCTGTAACTGCATTCAGAACATGGAAGAAAGGCCAAACCTGTCCCAGACTTGAGTCACCCACTCACCCACCTGATGGCTTACCCAGCTCAGGCCACAGATTTATTGCTGCATGGGTACCTGTGTATATTTCTTCACCCTGGGTCTCATGGATAACTTTTTCTTAAACTGGGAGTATGGACTCCTACTACAGAGAAGCAACTGGCATTGTGTGCATTTCTCATCCAGCAGTGTGTGCAATAGTGATTGTTGTACCTCATGGACAGCTTTTTTGAGTTTGGTTCCTGGTATTCTCAGACTGGTCTTGGGAACTAAACAGGAATTTTGGTGTTCCAGATCTAGTAAGTGATCATCTTTTTGGAACTGAAATGCTGGATAATACAATCTCTAGCATTAGTACAGAGCAGCCCAAGAATAGTGCTCTTTCATTACTCACCAGTATTTGTTTTCTCATCCCTATATATTTAATATACTATGGATCTGGGATGGCAATACTAGGTTTAGTTAGTTGTCACTTTATCTCAATGACTTTAAGCTCATGAAATTCCAACCTGTGGAATGGAAAAAAAAGCTCCCCAGGCTAGTCACGAAACAAGTTTTACAGATACAAATACAATCAGAGAGTGTTAAAAGCCCACAGTAGCAAATAAGCACTTTTTCATACAAATATTACAAAATGAAACTTTTTCAGCCCAGATGTAAAAAATAATTTTTTTCTCCTGTACTGAAAGAAAATAAGAAAAACCCCTTCCACTGATGCTATGTGTCTGTGTCTTGGAGCAGCAAAACTGTTTCTTGGTGATGATGTCAAATATAAACTTCTCACATGAATGTTTAATACATGTAAATGACAGGAATGATGGTTAGGCCATGAGTTATTGTATACCATAAAACAGATATGCAGATGTGAGGGGAAGCCACCCACTGAAGTAACCATCCTGTATTAATATTTCAGTTCTTGGAGATTCATACTTCTAAGCATTAAAGCTCAAAGACTTGTCTTGATGAACATCTTTTTATAGTCTGATCATATTCATGCATAATGAGACTTGAGATGATGTCAGTCATTTTCTTTTATCCTCTGCCTTTGTAATTGTTGTGTGTATTTTACCTGCTTTACCTCAGTGTACATTTTCAGAATTTTAATGTGTCTAGTAGCAATGGCTGGGAGCAGCAAAAATGTAATTCAGGAATGAGCATTCCTTGTTTTGGAAAGTACATTTTTTCCTGACATTATGTCCTACAGATTTTTGTCTACATTATATATTCATCTCATCTTAGGAGGACTCCTAATCTTATTGCAGATGACCAGGTATATGTAGATAGATGTAGTTAGGAAGATGTTTCTGCTTCAGATGTTTCAGTTTCAGGCAGCATAAACAGGGATTTGAGGCTTGTCACTTCAGTTTTTCAGCTCTGACTCAGAGTCCTGCTGACTGAGAGCAGAGACGTCAATGCTCAGTAAACTCCTTGCATGCAGAAAGGGCTGACTGGATATAAACTGGGTACTGTAAATGTAAATGTAAATGTCTGCTTGGATATTGCTACCTCTTGTACCATGCCTGCAAATTTCTGGGGGGTAGTGATAGCTGAGTGACCAAAGCCCTCTGAGGCAGGCCTGCAGTGTTTAATCACAGAACTCAGCTGTGTGGGATGATCCCATTGCAACTTGTGGGATGGGAGCAGCCTGCATTGCCTCTGCCTTTCCTGTGTACAGGTGACCCTGCAAAATGGTCCACGTTGCAATTACACAGGGAACACCCTTCTCTATTTCTGCTTAGAATCATCTTGGGGCACTTCTGAATTGTATTTTTCAGCCATACATAGGTCATTTTATGTGCTGCTGTTACATGTCTGTGTAAGATACACATATGCTGTATCATGGCACAAACCCACCTTTGAGACTGTAGGTGCCATCCAGACCAGAACAGATGATATAACCCTTGTTCATCCTTACTAGTCAACAGAATCTATGCTTACACTCTGCCACTTGTACCAAGAGGAGTGGTGGCTTTCCAGCACCCCAGATTTGCACAAATATAGCTGGTATAGAAATATTTCATCAGGCGTTAATCTGTCCCCATGGTGATGAGCATATATTTTCACAGTATAAAAAGCTGTCAAAAACAAGCACTTGCAAGTTAAATATTATTCACCATTGGAGTCTACTAGTTTATCATAAGATGTGGTGATATTTAATTTCTTTTTTCTTCTTTTATGGAAGGCTGAAAAAGCAGAAGGATTTATAAGACTTCCAGACTTCAGTGTGGATCGAGCAATTGAATGCAAAAAAAAGCAGTAAGTTTATCTCTTGTTCCCAGTTTTGCATGATTTTTACAACATTGCAAGGAATGAATCTCAGTAGTCTTTGACAGTGAAGCTGTGGGGAGTTCTTTTGTGTTGTATAAATAATGAGATATTAATTGAGCTACTGAAAGAAAACCATATTGCAAAAATATTTTTGAAAAATCTCTGCCAGATGTGCTTTGCTAAAACCACAAACAAAAAAAACCAGATGAGTGTGCCAAATGCTTTCTTTTTCTTCTCCTTTTTTTTTTCATTTGCTGGTTATGAGTAGACTGTAGTTCTCAGATGCCCCTTCTTGGTTGAGGAGGTCAGCAAGTAGTACTACGTCCCTCCAAGCCTGGACTATTCTTTAGGCTGCTGTGGTGCAGCTGAGCTTGGGCTGTGCTCGAAGCCTTTGGTTGTGCAGGGAATAAATACTTTCTTTAGCAGGGTGGACATTTAAAAATATTCTCTCCAAATGCCATACGCAGAACTGACTTCCAGCTGCTTCTGAGTGCACTTCAAAGGTTTGGAGAGGTGTTGCTGTTCAAAGTTATAAAGTGCAGCATGGTTTTGATTGTGTCCCTCAAGAGAAAGCCTTCATTCTTCTGATGGAGAAATCAGAAGAGTCAGTAACTGTTCACCCACTGTGTGCTGCTTGTGATTTTACTGTGTCACATATCCCTTCCCTCAGCCATCAGTTTTCCATGCTTTGGGGTCTTAGCCTGTTTGACCACACCACACAGAAGCTGTTCCATGTCTTAGGTCACTACTGGTGCTTTCTTCCAACATTTTTCAAGTTTGCTTTACATCTCAGAGAGGGAGGAAGCAAAACTTCACATGGTATTTGAGGTATGAGAAGGCAACAGAATTATGTAATGAAATAATGGAAGACTTTGTTTTATTCCTTATTCCTTCCTTTTTAGTTCCTGTAGTTTATACTCTCTGAATAGTGTGTGGCCTAGGAAATGAGCTAAAAATAGACTAGCATTTTAAAGAAAGAGCTGTATTGATGGACAAGCTAATCTGGATTAATACAGTGGAGAGAATAAATATTTTAAATAATTCATTCAGCTATTATTTTTGCTTTCTTATAGTAATTATTTTTCTTCATATCTCTTATATTTTTCTTTTCCCAAAGTGCTATTAAGATCAGCCACCCACAGATCAAGACATTTTATTTTGCGGCAGAAAATGTTCTGGAAATGAACACGTAAGTAGGAGTGACTGGTCATGTTTCATCCTGTCTCATGCCTGAGAACACCCTTTGAAAGTTCATTCTTTCACTGTCAAGCAGTCGTTGACAAAGTTATTTGGGGAATTACTGAGTCTAATTTTTCTGGTCACTAAATGGAAGAAAACTATTGCTCTTTGTTCACTAATTCTGATTGAAATCAGAATTGCATAATCAGCCCAATTTTGATACTAATCTTCCCAATATTTGCTGGTATAAATCCCTTTCTGTTAGAGCAGTGCTAAGATGTGATAGCAAGTACAGCACTTGGGAAGAAGTGAGGGGAGAAAGGAAAGAGAGGGAAAAGTCCCAGAAGTGATCTAGAACTAGAATATAACAGTTTCAGAGTATCATATCAGCTAACAAGGAGAGTTAGAGGGATAGAAAAGTCTGTTTCCTTAATGTAAATTAGCGTTAACTTCAGCATCAAACTATGCTGTTGTTGAATGATCGTCATGGCAGGTCAGAAATTTTCTTCCCACAAATGTCCAGAAGATTAACAACCAAATAATTCTCAATGGAAGAAGTAAAAATGGATATGAATGCTGCCATTTTAGAAACCACTGAGCTATCAGAAAGATATTTTCTACTGGTCCAAATTTGGCTGATTCAGATCTATCTCATACCTTTGCCCTTTTTACTTCAGATTGCAGTCTGTTCTTTATGCTATGGCATTAAATGGCCAAATACTAGATAAAAAGCGGTACAATTTAAATGGGAAAAGAGCTCCTACAATAGTGAGGTCAGGATTTTAATCATGGCTCTACTGGTGATCTTTGTGCAATTTTTCACAGGGCAATGACTACTCATTCCCTCTATAAATGGGAGACCTCATACATATTTACCACAATAGAAAAAGAGAGAGGCTGAGAGAATGTGTGTGACCTTCTGAAAGATCTATAGATACAGAAATGTACAATATTACAGTAGTGTATGCACATAGATATGTATTCCTAAATCTGTACTCTACAGATGCCTACAAATAAATATAGATAAAAATAATCTATTGCCCTTTGCAAGTTGGAGCATCATGGAGCATTCTGGTAACCATCCATTTTGGTGTTCCTGCATCTTGCACCAGAGCTCCCGAATGGAGTGACAAGATCCTGAGGCAGATAAGATGAGGATGACTGAGAATGAGGGACAGCTGGACAGGAGTATTTCAGTAGGGAGGGTAACCCTGGTTAAGACAGAAGAGATTGAAGGACATATGGAGAAGGAAAATTAGAGCTAATAGAGGATATTAGTAAGTACTGACAGCCAGTTTGGAGCCCAGCTGGAAATTCTCATGTGAAAAATGTTTAGTCTCCTGTGAGTCAGTGATTGAAATCTATGCAGGTGTCTTAGCTCTTATGCCCTTTGTTCAAACTCCATTTCTTGATTAAATTTCATTTTGGCTTAAAGCTAGGTAGCCTAGTGTTAGAGCAGGCTGCACCATGCTGTACTAACCCCCCACTGTTGCAACTGATGATGTTTTCCTTGGCAAAGTACAAAATACATGCATTTAATACATAAAGTACACGCATACTCACGCATATGTTGAAACAGACTAAAAGACATCTGTTCTCTTGGCTCCAGTCCTGCAAATACACATGTGAATGGTTCCACTGAACTCACTGGAGCATTTGTGTGTGTCAAGTTCCTGGTGTGCATAAATGCTTGATGAATCATGACCTTTTGCAACTCTTCATGCATATATCGATAAATGCATATGCCTCTACATATATCTCTATTAAATCAACAGTCGATTTATTAACACAGTCATTTGTTTCACTAATTTATCATGTATTTGCTGTTGTCATGCACACATTAAAAGTAAAGCCATGCTGACTAGCTGCATGCATTTAGCTGGCCAGTTGTACATAGTTATTAGTGACTTGTCTGCCCTTGTCATTAATGAAGTCCTAGAAATTTTTAGCAAATCTTTTCCTTGTTAATAGGGATTTTAATTTAAAAAATCATTCTGTTAGGATTAGTTGTCAGAAAAGAGTCAATGGACCACTCTTATAGAAAGGAAACTGTTTTTCTGATTTGTTTGTGGCTCTATTGCTTATACTGCCATCTAAAAGTGCAGTTACTTTGATGCTGATCTTACTAGCAAATTCCCTGTTGCTTTAGTAGAACCAAATTCAAACAAAATGGTTTTTTTCCAGTAATGAATTCCTGCCCTTCATACTTTCTCTATATACGCCTTGAGTTTTCATCTTAAAGCTTGAGCCTTTTCAGTTGTTAATTACTTAAAATGTGGATAGATCTGAATGACCTACAGGCAAACATAATATACAAGAAGTATAACTAGGGAATGTTTCTAACACTGGAAAAATGCAGCCACCTAGGAAGATAAGTGAAAAACACCCCAGTTATAGCATAAACCAACACAGGAAGTGAGACTTAACGAAAACCAAAAATATGTAGCAAGTTGAAAAATGTGATATGTTGTGGTCAAAATGTTTGGTTTCAAGTGGTGCAGACTGTGCTGCAATAGTTTTGGCCAGAGCAGCTGACATCATCTTCTGAGGCTCCCATGCCTTTGTCTTCATCTCAGGTGAAAGATGACACCTCAACAGCTGGACTAATTCACTGACATGGTGACATGGTGTTACAGCACACTTTTCTTTAGCTTACACAAATGCAACTCCTGGGTCATCAGTAGTACCTTTTTTTCAGTATCAAGGAAAGGTGTCCCAGGCAACTAATCCTATTCACTACAGGGAACATTAATATAGAGGTAACTGGTGCCTTTCTAGAAGATGATCTAAGAAATAGAAACTTTGACATTTAGTCTTCAGGCTAATGAAAACAGATGTGGTGATGTAGGACGCAACTGAAAGGAGCAAAACTCGGTCTGAAGAGCATGTGAGTGTTCCTGACTCTGTGTTCCCTCTGTTTCAAACACAGGTGGCTAAGTAAGCTGGGAATGGCTGTAGACCCCCAGGTACCAAACAGGAAGAATGAGGAAGGTATGCTCCTAACTGGCTTCATTGTGGTTCTTCACAGTTTTTGCTTGGCCAAATTTTTGTCAGCTATTTTCTTTCTTTCAAACTGTCATCTTGGGTCTGCCTACTGCCTGAGCTTAGAGAAACCACAGGAAAAGAAAAAATGGTGAGAAACAGTGTGAGTGAGAGACACTAGGTGATCTTTTGAGAGGTGTGTAACTACTTTCTGGCAGTTTGCTGGCTTGCTAAGCCTACCAAGTGTGAAGAGGAACAGCTGTGCTGCTCTGGGTTTTGAGCTGGTGAGTTATATTACAGGAATTGTGCTGCAGCATGGCAGCTTGCAGGCCTGGAAATATCTTGTGCTCTGCAGACCCATCCCTACTGTGTCCTTCAGTCCTGGGGTTTCAACAACTGCAACGCTGGGGGATGAGGGGGTGGTACTGCTATTCTGGAGCCTACAATTTGTTTCAGAGCCAAGCCCGAGTTCATTATGGAATAAAAAACTTTAAAAGTCCTAAACAATTAATTTAGTGTCTTAATTTGCACACCAACCTAATATAACTCTTTGGTGGGAGGATACCGGCACTCAAATCACAAATCTGGGCAGAGGGGCTGGTTTAGAATGAGAAGTGCTCTTGAGTGATATTATGTTACCAAACCAGGAATGGACTCTAACCTGAGGAATATGTGTCATCATCTGGGCTTTTAAGTCTCCATTTTTAGAGTATTGGTACCCAGTGCCCTTTTTGGAATTGCTGAGCTTGTGAAGGAGCTGTCATTATGAAGAAGAAACTGGTATTTGCAGTAGTATGAACACTTAGGTGATGCAGCCTGTTTTGTGTAAGCAATGAAGTGTTCCTCTCTGCATCCCTTCTGCTTCATCACAAAATTCAAGATTATGGTTTATGTCCAGGCTTGGGACATATCATTACATTATTAATTAATTTAATCTGACTCCATTTATGCTCTACCATTAAAAGCAGCTTTGGGGTTGGTAAACACTGATGCTACTGATTCCTGGAGAAGTCAGCAAGTCTCATCAGTTTCTTTGTTTTCAGTTCACATTTGTTTCTTGTCAGGAAACTTGTTAACTTCCACACCATCTAATTCTTCCTGCCTGTATCCTGCTTGAAGCCAACTTTATCAAAACACTATATTGAATATTAGGTTGTGTAGCAAGAACTGCAAGATACTTGTACTCAGGGAGGAAGTGTGCAAATATATTGTCCATCTTTTCATGAAGGGAAAGGTTTAATGGAAAATGGGAATTGCCAAAATTTTTTACATTGAACCAATTTTTTTAAACCTCAAAAAAATATGATACTGGTTGTATTGGTTGAATCAAGAATTATGAAGCAATAAAAAAATGAGTTATTCCACCAATTTTAATTTTAAAAAATGTCCAAAAGATATAAAATAATCCACTCAATAACCTCTGCAACAGGTTATCTAATAATTTTGCAATAGCATAATGTAGCCAATATTTCTCCAGCTTTTAAGGATGGTCACCTGTTTCCCCCTCAGGAAAAGGCCTTCTGATTCTGGTGTCAACACCTCCTTGTCTTTTCATGCACGTTTTGTCACAGGTGATCCAGCAGCTGCCTTCAGTGTGGGTGCAGCACCCACTGGTGCCTGGGTGAACACATCCTTACAGAAACATTGCTATGTTTCATAAAAACACTGTCACTACCCACAGTCGCTTCTGTTCCTGCTGACCAGTTTCTCCTCTCTGTATCACACACTGTAATTCTTCAGAAGTATTGGCTCTTTTTATGGCATTTCTTGTGTATTCAGATGCTTCCTGTGCATTTTAACACACCCCTCTCACCATTTGCCTGTTTAGAGTATCAGAAACAGCTGTTGAATCTTTTTCAGTTCTTCTGTGTGCCTAAAAGGGGAGCTGTAGGAAGCATAAGCTTTTTACTGAGTCACTCAAAAAGGCATTAATAGAGTCTTAGAATTTGATATAGGCCTTATTGCAGCCAGTTTCAGTTCTTTATGCTTAGATGTGCCAGCATATATTTACAGTAAACAGAACAGCATCTACGCTACTCAAAACCCTACAGTTCTGCAAAGAGTACAGGGAGAAAAAATAATGAACCTCTTTAAGTTTCTCCTTGTTAACATGTTAGAAAATTCTCTCTCATGCACAAAATTCTTCTCTCTTACAACTTTATTCCCCTCACTCTGTGCTTATTAACACACGCCCTCCCCCCACAATGACATGCAGAAAAATAAAGTGTGTGGGTATTAAATGAGTTAATTTTAGATTAAATAATCTCAGGTGACTGTCCAGAGACCATGCTAACAAACTGCTTTCTAGTGGTGTGAGCCCCTGAAGTCCAGCTCTGATTCCTTATCTTAAGCAACCCCTGCTCTCTGGGGCAGAGCTGGACAGAGGCTCTTGGTCAGCACAGGCTGCTGAGTGCCTGTGGCCAGCAAAGGGCAGTGCTGGATCCCATGGGCACCACAGGGGCAGCCTCTGTTCTGTGACCCTTGGCACTCAAGTTGTCCTCATCAAGCTCTGAGTTTGTCTTTGCAAACTCTTGTATCCCAGCTCAGTGACGTGGGGGTGAGTGCTGTCACCCTGCACAGGTGGTGCAGGGCAGGATGCAAGCACTTGCTCCTATAAAGGTTACATTTGTGTTGGGAGATTTAGCAAAAGTGATCTTTGTGGCCTTTCAGTGTCCAAAGAGGACCTGTAAGAAAGATGGGGGCAAACATTTTAGCAGGGTAAACAAGGGGTAATGGTTTTACACTAAGAAAGGGCCGGTTTAGACTAGGTATAAAGATGTAATTTGTTACAGTAAGGTTAGTGAAACACTGAAACAGGGGGTCCAGAGATGTGGCAGAAGTTCCACCCCTGGAAACATTCAAGGTCAGGCTGGACAAGGCTCCAAGCAGCTTGGTCTAGTTGAAGGTGTCCCTGCTCACTGCAGAGAAGTTGGACTATATGACCTTTTAAGGTCCCTCCCAAACCAAACTATTCTATGATCTTGTCCAATGTTTACTATTGCCAGGTCCTGGGCATAAAAACCGGCAACATTCTGCCTCCCTTTTTCTGTGTCTAATTTTATCAATGATTATCACTTCATTTAATCCACCTTTAAACAAATTTGTAGAAAATGTTTTCACCTGCTGCACAGATAGTTGAAAGAGATAACAGGATGACTGCCTCTGCACACGTCAATGAGTTCAAACTCCTGTGAGTTTGGTTTTGTTACCAAAAAAAAAAAAAACAACCCAACAAAAGAGACACAAGTAGGGTAGTCCTAGAGTACTGTGTTTACTTTTGGTGTTACCTCTTCATATGTACTGCCATGCTGTATATTGTGTCTATATGAGATACCATGTGTGACAAAAGACTCTCACAAGGCTGCTCTACAGTTTCTAAACCATGATATGAACAATCAGTTTATTCCAAAATTGCAGCCAAAGCCCCAGTGCCTGTTGCTAGCTCCAGGAAAACTTAGTGGTTACAGGGATTAAGAGATTGCCTCTGCTACTTGCAATAGCTCTCCAGCATTACCACAAGTGGATTAGGAGACACTGCCTTGGTAAAGCGCTGTCTTAAATCCAGAACACCCTACTTGGTGATCTTTGGTTGCCACAGTGCAGCAAAGAGTAATACGCTGGTCTAACTCTTTATTTTTGCTCATTTTCCATGTCTACCTCAGAATGCTACAGTGAAAGTGAACATGACGATCCAGAAATAACAGACACGCCACCTCCACCCTACACAGTCCAGACCCCACCTCCTCCTTCGGTAAGTGTTCCAGTTATTACCTTGTTTCTTGTTGCAAGCAGGTTGAAAGAAAACCCTCCTGAGGTGGTGGACCTCAAGGAATAACCTAAAACACTGTCTGGAAATGTCCACACTGTGTTCCTGAGAAACCTTCATGCACAGACTGCCCGCCCCATGGCAGAGCACACAGCTGGCACATCCTGCACCACAGAGAGCTTTGCTCTGTAAAAGATCAGCTCCTTCCTATTTATCTTGCTGGAGAAAGGAAGGTGTCATTCTACCTCATACACAAACTGTGTCTTTTCTTCACAAGATTTTTAACACACTGCTATAAGTTGGTTTTTTCATACTGTTCTCTCTTTTTTTTAAAATCCATCCTGAAACCTCTCTCTTTTTGTGACCTTGGTAGCATATCAAACAGCTTCGTATTTATTTATTTGAGTGGGCTGTTTTTAAGACTGCTGAATTTGAAGCTGCTTTTGTGGCAGTGAAGGGAAAGAGGCCTCTTCACACAGAGATAAAAATCTGGTTTTTTTCTTCTACCTCTGAAAAATAGACTATGAAAAAAGATAATAGGCATTCTTCCAAAATCTATGTAGCATATTGTCCCAGAATATTCCTTCCTGTCTCACTTCATTTCATAAATTAAAATAAGCACTATGAACCCTCATGAGTCTAATCAAATTGGCTTGTCTAATTATTATCTACTTCTTGCCCTATTAGTCTTGTTCCGATAGCATTGTTTTTCCCAGTGATCTCTTTGCCCTTACACATGATTTAAATGGATTTTTTAAAAAATATTTTAATTTTAAAAATTTATTTTCCATTTAAATTTTTTTTAAAGTAAAGAGAGAAAAGTTGTTAATGTGCTATGACAGGTAGCTTCAGTAGTAGGTTTGGGGTGGGTTTTTTTCCTCTCTTTGCAGCCTTTAAAAGAAAATTTTCATTTGTAGTAGAAGTCAGGAAGAACTGTTGCAAGTAGCAGAGGCAATGCCTTAATCTCTGTAACCAGTAAGTTTTCCTGGAGCTAGCAACAGGCATTGGGGGCTTGGCTGCAATTTTAGAGTAAGCAGATTGTTCATATCATGGTTTGGAAACTATAGAGCAGCTTTGTGAGAGAATTTTGTCACCACATTTTAAATTTTTTTATATTTTTCCCATTAAAATGGAAAGTCAAATTTACTCAATTTTGTGTTTAGAAATGAGTGATCTGGTTTGGGTTGGTAATAAGGAATTCAAGCCTTTCCCTTCACTTCCTGAAAGTTAACGCTGAGAGGTGTGCAGTGATATACTTAGTACTAAATTGTCTCATGGCATCTCCTGGAAGGGAAGTGTCTGCTGCCTCACTGTTGTGGTACAAGTTCCTCTGTGGCACACTGAAATGACACCCAGTAGCTGGGGTGTGCACAGGAGCAATGAAGCAGGAGCACATCTGAAATATACAGATAAGTTAGAGAAGCTTGTGCAATCACAGGCATTAATAAAAGGAGATGTCGTGGACAGGGTTGCCTGTCTGGCAATCTCTAATTAGCTCACATAAAACTGGAAGCACATCTCACACGGTCACCCACTCACCCCCCTCATTTTCAGTCAGATAAGTCAGTTTTCACTTCCTCTCCCGAAACATGTGACGTTTATCACCAGAACAATCTGCCTGGCACGCGGGGGTGTGAGGCATTCACTGCTGTAGAATGTGATTCCTTGTTGCCTGTATTAACTGGGAGTTAAATGTGGCTGAGTGGCTATAAATATCAGAGGAGAGAAGAACTTTGGCAGTATGTCTCCCACAGTTATTCAGGGCCGTGGGTCAGTTAAGGAAGCATCTTGAATTTTATACCTCAGTGGCTTGTCTTTAGGAGATGTAGATGTGTTTTCCGTCTGCTCGCCTCTCAGTGAATGCCTGCGTTTTTCCAGATGATGAGTTTTAAACAGGTGCTGGTTTTAGTTTTCTGTTTTTCTGGTTTCCTGCTGCCTCTTGGTCTGTTGCTGCAGAGGCCATCTCCGGTTCTCTCCTTCCCATATGTTCCTCTTGAGTGCTGGCCTCCACGTTTTGGCAGGGAACACGTGGGACACAGGCAGTGGTGCAGATGCTGAGGGATCCTGCTTTCTCAAGCTTTCCCTTAAAGGGTATCTGCCCTTCAGCCTTTGCCTTTGTCAGCTGATTTCCCGACATTTCCTATCCCTTAAAATCCCTTCCCTTGTGCACAAAGGTTAGTGTCTTCTGAGCAAAGGTGATATCTTTTCACCTCAGAGCTGCCACTGGAATAAGCTCCATTTGCTGTAGGCCTGCCCCATGCTCAGCTTGCTTACACAGTGAGTAGGAACAGCTCTGACTGCAAGTCAGAGTCTGCTTTTAAATACCATATTTAATACCTCTTTCACTTCTGAGCAAGTGCTGAAACAAGAAAAACACTGAAAGGATTGGGAAAGTGCAGCTTCTATTAAAAGCTCAATTCTAGGTTTGCAGCCTGTGGTTGTCTCAGGGAAGGCTGGTTAAACACAGCTCTCTGCCTGTTTATTTGTTGCAGAGTTCTTATACCAAGCTGTGAAGTCTCAAAAATGTGGTGGATTTGGGTTCATATTCTGTGGGTGCAGCACTGGGCCTACTTCAATTTTCTCAGATTGCTACTGGAAGTGACACTTGTCCTGTCAACTCAGCTCAGTGTCAAGAATGCCACAGGCGTTGACTGGAGTTCATTTCTTTTTATTATTTTAAGCAGAAAGGCCTCCAAACTTCTCGACATCAACTCCAAACCAAAAACTATTATTCTGGAAACTAATAGAAACCCAGGTGTAGGCTCTGTCACATTTTAGAGCAGCAAACACTTTGCTGTACTTCTAGCACCAAGTTTGTACTCGCTGTTCTATTCTCTGCCGACTCAAACCATTTTGAAATTTGCAGAAGAAAAAAGTAGTAATCATGAGGTTCCATGTGTATGCATGGGTTTGGGTACTGTGGAGGAAAAAAGTAAGTGAGGAACAAGTAAATTATAACATCTGTAGGACAAAAGTTAAACTGACCACCTGCATTAATTTGTCCACATGTGAATGGATATACAGTTAAAAAATCAACAGATGCGCTAAGACAATAGATTGCAGCAGCAGCCAAAAAAGCAGTTTAAGAGTTTCATGTTCATAATTTTTCTCTAAAAAATACCTAGAGACTCATTAATCTCCAGTGAAATCCTTATGATTTGCTTTTTAAAACATCCCCAAATGGAAATTTATTATCATATGGATGATTGCAAAACTTCCAGAGGAGTCACTCAAATAAGTTAGGTAAACATTTGTCACGCCAAAGGAAAAAGAGAATACAAAACATATGCAGAGAAAAAGAAACACCTTCTGGCAGTCATATTTATTCTCACTCATATTTTTTAATTAACACACAATGAAAATGAAAACAAAAATAGAGGTGAAATCTAGTATCTTCATTTTCCAGCTTTGAACAACGGAAATGAGACCATTTACAACATGTGGGCAAGAGCTCTTACTGTTCAGTTGTTCTGCTTGACTTTATAAATGCTTCAACAATTTGTCTTTGTGATAGGAGCTCTTAGATGAAATGCTTCATATCACCTGTGTTCCCAAGGGCATTTTTAGCACTCCTAGTTTACTACAGCATCTCCTTGTCCTTTGCTTGAGGATGCATATGTGAAGGTTTCTATTTTCGAAACAAAAGCACACCTGAAACACAGTGCTGTACTTTTCATAGGGGAGTATAAATGTCTGGGTCCTGCAATGTTTGGCACGGTTTTATAAGAATCATGAAAGAACCAGAGAACTTGTCTTATGAGGAATGGCTGAGAGAGCTGAGTTTGTTCAGTCTCAAGAAGAGGGGGCTCAGGGGAGACCTCAATACCCCCTAAAATTCCCTGAAAGGAGTTTGCAGCCAGGTGGGGGCTGTGCCTACAGTGACAAGACTGGAGGAAGTGGCCTTAAGTTGGGACAGGGCAGATTCAGATTAGATATAAGACAAATTTTTTTCACCATTAGGTTGGTCAGGGATTGGTTACCCAGCGAGGTGGTGAAGCCACCATCCCTGGAAATGTTCAAGAGGGATCAGAATCCAGTGTTGGATGGGGTTGGTTGGTTTAGGGGTTGCAGTGGAGGTGCTGGGTGCTTGGCTGGGCTGGNCAAGAAGAGGGGGCTCAGGGGAGACCTCAATACCCCCTAAAATTCCCTGAAAGGAGTTTGCAGCCAGGTGGGGGCTGTGCCTACAGTGACAAGACTGGAGGAAGTGGCCTTAAGTTGGGACAGGGCAGATTCAGATTAGATATAAGACAAATTTTTTTCACCATTAGGTTGGTCAGGGATTGGTTACCCAGCGAGGTGGTGAAGCCACCATCCCTGGAAGTGTTCAAGAGGGATCAGAATCCAGTGTTGGATGGGGTTGGTTGGTTTAGGGGTTGCAGTGGAAGTGCTGGGTGCTTGGCTTGGCTGGATGAACTTGAGAGTCTCTTCCAACCTTGACAATTCTATGATACTATGAATGACTTTGAAAATTTACAAAAGTGAAGAAGCTGCTATAAACAAATAGTGCCCACAGTTTGATATAGGTCCTCCTCATCCTCTGAATTGACTACTTGTTACATGATGCAGCTGTATTAGAAGCACAGGAAAGCTTTGCTGTTTTTAATATAAGAAGGAAATAGTATACATTACAGTATACAACACTGAATTGTGGAGTTTAAAAATCATAATAAAAAATTGTTACTCTTGGTTTGATTTATTTCACTAAAACTTATTTCTGGTTTACTTTATAAATAGGTATTCCAGGCTAGCCCCTTTACTGTGTTTTCAGCTTTTCCAGGTTTCCCTAGCAACGCCTTCTCAGTAAGTTTCAATATTTTCAGTCTAGTTATCATCTGCTTTAGTCCTTACTCAGATCTATTCTACATAAATATCGAGGATAGAAACTTGCCAGAATTGTGGTCCATTAAGTCTGGTATTCCGATGCTGGCATTGGCCAGTAGGAGATGATATGCAGGAGTAAATTTCTGCAGTAGCAAATCTGCCTTTCACATCATGATGATCTCATCATAATTTCTGATAGCTTCTGCTAAGTCTTCATGCCCTGGTGAATGATTATCCCTTGAATGGACTAGGAAAAATACTTCTTTACTGTACTTCAGTGCTTGGAACCCCTTCTGTCTATCTCTGGTTATTGCATTGGCGGAACTGTTGAGTGCTTCATGTTCAATGGCTAATTTGGAGTTTTTCTTCTTCACTCTTGATTAGGCCAATAAAGTGAAGACAAAGAAAGAAGGTGAGTGTGAGACCTACCATAGAAGGCTACATTCAGCATAATAGTTTTCCTTGGTCTTTGTTTCTAGGCATTGTCAGGTTTATACCTCTTTTGCCTTTGGCTTCCTGGTGGCTTGGTTTCTGAAGTTACTGCTCTGTAGGAGATTGATTGCCACACCACAGGCTTGTTTGGATGAATAAGTAACCAGATTACATCAATTTTTGGTCATTCAGCATTTCAGCTGCATATCTATATATCATGTAGAACCTAGAAACAGGAGTAATTTGTAAACAATTTTTCTTTTTTCTTCCTCCCTCCCCTTTTGTTTCTGGAAAGCAGGATCAGCAGAAGTCATCATTCACCTCAACTCTGTCAAGTGAAGCATCTTGTTCTCTCTCCTCTCCTGAAAGCACTTTCAATTCCCAAGAATCATCGTCTTCCTTGACATCCAAAGTGGTTTATTCTGAGAGGCAGTCCTGGCTTGACCTGGTTAACAGCTCTGCCACGGAAGAGGGTGATCAGCCTTTAATGTTCTGTGTACAGATTCATTCTGACGAGGCGCCAGAAGTGGTCTGTGGAGATGCAGCAGAAAGCCAGGAAGTCCGGCTTTCCGAACCCAATGGTGGATCCCAAACCTCTTACTTAAGTGCAGATACACACTGTCTAGCTGTGCCAGATGGAACAGGACAGCGATCACTAGCCAGAGGTGAGCTAATGAGAGAGGAGACTTTTGCTGCCGAGCCATACAATAGAAGAGTTACGGGTTTCCTTAACTTCCTTCCCCCTTCCTTCCTCTATATTCTTTGCTGAAGAGTTTTCCAGTGGCATATCATTTATAACATTTAAATTATTGCACAATAAATATATAACCTAGTGTCTGGTTGGTAGGTACCTTTACAGCTTTTCTCAAATTGTATCTATATGTTAGACCATAACCTCTGTATATAAATTTAGCATACACATAATTTTATTAACAGTCTTTATTTCAATGCACATACCTTTTATTAGTTAGGATTGAATCAAAATGTCAAAAAAATGTGTCACGGAATGGACACTGTAACAAAACTGTAATATGTAGGGAACGGTGAACATGGGGTTAACTCAGTCCAATTTTACAAATATGTGCTGTTGCATTTACTCAAAACACATACTCCCTATTTGCCTCATTAAGCTTCATTGTAATCAAGAGAAAAGAACTGAAATCCTGAGTCAGAAAGCCTATTAAGACTGGATTTTGTTTAAGCAAATAGGTGTCTGCACAGTATCTTCCTACTGAAATGTACTGTTAATTGAAAAAGGTGGCATGGTTCCAGAATCTGGTCATTGTTACTTTTTGTCACTCTCCTGTGTAGCGAGGAAATATCTCCTGCCTTTTGAGCAAAGCATCTTCTTTCTGAATTAAAAGCAATTGAAGCCTAAGAGTTGTTCCTGGCATACAGTTCTGTGTAGATGGGTAATACATAAGGGAACAACAACATTCTTGTGCCTCAGCTCTTCCCACGATTCCAAATCCTTGTAAAGATTTGAAGTGAGTACTTTGTTGCTGAAAGAAAAGGGTTGTCAGCACAATGCAACAGAAAGGTGCATTTAAGAGCTTAGGCTGAAAGTAATGCAGTGGTGGAATGCAACAACACTGGAGGTGTCAGGGAATCAGGGTATTTCTCTGTAGGTGAACTTGACACTGAAAAATGATACTATGAGGCACGTTAGTTACCTGGTCAGTCCCCCTATGTTTTACAAATATCAACACTTAGAAAGCTGGCACCCCTTTATGTTGTCATACCTTTTCTGATTTTATACAAAAAAAAAAGGACATTTAGAAAAGTAAAGTTTTCATCAGAAGTGAAAATTAACTCAGTGTTTTATGCCTACCTTATCCATTTTGTAGGCTTCTCTGCTAGAACATTCTGTAGCAATGAAGATCAGAAAGAATTAAAATCCAGAGTGAGCATATGCGCTCTTTCTATGTATTGGAAAAGAGTGCTGTGCTTTGAGTTACTGTGGAATCTAATTCCCCTAATTCTGGCTTTGCAAGTTGTGGAAAGGCTGGAGCTGGCAGAAATGGAATCCCTAATGAAAAAGTCACAAAGACATATTAAATACATTGTTTTCTGTAGTTTTACCTTCTGGGTTAAATTTGCTAAAGTAATGTCTTTTGAAAACATCATTAGGGATATTCAAGTGGATTGTTGGAATGTAGGTCATAAATGGCATAGTGGCTTATAGATCCTGTTGACAAAGATTCAGTGATTGCTCTTCAGAAATCTAAACTTTTGCTTAGAATATATTCCTCTGGTACTGTCAGAAATCCTGCAATAATGCGTAGGTTATTGCTTTCCATTGTAATGTAAGGGTGACAAATACTTTTATGGATGTCATAGAATGAGCATGACACATTCATAATCACTTAAAGTATAGTTTGATAGGCTCAATCACACTAACCAATTAAATGGGATTAAAATGTAAATCAAGGCATATTTTGGTATACTCCTGCAGTGTGCAAGATGGTTTAATTTTGATTAGATTATTCCTGGGGAAATGAATTCTTCTGTTGCTCACCGCTTAGCTGATGGGCAACCCTGATGGCAGAACACAGAGCACTTCCATCCTAACCACAGTGGTGATTGCTGACAGAATTCCAGAAATAGGTCATTTCACCAAGACAGTCACTATGGAAACTGTATAACCTCACTAGTTCTTGTCTGCATCATAACCCATTGCTGACCAAGTAAATGTACACCAGACACAGGTCTGTCTTTCCTTTATCAGTCTGCATATTATGGGCTGGGTGTGGAGAGTGCTGCTGTGTAGGGCCCCCCCCCACAATGGTCACTCAAAACTTTAAGGAAATATTTTGCAAGGAGATTAAGCTACTTCAATCTGAGCATGAAGGAGGAAAAGAAGGATTAATATAAAATAACATTTCAGTTCCAAATAAAAGTTATCAAAAAGGATGCAATTCTGGTTCTGTGGCTTATCCCCCAAGAATTTCCCTCTCCAGCTAGTTGATAAGCATGTGCATAAATACTGTGAGATGAATTCAAGTTGTTGGGTAAAATCTAGCTGCAAATTCTCCTGATTTGCAATAATGGGTAAGAACACCCTTGTTATCTATTGCAAAACAAGAAGGCATACCTCACTGCATTGGTATTACTTGCTTTACAGTGCTTCTGAATAGTGCATTTCTGACATGTTTCAGAGTCATGAGACTGCATCCAGGAGGAGACAAGTCTGTCTTTTGTCCACATTTGTCCTGAAAGCACATGTTCCCTGTGTGTAAACATGGCTCTGCTGTCATCAGAATAGCTATGTTCTTTGATAGCCTTTGATCCCAATCCCCCACAGAACCTGCAGGTGTGTCTGTGCTCTCTCTTTCTCCTGGTGAGGATAAAAAAACCCTGCCACACTGTTTTCTGGCCACATTCTTCAAGGTAAAACCACAAGCTGAATTTTTGGTTGTGGCTGATAAGAGCCTAGAGTTGGGGTGAAAATTTTCTAGAACTGAAGAGCACTTTTGCTGGACAAAGTCTAGCAATGGAGACCAATGTGAGAAAAGTTGGTACCTAAAAGGAAGAAAGAGTAGCTGTGGTTTTGTGGGAACAGCTTACCATGAAAAAGTATGAAAACAGTGAAGAAACCTTAGTGATGAGTTAAACAATGAAAGAAACATTCTTCAGAAATAAATTAATGAATCTCCGTAAGAAAAGGTACAGATTCAACTAAATGATGATGGATTATTTTCTCAACAGAGATTATTTAATGAATTCTGCTAAGCAACTGTGAGTGTCTGGTGCAAGGAGCCATAACATATGATATTTTTAACAATCTTTCCAACCACTCTTGTTGGCGTTATGAACATTGTCAACATTAATTCTCTGCACCAGTTACTGGGGAGAGGTTACATACCAGAGATTGATACAAAGAAGGGGTGTTTATCAGTCTTCTCTTTCGAAAGGAGACCAACATTATGCATCCATTTACATTTTGGGAATATTTAAGACTTTGGTGATGCAGCTTGCTACATGAACAGGGACAAAGGATTCTAAGCTGCCTGTAATGCAAAGAAACTGAAAAGTAAACAAGAAACAGCTGAGAATACAAACAGCTGTTTGACTACATGTGCTGTATCCAGAAGGTGGCCTTGCCCCCTCAAGGATGCCTAGACATGTTCTCCAGCCAAACTCCATCTTTTGTATTTCTTCTGGCAACCACCGGAAGAAAAAGTATATGACTCTGACACACCACCATTATGATCAAAAACTACAACAGCTAAAGGAAGCCACAGGAACTGAGAAGTTATATAAGAAAATAAGAATGTGTGTTTCTGTTTATTTAGGGATCAACTACTGTGGCAGTAAGATCCTTGTTCCCTGCATTTCTGAGGGTTTCATGATCATATGAAGTTAATACATCTTGGCAAGGCATTCCTATTTTACTACTTCTGGTTTATTTTGCCTTCGCTCACAGTAGCTGTGGAAGATCTGGTGCATGCTGATATTTTCAAATCTGGACAGCTTTTCAAATATCTCTTGGATTTTATCTGGGTTGGTTTTGTTCATTTTGTGGGAAGGAGTTGGTTAAATAGGAGCTGGATTCATTTAATTCCTTCTGTTCTCACGACTGACATCCTCTTCCTCTCTGGAGTCTGCCTATGCCAGTAATAGCCAGAACAGATCCTCTGGTGTGCTCTGGCCCTTTTGTTCCTTCTGCAAAAGTTATAGAAAATAGCTAGATCATGGCTGAGACTAGCCAAGAAATGTGCCTATGGTGAGAACAACTGTGTGGAGAAACAACTTGAATAATTATTTTGTTTCTCATCAAAAAAGCTTTAGAAATCACTGTGAAAACTATGGTAATATGGTTTTCTGAACCCTCTGAAAAAGAGATACTTATTTATGTTGTTTCCAGTTCAGATTACTAAAATTCCACCCCTCACTGCTGAGTCCACTATACTGTCAGACAACAGCATCTAATTGCGGTACCATAGTTTTCCTATTATTTTCTTCCAATCTTTCCTCCCTTAGTTCTGCATTTGCCAGTGAGGAGTTTGCCTGAGTTATGCTCACCTAATTGAATTTTTTCTGTATTTTCTGTTCCATAATTATGTGGGAAATGTGATTTCCCTGAGGTGACTTCACATTCCCATCAAAAAGTCTAGTACCACTATGGAGAAGGGATAGGGAGGTGGATAGGTAGGTAAGGACAAAAATCATCTATGAGTTTTTTCCCTCTGCTCTTTTCAGCCTTGGGTGTATGTGTTGTCTCAGCTGGCATAAAAAAATTTAGCAGAATCAGAAACAGAGGTGCTGGCAAAGCTACAAGACGCTCATAAGAGTAGCAAGAACAGGAGGAAGAAGCAGAGTTTTTTTCCCTGGGATTAATACACAACTGGGGGTCTGTGAGATCTCAGTTACAGAATGGGAGAGCAAATATTTACATTTCAGATAAATTTAGTCAGATACGTTCTGTTGGAGGTGGTTTTCAATGCAAAATGTTCTTTCTGCTAAACATTTCCAATTTCTTTATCTTTACTACTGGGAAACAATCAACTTTATTTTTCACAGCTGCTTTTTGAAAGTTCTGGATAATTTCACTTATGTAGGCCTAAAGAGCATTAACGTTGATATTTCAGACAGGCTTCTGTACTGATGCTCCAAGATGGGGAGTCTCAATATCTTAATGTCTCCAGCCTCTGGCAAGTTGGCTGACAGGAGAGCGGAAGCTGAAAATTGAGGAGGTGAGGAATAGGCATGTTGAACCTCTAGGAGGTTGTTCTTGTCTGTAATACCTCCTGTTAGAGGGAAATTCCAGATAAATGGCATCAAGCCTCAGAATTGTGTTTTAGTTCCCCTAAATCAGAATTTTTCAGTTCCTCCATTACCTCTCTCCCTTTCAGATTTACAGCATCAATCTAGTACATTCAGTGACAGCTTCAAGCCTGCAAAATGTGGGGTTTTTCTTTCTGAACTTGGCTTCAGGATGCTGAAGGTAAAATTCCAGGTAGGAGACAGATAGTCTGGTCTCAGTTTATCCAGGTTTATGTGTATACATATCCTTTGTCGACAGCAACAGTGTTCTACACAAATGCACAATATTAGGACGATCGCTTCTTTTTTAGCTGTAGTTGAAATTCATCAAAGATGGAGACAAAAGTGCTATGTAACTCATACCTGGCTCTATACAACCTGTAAGTTCCACTCAAGTTTTTCAGCAGTTTGCTGAAATTCCATTTAGTCCTTTATCCACCTGATATGAAGAATCTGACATGTTCCTTTCCCTTTGAAATTACCTGACCCTGATTAATCCCTTGGAGGATGAGAATGGTGGAAGAATAAGAAATAGGAAAGGAGTTTCAGGTAGAAGTCTTGAAAGTCTGCAGGAGCTGAGTAGACTTTGCTGGGCAAGTGCATCATGTGTGAGCCTTCTCCTGGGCTTCTCTGACTTTGGCTCCATCTTTTGCTGTGCTGAGTGTTACTGTGCTCCTTACAGTTTCCCACAAGTGCATGGAAGATATCAGAATATTTAGCATGGAAGAAGAGTGTTCAGTGAGGGTGTTTTCTCAGGCTTGCTGCTTTGTAATCCTTTTAGGACATTGAGGAAGTTCATGAGTTAGCCTCAAAAGGTGTCTGGAGCAGGCACTTTAAGTCCCCTGTGGGTTGACTTTATCTAAAAGTTTCTGAATAGGATTGAAGCAACTTTTTTTCCCTTCTTAAACAGTCTTTCTTGGATAGCTGATAAAAATCAATTTATCTCTCAAAGTATTACTGTGCACAGTCCTGATGGGTGATGTCTACAGCAGACTTGAGCCAGTCCTGTGCAGAAGCTGGCTAATGAAACAAACAGCTGCTTCATCCCAAGAAAGTAGGCAGGAAACTAGTTATTACAAGCCTCATGGCATGTGCCAACAGCTTTCAGGAAATACTATTGCTGTGTATTATGCCTTACACTTCCATTTTTTTTTCTGTTTCCTGCAGCTTGTTAAATATACAACAGTTCTCCTTTTCCTCCCCCAGCAATGTACCAATGTTGGAAGTTATATTTAGTTTTTGTCAAGTTACAGTAGGCTTTTTATAATCACACAGTAGTGAAGAATAGGCCAGAAACACAGTGAAGGCAAATATTTGCAGCATATCATAAACCTTTCTCGTAACCTAAATATTTAGAAAGAACAGAGATGTAGGAGGATGCTGTACTTTATAAAACATGGAAAAGATAAGAAGCAGCCTCCTTAGCATGCTGACATATTGCAGAATTCTTTTCACAGCAGCATGAGTGAGCAGAAGGACTTGTTCCTTTTGTTTGGGACATATTTGCTGACTGCAGATGATTTAGAAAAGTAAATGTTTAACTTTAAAAGAAAAACGTGCCCAGCCAGTTCAATGGGAATAGGAAGGACTGCAGTTGAGAAGAACCAAAACCACTACCTCCAGTGATATAAAACCAAGTGTTATCCAAAGCGGATCTTGAGGGATTCATTAGCACCCTGAAAAGAGCAATAGCTGTAAGACTTTCCTTTAGAGATCACTGAAGCTGTGTGGACTGAAGGACAAGAAGCGAGTTGCGCAGTCTGTTGCTAAAAACGGCCTTCTGCTAAAACGCCCCTACATATGCCCAGCACATTTTTAGTTTCCGTCTGCTCATTTTTAAGTTGTTTTATTCTGAGAAATGCCTTTACTTCAATTTTCATCTTATTTTATGCTATTCTCAGCTTTTTCCTCTCTTTTTCTTTTGTGTACTCTATGTCTGGTCCTGGAGCCAGCAGAATAATTAAGGTGGAGATAATCAAGGCTTTGTTGTGAGGCATTGCAAGCAAATTCTCTGCTGCAATCTGTGAAGCTCAGGGGCAAGACATTGGATGCCACAAGGGTTCTTGCTTTAATCTGTTTTCTAGGGACCGTCTCTTGTAGCCCCTGAAATATTTCTACGTTTCTTTTAATTGTTCATTTTTTTAAAACTCTGTTTTCAATAATTACCAAAACCTGGTGATGAATCAGCACACCAAAGAGAATTTGCCCTGTGAGTTGCCAGGTAGAAGCATAATTCACTGTGTGTACCATGCAGGGAGGGGTGAATGGGTGTAGATGCTATCAGAGTTGTTTCATTCAAACATAGAGCTACGGACAGTTATTCAAAGTCTGTGACATATTCAGAGCATTAAAGCAGCACTCTATTAGTGGAGATACAGGCTCACATCTGTTTGGCTCATTACCTGATTCTTAACAACATGTGAGTTTGGAAGTATATTTTTCTCATAGGCGTTATTACCCTAGAAATTACCCTAATTGCCCTTAGTTTTAACTCTGATACAATTATTTTTTGAGTTGGTTCAGCCTTCCTGATGGCTGAACATAACTTTTCTGTTATCTGATGCCAATTCACATTCTCGTACCCAATTTATTCTTTTCTTTGCAGACCAGGAAAAATGTGATGATGATGATGAGATGGAGCGACTTTACAAGTCATTGGAGCAAGCAAGCCTGTCTCCCATTGGTGATCGTCGACTGTCAACTAAGAAGGAGCTTAGGAAGTCATTTATCAAGCGCAGCAAAAACCCCTCCATTAATGAGAAACTCCACAAAATTCGAATGCTGAACAGTACATTAAAGGTGAGTTTGCAGACCTTGCCAAGGAAAAGCTTGAGAGAAAAAAACAGTTTGGCTGAAAAAAAAGCAGTATAAACTTCAGCCAAATGCTAATTACATATTTACTGAAAGCCCTAGAGAATTCTGTTAAGTTTTTGATTTCTTTTTTCTGCTTCATTGTGAACACTGATCTGCATTATGTTTTTCAGTTTGAACTGGAAGCAGAGGCAATAGCTCAGGAGGGACTATTCTTGCAGAAGTTCCAGCCCATTTGGAAAATTTAATAAAGAAAACTCTTAGTTAACTGGAAAACTTGCAAGCTCAGCTAAATGCACTAAACAGGGGAGCCTTAAAAAAGGAAGAGCAGACAAAGTACATTGATGATAAAGGACATGAAAATGACCCTGAGCCAAAAAAAGTTTTCCTTATGTGATTATCAGAGAATGTACAGGATGTGCCAAAGCTATTGTAAAGACCTCCTGTAACTAAAATATTTCTAATAACAAAAGCATCCTGCTTTTATGTTGGAAATATATAATGAACCAGAGCGATACAGAGGTTCAGGAGATGTTCCATGAAAGGGCCAGTAAATCTGTCTGGAATATGAGAATTTATGAAGCAGTTTACTTGCCAGCATCAAGTGTCACGGGATTTCAAAGCCTGATTCTGAATGGTACTGAGGGAAACAAAAAGCTTAACTATACCATTTATATTGTAAGGAGAAGACAGAATAAATGCAAACTTGGGGCTTCACTTGTTTCTTTTCGTATGCATTAGAAGCAGGAATTGAGTATCTTGTTTCAAATGGATGTATTTGGCTTCAGGCACTGTAAGCTGGAGAAATGCATGTAAAATGTTTGGACTTGATGATCTTAGAGGTCTTTTCCAACCTTAGCAGTTCTATGATTCTAAAAACTTATCCTGCCAGCACAATCATAAACAAATCATTGATTTGATTATTAGTTGCAATGGAAAGCTTGGATTTGGCACCTCAGCCTGTATTGAAATTCCTGAAAAGTACAGTTGTAAAGGGAATTGGGAAGAGAGGCATTCTTCTTGGTTCCATATGAGTTCTTGGTTCCATATGAGTTCTTGGTTCCATATGAGACCTGGTGAAGTCTCTCCTTAGTATCGAAGAGTTTTCAGTGATGTGGCAGTGACTATGAAAGTATTCATTTGCATCAGCAGTAAAGTGAGTCCCCCACATAGCAGAAAGTTGGTTTAAAAAGTATGCCTACTTCCTAGGATAGGAAGCTATGTACAGAAACATTCTGCAAGGTTTTCCCTGACAGGACCCTCTCAATCTAAGAACCAGTTAGTGCAAAATGGAGTTGTATTTTGTGGGACAGACTTTCATTAGTATGGAGCTGATTTGTAATGTCAGACATGAGCAAGGAGGACAACAGTGCATTGATTTAGCATGGGAGTATTATATAAGTTGTGATTAATTTAGGCTTGTCTAACACTTGTATTTAATATGGAAAAATAAGTTTTGGAGTGTTCATAACATATAAAATGTGTTGATCTCTTTGGGTTTTTGGGGGGTTTTTTGGTTGGTTGGTTGGTTTTGGTTTTTTGGTGTTTTTGTGGTTTGTTTGTTTTTTTTGTTTGTTTTTTCATTTCTTCAAACTAAGAAACTGGAGTATTGACAAGACAAATAAAAAAGCACAGACACTTTCTCAAAGACACAAACAGCAGTATTTAAGTTAGCCTGTCTGAAAGTCAAGTGCCTGCAGTGGGAAAGTGCCATATTAATTACATCAGTGGAATTATGTGCTTTTAGAGTCAATTTTCTTAATGTATAATATAAGACATAAGATAATTGGAAACGATCTACTGGAAATTTAAAAATCAGGATTTTTTAGATCCATATGTACTCCGCTTTAATTAAAACCCTATTACTTTGAGAAGTGATTTATGCAAGTCTCAATGCAATTTTAATTTTAGACTTTTGACTCCACATATTTAACAACAGATTAATGTTGCTGCCACAGTATATCATTAGCGAAACATGCTTTGAATACTTTAGAAGAGAGGGAAGCTATGTGCAAATGCATTACAGTCTTAGTGAATGTGGGAAATAGTTTTAGTGCTACAGGAGAAATTCCACGGCATGACTTTTTGCTGCCAAGTTTGTCCAGCAGAAATACTCCTTTTCCTTCCACCTATCTCCTCTCTTCTTCTCTTAAGCTAACTGCACATATCCCTGCATCAATGCCAGAAGTCTTCTTAAAAGAGCTGGCACTGAGTCTTGAGGGTAGGACGTGTGTAAAATACAGTTGAACGAGCTTTTGGGTTTAAAAAGCAGCTAAGGCATCACAGAAATTGGAGCAGTTGAAGGTTCATTAGAGTAGCAGTGGGATATAGATGTAGAAACAGCTGATTGCTGCTATCAGAAAGTGAAACGAATGTGTGGGAGTACTTTCAAGGTGTTTTCAAGGCAGCCACCAGCACAGGGTGTCCTTGGGTATGATGAATGTGTGGCAGCAGGAGAAGATGGTTAGAACTATTCCATCGCTTTCACACACAGACTGGAGCAAGGGAGCCTGGCAAAAGTAGCCAAGTTTTGTTAGTGCAGCATGGTGCCTCCATTAATAAATTATACCTGCTGACTGGGGCTGCTCTATCCTGTAGTCCATTGCATGGATAGGCAATATGGGCTGGAAAAGCAAAGTGGTTTGTTATGCCACACCATGTGAGCACATCAAAGAACATCAGTGTGTGAAAGGAGGGTGTAATGAAAACAGAGCCAGGCTATTTTCAGTGGTGCCCAGTGACAGGACCAGAAGTGGTGGGTTCAAACTGAAACACAGAAGGTTTCCCCAGGATAGCAAGAAACACTGTGTGGGTGACCAAGCACAGATTGTCCAGGGAAGCTGTTGAGTCTCTATCCTTGGAGATATTCAAGAGTCATCTGAACACAGTCCTAGGCAGCCTGCAGTAGGTGGCTCTCTTTGAGGAAGGGTTTTGGACCAAATGACTTCCAGAGGTCCTTTCCAAGCTCAACCATTCTGTAGTTCTGTGACATACAAAGTCTCGGTGTCCCTGCATCAGTCTGCTTACATCTTACAAGTGAACCAGGGTGCCTGCAATATATGGTCTGAGCTGCTCTTGCCTAAAAGTAGATACCAGATTTATTAGCAGTAGCTGGTGGTAGATGACAGACACAGGTACTGTAGCCACTCTACTGCCAGTGCACAAATTATATCCAAAATTATGTTCAGTCCAGGTCCCAGAGAAGAGATGTTTATTACATGGAATAAGTGTTTTTTGAGAAAGTTAGAAGTCCTGTGAATTACAGAAAGAAATGCGGTTGTGTCTCGTTTCATGCAAGTACTGTCTTGTTGAGAGACAGCATAACAAAGTGTAATTTTCACATGAATCTTCTCTCATCAAGTTTTGTTAAGAAGCCTATAAAAAAATCTAGATGAAATCATAACTTGCCTTTAACTGGGAAAAATTTTTACTGTAGACATTACTTTGATGACCTACACTCTAAAAATGGGAACAAGCTGCCAGGAGGATGGGTAATTGGCCATCTCCTTGTGACATGAGTCTAACGTTCCCAGAGTGTTTTTGTTAGAGACAATTGTCTTGGCATTTTCTGTGGAAATAACCAGTTATTCTCTTCCTAGTGTAAGGAACATGACCTGGCCACAATTAACCAGTTGCTAGAGGACCCAAAGTTGACAGCGGTGAAGTACAGAGAGTGGAGGAGCACAAACATCATGCTGGTCCAAGATATTTATCAGCAGCAGGAGATCCAGGACATGTCCACAGAGAATAGTGAAGAGCAAGAGATGACTCCACAGCCAGTCACTGAAAGTGCTATTTGATCAATGGCACAGATTTTTCTCCATGGGTCTTCACATACAAGCAATTTAAGCTGCTGTATCTTGAGGTTTGTTTTTAGCAAGTGTGCTTCAAAAGGAAAACAACCCATTCTCCAAAGTTTTAAATGCTCTTGCAGAAGTCATTTAATGTCAAATGGGAAAGTTCCCCAAACTTGCCCAAGTTGCCCAAAAAAGCATGCCTGAATGTGGCCTGCATACGTAAGGATGTAAGAAGACTATTTAACAAAGCAACAAAGAAACGTTTTTCAGTTTTTGGAGAAGAAAATTGTAAGTGTCCAGCTTCTAGAGGACACAGAACTATGTAATATGTCCTGTATAAATATGAGATCCTTGGGATTGTTTTAACCATATAACTTACCTTGAAATGAAGCTAAACTGATGCCAGCAGGATGTAGTCTACTGTCCCTTTTTACCCTCTAAGGTAACCCGCTGCGTACATTTTCATCTCCGTACCCATTTACTTTCACCACTCAACCAATTTAAATGGAGACAAATGGAAGAGTAATTATGCATGAGCTGATACTGTAGACAGCTGCCAGGCATCCATTTTGGGCTCTGCCTGATGTTTTATGAGTTTCAAATTTATTTATGGTCCAGACCAAGAAGTTACTGTCTTTCTACATGAAAAAGAGGTCTCTAAGTTTTTGCTAACATGTAATTTACTCTTCAGCAAGACAAGATTCAACTTTTCTTATGGACTTGGCAGAATTCCTTGGAAGATTATGTTCTTCTTTCTCATTTTTGACAATTGGGAGTATATAAGGTACAAATTCATCCCAGAGTCCAACATAAGGAAGGTGATCATATTCACAAGCCAGAAGCTAAATGACTAAACTCATAATGTGGACCTGGAAGTGTAAAGCAAAGCTGCAAATATTTTTGTAAATATATGTAATTTTATGACTTATATGGATGTGACTATGTACTGTATAGACATTTTATTTATATATTTATATATGCTGAATTTCCTAATATAAATAGGCACATGTGGACCAAGCCCACCCAGCTGCAAGTGCTTACAGATTGACTTGAAATGCCTCTTTATTTTGTGTTCCATTATAGATCACAGTAATGGCTCTGCAGCTGAGACTACCCTGAGGCATATGCTGTGACTCTTTCTTCTGCTTTTCTAGCTTTGAGTTTTAGATGAAGAAAATCTGTACAACTTAGAGCCTGAAAAAGTTTTCTAGAGAGTTTCAAGATTTCCCTTTGGGGTAAAAAAATAAGAGGTTTTGCTGCAGGATCATGATTTTTTGGCTTCATTGTCCTCAGTACAAGGCTTTGGGCTTTTGCCTTCCTCTCTTCCGCAGTATAAGGAATTTTGCAGAGTGCTGAATTTTGAAAAGCAAGAATTAGTCCACCATTCCCAAATTAATGTCACTACAGGAACTGTGACAATCTGCACTTCTGTTGCTATTTCATGAAGATATTCTTTGTCATTAGTTTTCAACACAGTTTATCTTTTAAAGCAAAATGCAGAGATGCAGCCATATTCATCTCTCTTTATACATTTGATGTTTTATCATAGCTTGATTGAGAAAGCAAAAGATAATGGTGTTAGTGGGAATATATGAAATCTTTTCCACCTGTGTAGTGATTTGTTTGGCTGTTGATATTGCATTTTTAATACTCAGCAGCTTTTCTTTTAAAATACAGGCAAGGAAATAGATAAAAATGACTAAATGGGGAAGCAGACACAAAACCTTGGATGGTTAAAAAGTTATTCTTTTCAGGAAATCATCATATGAACGGTGATTTCATCACTTCACTAATTCTAACTAGAAGTTAAGCAAGATAAATACCTGGTGCAATTTAGTTTGGAGTAATTGCATCTTAAAAATGGAACCCATTTTATGTTGCTTTTTTTGTTCTTCTTTTTGTTTTTTGGGGTTTTTTTTATAATTCTTCCACAATTCCCATTAAAATGCTGTCAATTAACTGCTGAGAGCACCCTGAAAATTAGGAGTGTAGGGATTAATCTGCTTGGTCCACTTAATTTTTAACTACCTGGTGCTAAGTAATGGATTAATATTGGAGGTCAAATTGCATGCACATTTTCTATCGCACATTGGAGTTTCTCATGAAACAAAGCATGTAAACACCGTTTTCCTTCAAAAGCGTCTCCACTTAGATGTTGAAAAGAAGCACACGCTTAAGTGGCCTCTTGAGCTGGGCCAGACAAGTCAGTGCCTTGCAGTTCTGAGCAAAGTCTGAGTCAACTCCATTTGCTGAAGCAGATTTGTTGTATCCAAAGAAAAGCCTATGTGGCCTGTACATGCTGTGTTGGCTCTGTTCACACTGCACTTGTGTAAGCATAGACAAAACAGCTTTCCCAAATCTAGAGACAAAGAGATGACCTTGGACTGCCCAAACTCCACTCTTGGTTTTGACAGATTACATAGCCTGAAATTGCTTTCAAATTACTCTCTTTCAGATGGTCAGTAGATACTTTTTGTTGAACTATTGATGTTTTGGAGACCTACTGAGCATGGGCTCTATCACTGCTTAGAAAAGAACAGAAAATTCTTGAATGGGGTTACTTTAATCCCAGTTATAACTTTAACAAATTTCTTTGTTCAGGAAAACAAATGTATGGGTTTTATGCAAGTACTGTGCCGGAAGTCTGACTCCACTCTCTTCAGCTACTACTTAGACTCAAAATAATGGAAAGCACGGAAAATGCAAAGTGAAAATTGCAGTGAAACAGGATTAATTTTCTGGCATTGCTAATTACTGTGACAGTTTTCGCCTGTGCTTATCACAAGGGGCTGCCCAGCAGCGTGAAAGCCATAATCAGAGACAGAATTACGCACAAGCTGACAGCTACAGCCGGAAGCCACCTCAACAGCAGAAATTTGGACAAGTCTGTGCTCTGCTCAGTGATGCTTGGAGTAACTGGTATTTCTTGGTCTGGATTTGGAAGGCCTGCACTATTGACTCATAGAACAGGGAGCTGTGCATCCCTATTGTGTGAATGTCAAGAACTCTTTAACCATCTGCCTCAAGGGACATGTTTTATACACTTTTTTGGGAGAAAGTGTGTGTATGTGGATATGTGCACATGCACAATTTTTCCTCTGTCAGTAAAGCCAGTTGGTGCAAGTCCAGCAATGGAGATTTTGGAATTCCTGGTAACAATATCTGATTTCAATTGTTTCTGCAGCTTTTCTGGAAACTGCATCTCTCTGTTCTGGTGGTGTACATCTTATGGGATACCAGAATGAGGTGGGATCACATTTCCTTTCCTATGATGGAAGAGGTTTCATGTGGGGATTGTGAATATTTTACATCTAGCTCTGATGATTCAATCATCAATAGGGTTTCACCTTGCCATGGTTTTAAGTGTAGCTGGAGATGAAACACCATGCAGTTGCTTGCTCAGGCCCCTTTTTTTTCCCTCCCCATCCCTGTGTAATGGGGAGAAGAATTGAAGTAAAACTTGTATGCTGAGACAAGAAAGATTTTATAATTTAAAATAAAGTCAAATACAACAGTAATGGTAAATAATAATAATGGTAATAAAAAGGAAAGAAACCCAAGCAAGTGATGTCCAATGCAATTGCTCACCACCCACTGACCTGACGGACCCCTCTTCCCAAACCCAGATCAGGCGCCCCTCCCAGGTAGCTCCCCCTGGTTTATATACCCAGCATGATGTTCTGCGGTATGGAATATCCCTTTGGTTAGTTCAAGTTCCCTGTCTCAGCTATGCTCCCTGCCAGTTTGGTTTTTTGTGTATTTCTTCAGTGGCAGAGCACGAGACGAGGAAAGATATCCTTGACTTAGGATAATCATGGCTTAGCAAAAAACAAAACACCAGTGTGTTATCAATACCATCCTCATACTGAATCCAAAACACAGCACTGTAACAGCTACTGAAGCAGAAATTAACTCTACCTTAACTGATACCAGGAATAAATAGGAATAAATAATGTGCTACTTCCTCTTTTTTGCAAATAATTTGAATTTTGGAGGAAACCATCATATTGAGAGAAAAGGCTGGTGTGGTACAGTCAAGGAGGAAGGGGAAGAAAAACATGGGATTTGATTTAAAACTCTGTGGAAATTCAGAATTTAAAATTATTTCTAACTTGGAAAAATGATGGGTGTGTTACATCTATTGTGTGAGCCTGTAAGCTTACATGTCTATTACAGATTTAATATGAAAACCTGTATTTTTAAACTTTTCAAACATGAAAGCATAGTTTATGAGAGGACTGTAAATGAGCTTTGGCCTTTTTTTTTTTTACTCTTTTGTTTGTTTAGTCATAGAAAAGTAGCCAATTGCAACCAATTGTAACCAAGCGAGGGCCTGAGTTGAGTTCACTTATATGAGACATGTCTTTCTGCTCACAGGAAGCCAAAGTGGTTTTCTTGTAGTAGTAGAGCCAAAGTGGAATTTCCTGTTTTGTGTGGGGCATTTCAAAGCAGCAGACATTTTAAGATGTCAGTGAGCATTTCCTTGATGCTTGAAAATTCATCCAATTTTGGTTTGCTTCAAGCTGCAACATTATTGCATTTTTTAAAAACTGCCTTAATTCTGAACTGAAACAAAATTTGAGGTGAAAAAAGGAAAATAGAACAGAAAAAAGCTTGGAGCTAAGATCATGCTGAAATTTACATCTCTGCATAGGGTAGTAGGAGCTGAGCTTGCCAAAAGCTAAGCATTTCAACATTGAAAAAAATTGTAAGGTGTTGAAAAGAGGACTACATTCCTTGAAATTTGCTATGGGAGAAGTTCCAAGACCTGTCTACTCTGGAAAAATGAATATTTTCCTAATTTATTTCCTCCTGATAAAAATCCAAAGGGAGTGGTTTATAAGATGGCAGCAAGTTAAAGATGAAATATGCATGTAATTCATTGATAGCTCAACAACCTCGATGTATGATCTGGAAATGGTTGACTTTAGATGACTCAGCCTGTAAAATCCATTTCTTTGGGAAAGCATTGTAGCTGCCAGCGTCTGCAGCTTATGCACCCCATGTGGTCCACATGAGGTCCATTTCGAAGATATAGGTGAATGGCCTTTCTATAGGGCAAATAGTTTGTGTCATCATGCCATAGCTTAGGAACCACGCCGTGTCCTAGATGCCTTAGGACCTGCCCAAATTATTCTGACTCTTGAAGCTGCTTACTGCAGTTTTATCTTCTCCCAACTAAAAATAAAAAGAGTATATGAAAGCACATCTCCCCACTCCCACATGAAGAAAAACTAGCACTAGTCTAGCAGAGATTAATGTAAGTCACCTTATTTATGAATGTTTACTAAAACAACTCACCTGGTGAAAAGCCATTTGTGCATACAAAGAGCAGTGCTCTTGTGACGAGCTTTCAGTGCTGAGGACAGGCCCAAAGGAAGAATGGATGTGTCTATTGCACTGTGCTCTGTGTAGAGAGGAAAACTCATCCACAGAGGAATGTTTGCAAGGACTTCTATCAGGCAGTAGCAAGGCCTGCAGCACCATGAAAGTACATGGGATCCAAATTCAGTATTTTATCTGATGAGTCTTTTTTTTTGTTGTTGTTGTTTTTCTTCACTAGTTTAAAACTCACAGCACAATGTTGGCACTCAACGCTGCCTTTTTACTGCTTGTTGCCTACATGTGTGAATTGATTTTCATGGAATGATGCACACATCTTGCAGAATGAGAGCCTTATGTTTGCACTTGTCAATTAAACACTGAAATGAGAGAATATTTTGCTCAGCCTTTTTTTTTCTTCTTATTCTCACTGCAGATTTTTCAGTTTACTGCTATAAAAAGAAATAAATTTTTGCTGATTCTTTAAGCAAGCAATTTCCCTGTGGGACTAATATTATTATTAAGTTGTATAACCTGAAACCAGGAAGAGTCAATGAATGGTTTGACTGAGGAATGCTCTCTACTAGTTCACAATGTGATATTTGAAACTGCTTTTAAATTAGTTAACTAACTCTTAACTGGTTATTGTAGGCACCCTTTAGGAAGATGAGTCTCTTCTGGCAAGTATGGAACACTACTTGATTTTTTTTAAGCTCACAGAACAGCCTGCTTCAATTTTTCCCCCTTCTAGACAGGGAGTCGTGAAGACAACCTGAGGAAACAGTTTTCATGTGATCTCAGCCTGTGCCCTTGCTTTCAGTGCCTAATGCGTGGCCAAACATTTGTTTTCTGGGCCTGAAAACAAAACTCTACAAAAAAGCATCCAATGATACCTTTCTTTAGGATCCTTCCTGGCATGCTTGCTGTGGGAATGCTGACAGGAAAGGCAATGGGGCACCATATGTCTACCCTTATGCCTGCTGTAACACTTCACCTCGCTGGCTGGGGCTGCCTCTTGTTTGGCTCTTTTGCTTTACACCCTCTTGTGGTGGTACAAAACATAAGCTGTTCCAACGCTTTATAAAGGTATCATTGAGTTGCTCATTGTGATTTGGACATTTGTCTTTTGTCCGATTAAAAAAATCTGTTGGGCTTTATTTGGCTTGCTTCCTGTGAGCTTGGGATGAGCATGATCACTGGCAACACAGAGGGCAAAGGCTCCATCCCTGGCATCTGACCCTATTTCATCACTGCTTATTTTGGAATGGCTCAGTCATCATTCTTGTTATTATTGTTGTTTTTTCTTATTGCTGGAAGAAAGTGCCTACTGTCAGTGAGAAAGTTCCTGTATTATCTTCCTGTTCTCAAGAAATATCCTCGGTATTACTAGGTGATGTTTCAAATTGTCTAAGAGAAGCCTTGGCAGTACATGAGATACAGTGTATAGTGACAAACTGCTCTGTTATTTTGGTGGGGAAAAACTGTATCTTTCCCTTTCCACTTCTTGGCAAAGTGCTTTCAGTCTTGGGCAGACAAACAAGTTCTTGTACTGCCGTTGAGAAAACTTCTGCAAGTGGCTCTCAGAATGTTCCTGAAGGAGAAAACTGATCCCTCAGCACAGCCTGCTGGCTGCTGGCAGCACGACAAGCAACAGGGGAAATTACAGGTTTGTATGTAAGAGGGGAAACAAAAAAATAAGAGGGTTTGCTGCAGGATCATGGGTTTTTCTGGTTTTATTATCCTCAGTACAAGGTTTTGGGTTTTTGCCTTCCCCTCTTCTGCACATGTACAACTTTGTGATGGTCTCAGCTCACATTTGAGGAAGTTTTGCAGAGAGGTGACAGCATTTACAGCAGGTATGAAAATGGGAGATGCTATTTGGGATACTGACCCTCTCCAGAGCTGAAACAGAAGCAATAAAATGAAACCGAGGTCATTCTGGAGATAAAGATGCTCTATGAGAAAGAGCAAGTGAACCCCTGAGCAGCAAGGGCAAACACAAAGAAAAAAGAGCTGGTAAATTGGGGGTGTGGGAAAGGAGTAATTATTGTCTGATGAAAACTAGATGGCATGAGATTAATGGCCATACAATGGATGGGGATGATTTTTAGTATCTGGTTATTTAATATCCATGTATCTCATCCAGCAATTTATTAAAGCTGTTTAGCAAAGCATCCTAAAAGTTGAGGGTCTGAACCTCATGAACAATGTCAGAGATTGTCTTGTGGAAAATGCACTTAAAGGACCATGGTGTGTTTCTGTCCCTTGTGAAATGTTCTGTGCATGCCTGGTGAAACCCCAAAGGCACTATCATGGTGTGTCATAAGAAAATAGCTGAAAAGTCAGAGGCATGTCAATGTCCTCAACCCTTGCAATGGCAGCCATGTCCTGGTAACTGGCAGGCCTGCCTGTGCTCTTGCAGTCCTGTTGCTGAAGTAGAATCTTTGTTTCTAAGGTGCATTTTCTTAAATCTTATTTTTTTACAGAAAGTAAATTCAGTACACCTTGGCTAGCACTTAAGTTCACATGTTAGAGCAGCTATGAAGATGACTCTGATAGTGGTGTCATTTGCTGTGAAATTTGGAAATTTTGGAAACTTTCTACAGCTGTCAGGAGGAGCTCCAAATCAGATTTTATACTGTTGTAAAACACGCATATCACCTTCCCAGATAGATGTGATATTTCATCATGAGCATAATTTGTTTTCTGTGAAACAATTTATTCTGTTCATCTTGCTACTGATGACATGAGGCAATTCAGGCAGCTGTGCTGTTTCTGAAATGTGTTTTCTAACACAAGAAGGGAAAGAATGACTTATGGTGCTGGTACTATTTGGAAGAAGCAGATGAGAGCCTCAGGACTGAGGCAGCAAACAAAACTCAGCACTTTGGAGACAGTGACACAAATGACATCTTCAAAAGAGGATGTGGGACTCTCACTCATTAAAGAGAGAAAGGAAGCGTATCTCATAAGGAATCAGAGAAATGATGAAGGCAGAGTTTGTGTGACAGTGCTGTTCATACAAAAAATCAGTGTGTGAAGTAAACCCTGAGAATAAAGTTCAGACGCAGGAAGGTGTGGACTGGTTTAGGAGCACGACTGCTCTGGAGGATTGTAGGGTGACCTGGTTGAACCACAGCCCAGGCAGGACTGGACAGCACATCAGCTGACATCTGGAACTAGCTTAATGACACAAGGTAAGAGGATCCCGTGGAGAGAAAAAAGAGGCTGCAAAACTGCCTTAGTTCCCAAGTTCCATTTGTTTCACAGACACCAGCTGGGAAGGTAAGCAGAACATCAAGACATAGCAAACCATATCTTGGTGTCAAGACAGGATGGGAAGGTGACACAAGGGAAACTGCAGTAGGTTCAGTTCCCAAGGACATGTTTGCATGCAAGAGGCGGCTGCAATAGATCAGCACCCTGGGCCTGAACTTTGGAGTGGGCCCTGAACCATGATGCCACTTTTGGCAATGCTCACAATTCAGTTTCTCCAGCCTTCAGTCTTCCAGTGATTTTACTGCTTTGGAAGATATGAAATCCTACTGTGTGGGTTAACACCTTCCCTGATATACTATCTGCTTCCTGGATACGATACAGTGATAAATTCTGTTTATAACTCAATGGAAGCTACAGAGACACTGCACAACTGCCAAGAAAGACATAGCTATCTCTGGGATCTTATGCCACCTGCAGCCTCCCAGAGTTTCAGTGTAAAATGACTTTGGATGAGGATCTTAGCAACACTTTCGTACTCGTACTTTGTCTGTCAATATTTACCATAAAGATCAGAAATATAACTATACACAAACCTTTATTCAGTTCTTAATGTAGCATCCAATTAATTCCACTGCACCAAATTCACCTTTGGCACTAGCTAAAGAAAGAGATATAGTTTTTTCTTTGATTCATTGAAAGTTTTGGAATAATTTGGAACTGTAGTATCAGGCTAAACTCTTAAGAGCTATGTTAGTGAGGATTATAAAAGTAGTACGGATCAAGATAAAAGAGAGACATTTATTCTGTGTTGCTCCAATTAATCCTTTCAAATCCAGCAGCAGCCTTTTCCGCAGCACATACCCACAGATGACTGTTGTGCAGATGGGTTTGCAGATGAAGGTGCTGATATTGGTTGCAACAAAACACCTTGAGCTTGAGGAAAGCCTGTACAATATTGAACACTCATGATACTTTTTTTCTTCATAACCCTTTTAATATAACATTTTATTTCACTGTTCTTTGAAACAGTTTCCTCCCATTAAAACCACCACAATCATAAACTTAAAAAAAGGTAATACTTCTTCTAACACTCTCATTGATACCTCTGCTGAAAGCCCAGCAGCACCCATCAAATACATTATTCGAAAATATGCACTTAGAAGGAAGAGTCGTTTCTACAAAAGAATAGGACAAGAAAGAGGATTGCTGCTGTGTTGGAGAAGAGGCAGCAGTAGTTCCACTGAACTTACACCAGACAGAAAGTAAAAGAGTAGCTACAAAGCAGAGGCAGTAATGTTAAAGGGAAAGGGGTGGAGGAGTGGAAAGGGGAAACCTTTCAGCCTGTGGAGATAACCACCTATGTGACATTTAAAATTTGCCCTAAGTTTTACTTAGTTATAGGTAGAATTGATTTCACTGAATTTTCCTGCATAATAAATTTACTAATGCTGTTTGCTTTCTTCTTCTCACTCACTTCTAGACTGTATTTTATTATTGACATATGTTAATTTAGGGACTGGGAGAGATTTGCTGAAGTTTTGGCATCATTACCTAGAATCTACTGCAACTAGTGACCTGCATTATTACTTTTAAACCAAAACATTGTGAGGATTTCTTTAGAAATGGTGTTTTGCTCATCCCTCACAGGCAAATTCACCAATCCAGAGATTTGAAAGCTGAACCCAAATCCTACAACCTTCTGTTCAGACTGTCTACAAAGGCTGTCTAGTCTTTTACCAAGTCCAAGTGATCCCAACACATGATGTTTTGCTTTAAGAAAAGTGTGGATGGAGTGTATTCTTTGTTCAATAAGTTGAAATCTCATTATACCTCCATGATACTTCTGTCTAAAATGTCTCTAGTATACAGGGGAGCCACCTGAATTGGCCATTACTTCACTTCCTACTGATTGCAACTCATTTTCTGACTGTTTAAAGACCCCCTGCTATTAAAGAGACTAAAACTTTCAGATGGTGAAGGGTCTGGAGCACAAATCTAAGGAGAAGTGGCTAAGGGAACTTGTGGGTGTTTTGCCTGGAGAAAAGGAGGCTCACAGGAGATCTTATTGCTCTCTGTGACTGCCTGAAAGGAGACCTAGGTAACAAAGGATGGGATGAGAGGAAATGGCCTCAGATCAACCAGGAGAGGTTTAGATTGGATATAAGGAAAACTTGCTTCATGCAAAGGCTTGTCAAGCACTGGAACAGGCTGCCCAGGGAAGTGGTTGAGTTCTGATCCCTGGAGGTATTTAAAAGATGTGTAAATATGGCCCTTGGAGATGTGGTTAGTGGTGGCCTTGGCAGTGCTGGGTTAATGGTTGGACTTGATGATCTCAGAGCTCTTTTCCCACCTAAGCGATTCTATGATTCTGTGATTGTACTTCAGTTGAACCAATAGGCAGAAGTACAGGTAGTGTGCACAGTTACAAGCACGTGTGCCCTTCCACTGCTACTTCTACTTCCACACAGTTAACATGGGTTTTCCCTGCCACATCTAGCGCATGCTTTTCTGGGGAGAGAAGAAAAGCTTTCTTACAATTATCCCATATTCAACTTCCAAATTACAGAGATGATGATGGTAGCTTAAAAGGCAACATAAATGCTTTATTAAATGTTTTAAAAAATTAATTTTCTGTTGCTCTGTAATGAACTGCATTAAGCCATGAGCACAGAGGAAGGTTATAGTTATTAGCAACACCAATGAGAGATCCCCCCCCATTCAGAGTTCATCTGGTATTCAGATATATGGTATTCTGGTATATTAATCTTCTCCATTACCAAGAATTAATGTCAATGCATGAAACTTTGATTCCTCATAAGTGGATACTATGATATGGTCTGAGTCTCTCTTGAAAATAAAAGTCTCGTAAACATTGTATAATAACTTTTGTGTTAGTGTTAAGATGCTACCATTCTCTGTTTTTATCTAATTGCATTATGGTACATGGAAGCAATCTTGATTTGTAAATCTTTCAGAGCAAGAAGTTTTGTCTGCCTTCATCATCAGATCGTGTTATCACATTTGGATCTACCAGGTTGTATTTATCCCTCTGACTCAATGTACAGGACTCTTGAGAAGAATAAGCTCTTCTGATGCTGCCTACTGAAAGCATCACAAGGGAAAAATAAAATAGATATATACAGAAAGAGACTGTGACAGTAAATTGATGTGCAGAAACAATGTGATGCATCATTTACATGTGACCAGTGTATGCCTGGAGCCTGCCTGTTCCCCATTCTTTTGTCTTCTCTTCTCTGGAACATGAGATAGGTGAAATAGAAAATATCACAGTGAAGGAATACAAAAAAAGCAATTAAATTTGAACAGCCTGTATCATCTCTGCACTATTGAGTAAATCAAGCAAACATTTAATATAAGAGGTTTGAATATGTACATTCGCAGAACTGGTAAGAACTGAGAGAGAATTCAGATGATCCTGAACTAAACTGCACCTTATTCACAAATATCTTGCTTCTTTGAAAAATTCAAAAGAAAATAACTAGTTGTTGGAAATCTGTGGGGGAAAATAAAGGAGAAGAATATGATCCTGTGTCAGGTAAAAAGTTCAGCCGAAGTCTAAACACTTTTCCCTTCATGTTATTTGACAAAATGTAGTACATGGAATAACTAATCAAGAGAAAATTTTAAAAAGATCAGGAGAAACAGCAGCTGGTCAAATTAGGAGCTGGATACCAGTAGAAAGTAAAGTGCTGATCTTATCACCCGCTTTGGAGATTTCAGTACTGGCAATTCCCAGATGATATATTTTCCAGGCAGTTAACAGTCCTGACACAAAAGGCATCACTTTGATCCTACACGTTGAAGAAAATGTCTGATGCAAAGCAAAAACTGAAAGAACTTCTTTCAGTTTGTTTGTACAAAAAGGCTTTCAAGAGAACGTGATCTTAAAAATATAGTTCTGAGAAAATCAAGTAACACAGAAGTAGGTCACTTTAAAAAATTATTGAATGGTCTTTGGAAAATCAGAGCTGAATTGTTTTTTCATAAATTTGGCAAAACACTGTCCTTATATAGAAAACTTCTTTGATCAAAAAGACCCCAACACACCAAAACCTGTGAAAAATAAGTAGCAAGGACAGGGACACCCCCTGGAGGACTGTGTCTGCTGGCAACCCACACAAGGGCAGGGACCCACCAAAGTAGTTTTTTTACCATTGCAGTTGGCACATAGTTGTTTTCCAGAGTTTTTCCTGATTATCTGAATCCTTATGGTTAATTAGCAAGGATTAGTTGAGACTGTTTTGCCCACAACACAATCTAAGTGTCCTATTTTTTTATTAATTTGGAGATAGGGAAGGGCATGATGTAGATTTCTAAGGTTTCTTCCCATTATTCAAAATGAGAGCCAGATGCCTGTAGCACAGGTAATCCTGCTCATGCTGCCTTGACTTTATTAACAATAAAGCCAAAAAGATGGGGAGTTCAGCTGCTGAGCTCTCCCTTCCCATTTTTAGCTGAATGAACCGGCACAAGTCAGCTCAAAGCCAACTCAGCTGCATATTTCTTCTGCTAGAGCATCTGCAATTACAGTCAGCTACATTCCAGCTTCAAGAGAGACAAACCCACACAAAGAGACTTGGGTTCATGGAGTCTATCTCTGCAGTGGAAAATGTCAACTCAATTTTCCTCTTCCCTTCTATAGAGACTCCCTCAAGTAAATAGGGAATTGGCTGATGTAATTGCGAAGACATTCTCCATCGTATTTGAAGAGTCATGGCAGTCAGGTGTAGTCCCCGGTAACTGGAAAAAGGGAAACATTGCACCCGTCTTCAAAATGGGTAGAAAGGAGGCTCCTGAGAACCAACATATCAGCTCTGTGTCTGGGAACATCATGGAACTCCTAGAAGTTATGTCAAGGCACACAGGGGACAGGGAGGTGATTTGGGACAGCCTGTATGCCATCAACAAGGGCAAATCCTGCCTGACCCACCTTGTGGCCTTCTATGATGGAGTGACTACATCAGTATGGATTAGAGAAGGGCCTTGGGTGTCATCTATCTGGACATAGGTAAGACTTTTGACATGATCTTCCGCAGCGCCCTTCTCTCTAAATTGGGCACATATGGCTTTGACAGGTGGACTTTTCAACAGCCACACCCAAAGAGTAGCGGCCTAAGGCTCAGTGTCCAGATGGACAAATGGTCTCCCTCGGGGGTCTGTTTGGGATCAGTGCTATTTAATGTTTTCACCACAAATATGGACAATGGGGTTGAGTGCAAATCCACAAGAAACAGAGACATTTTTATTAAAGGTTTACAATGCAGATACAGAAGTTGTGTAATAATACGTTACTTACTGCAAAGCACTACCAATGGACATTCAAGCCTTATGGAAAAAAAAGACATTTTACTTTTTGCTAGTGTTCTGCTAATAAAATTTACTTCCTCATATCCTTAAGCCATCAAGGCTACAACATTATTACTGCTAAACGTATTTACAGTCAGGTTTCTCAATTGTTGGATTGCAGAAACAGCAAATGTCCTTAAAAATATTTGGCTGTCTGCTGGCAAGTCACAGTATTTTGCCTGTGTGCTTCATGCAAAGTAAAGAAGAAATAATGGCTTCAATTAATTACGTAAATTTTGTGAAAGCTGAACTTTTGACTACTTAGAAAACTATGATCTTAAGTTTACTTAAACATGTTTTTGGTCTATCAGTTAAGACTTTCCAAATATTCATTCAATATTTTAAAATTTTTTGATTGTTGTATGTGTGCATGTCAGACCACTCTGAATGCATCAGGTAGTAATGATGACATAGGATGTCAGTCCATTTAAATCTAGTGTATTCTATGTTGGTTTTGTTATTTCAATAATACTGCTGTGAGATGAAAAACAAGGTATCAACTTCTTCCAAGTGCCTATCTTATGCTGTTTAAAAATTAGATGCAAAACTTCTTAGAATGGTGATGACTCTGGATTAAACTTTAATGATGGCTATGAGGTGATACAGCTAAACTAACTAAAAATTAAACATAAATTCATATGACCACACAGTCGAATTTTCAACAGAAAGATAAAAAAATTAAGGCACTTCTGTTATATCTAGCTTTATATTCTGCTGATATATAGGCTACATATTTAGCTGCAACACAGTGATGAAACTCCAATAATCCTTTAATTTACAACTTGCAAGGATTTAGCCTTCAATCTTTATTATGCAGTCTATGGCAGAAACAAACAATTTCACATTATAACCTTATTGTTACACAGACTTTAACAATGAAAATAAGAAATACATTTTGGCTGCATTAAGACAAAAAAAAAAAAACCCTGTTCCATATAGTTGTATTTCAGAATACACTTAAAATCGTCAAAGTACATTTTTCCCCCAGTTAACTACTGACGATTTATTTACAGAGCAAGTAACAAACAATGTCTAGAAAATGCCATTGCACCACAAATTATCTACATGAATATTTCTAATCTCTATACTAGAAAACAGCTAAGAAGGCATTTGCTGCAGCACATTGTTTTACCTGAAATCTTAATGTGTTTTAGCAGCTAATACAAAATGCAGATGCAAACTGTATTATGTTAATTAGAAAAGCAAACATACTATGAGTTTGGTTAAGAAAAAGTAGATGTCTAGCAAATTGTTGTTTCAAATGTCTTTTTTAAAAAAGATCTAATGCATTAACTGCTCCAAGTCTTCACATAGGGGCTGCTGTTTACTTGCAAATTGAAAATGCTGCTGACAAGAGCAGCTGAAATTTGAGAAACTACTTGAAAGAGAAGACATCATCAGCCTGTGCAAGCTGTGACAGGCTTATAGCTACATTTTTATTCACAAAGAAATTTATGTTAATCTATGCTATTTTGGGGATCATTTGACAATCAATAACAATGTAGAATACTTTCATTTACTCATCTCTTTTAGAAAAAGTGATAGCTCATTGTTTTGATTTTAAGGTATTTTTAAAATTTTTGTGAAATAGAAGCAGAAGATGAAGCTTGGAGGGTTTGTTTTTGTTTTGTTTTGGTTTTTTTTGTTTTGTTTTGTTGGTTTTTTCTTTTTGTTAAGGGATCACTGAAAAAAAATTCCTTTGAAACTGCAGAACATGCAACACTTGAACTACAAATGTGTTGTTCTATGTGACCTTGTGAGACTTCAGCACGTAAATAACCTGCACAGAAAACACCTCTACAAATAAATTTTAAGAGTAAATAGAGTGTATCCAACAGTATCAGAACTTCATATCCCATTATTTTCCTTCCTCAAAAGCTCATCTTATTTTACAAACTATAGTTGTCTAGCCTCTGAATTTCTGTTTCCAACCTCCTTTAAACCACTGTAACTTACCAAGAGCATGTCAGGTTGCTACAGGAACAGTAGCTTTGTTTTAGATTAATGTATGTACTCCTGGTAAACAGGACTGCTTTGAACACTGGAGCCTGGAAGGCCCCCGTATCTCCTGGCTCTGCTCGCTGTTACATTTCATGCTTCTGTTAAGTGCAATGCAGATGTGCTGCAGAAGCAATTTCTGATAGACTGGAAAAGCAGGCACTTTCCTCTGTGGTATTTTTTTGAGGGAAAGCATATCCTACAAGTTCCCACTAGCACATTGTGGCAGTGGCAACTGCTCTGAGAGCCATGCAGCAGGAGACCCTGTCACGGCAGTGGAGTAGTTTCAGCTTCTTGAAGTTCCAACTGAAAGGAAAGAAATTGCAAATACAATGAACAATTGCTTGATATCTTCCCACCCACAAGTTTGTGTGTGTGCTTTTTTAGGAGGAATTTATTTCTCATTTGCAGCTACTGTTCTGATGTATAAAGCTGAGCACACAGCCCAGAGTAAGGCAAGACTATGCTTTTGTCTGAAGCAACACAGGAAATGATCACAAAGAAACATTAGTAGGTCTGAAATTTGAATTACAATTAGAATATACTCCATATCAAGCCAGTTGTTCTCTTTCTAGGGTGGAACTCTCTACGAATTTCATGAGCATGGAAAAATTTCTCTCCCTCTCTGTATTCTTTCTGTAGCAGTTACAGGGGAATTAGTGCTTTAGTTGAAGCACATTCTGTGCTCATATCAGAACAGTGTCTAACTTTTGGATTTTCAGTTATAGTCTAGTCTAAATTCTGTGTGAGGTGAACTTACATCAGCAAACAAACCCAACAATCCCTCAGCCCTGTGTGTCCACAGTCTCCACACTGAGTCCTACTTGCATGCAGGCACGGTAGCACTACAGATGTTTCCATCAAGAAAACCTGCTTGCTGCACAGCACATCCTGAAAGGCTGCAACCCCTTTTTGCTCAGCAAATTTTGTACCAGAACCTGTTGAGAGCTGGGTGGGAGACACTGCAAATCAAGGATTTGTGGAATGGAAAGCATAGACACAGATGGAGCCTGGAGATTCACAGAGCCCATGTCAACGCATATCAGCTACGAAAGAAAATCCAGTTTTAAGGATCTATTGAACTTAGACAAATGTTTCATAGATGTCGCTATTTCGCCAGAAATGGACTTTTTAAGAAACCAGTACTTTAAAGTTATTATTGAAATACAGTATAATTCACAAAGGAGATATATTAATTTTCTAAAAATACACAGGAAGGCCATTCTCTGTTAATACAGGTAGATGTGAATCTGCCAAGAAGCTGCCCATTTTTTTTTCATGTTTCTGCAACAGGAATCACCAGCATTCCCCATATTTCTTCACAGTGGGTCATATAGCACAAGGAAAATTAAGAAATAAGAAAACACTTTCTTCATTAATTTAATCAAAGTTAAACTAGCTTTCAATTTTTTCCTTGTTTTAACTTAAAAACTTTTTCTTGAATCCAATATTCTTTTTATTTCTACATGTGGCTGCCAATCCAGGCAGTAAAGGCAAAGCTTTCAGGGCTGAGCCTTTTGTTACTGAACATATCTGAGGCCTCATTTTCAGCATATGGAGAGGATTTACAGTTTCCATTAGGGCATTTAGACATTTCAGTAGTTGACAAAAAAGCATCAGAAGCTAAAATTGAAAAGAAGAGTTACACACTAAATAGTCCCGAAGATGTGCCTATACATAATTTCCTTAGTTGCTTGGATACATTCAGGTGAAGCTGCTATAAAAGCAGCTATACAAATGGGTCACAAAAAAACTAATCCACTGAAACAAATTAAATTTCCCAGATTTCTATAATTATTAATAATCCAGTTCCCTAATTATTTAGGATTTTTAGTTATTAACACATAGATACTAGCAAAAGCTCAGTTTTCAGGGAAAAATAACTATCAATTGATTTTAAATTAAAAAAATTAAACCTTCTTCTAATCTCAGAGATAAATCGATGCAGAGAGTCTCTGAGCATCTGAAGTAAAAGCCATTTCAATATAGTTGCCAAGATTTTGATACGAACCAGTTAATGTCACCAACATCAAAAGCCCTCAGCCATTTGCAAAAGCTACTATTTGGTCCTTCATTCCCCGCCCCTGCCAATACTTGGCAATACTTTTTTCCCCCAGGATTACATCACTCCTTCTCCACGCAAATGCACTTATAAGATTGTATAAAACCTCCTGAAAACTATAAGCACTTAATCTAGACCTTTTTGGTAATGCTAAGGAGACACAGAGTAGGCCCAAGGCCACTATATTAACTCAGAATAATATGAATATTTATGATGCTTTCTGTTGGTGCTTTTGAACTGGTAGAAGACACTGTTGTTCCTTCCAACAACTTAAGTACTTAAGAGTGTCAATTCTAAATGCTTTTAAATGCTTTAAGAGTGTTAGGCCTTATGATTGAGCCTTGCAGCTCTCATTTAGCAGGAGAAAAGAATTCTGACTTGGCAAAAAAGCAACTTGTAGAACATCTGTTTCTTAGAAAATTATATGAAGTGTGCCAAGTACTACACAGCCTTGCAATTAGAATTCATACCAAATGCTCTCCGAGGCCTTGTCTATACAAGAAAGAGCTTGTCAGTATACCTCAATCAATAGATACACAAGCTAGACTTTCTTTTACAGAAAGCACTTACCTGTAAAAAGAATACCCTGTCCTTAGATTTACAGAATCCTCACTGTCTGAGCAAATATTGGTCTGTCTTGGGGTTTATTTTCTTTTTTATTTTCTGAGAGCTAAAGCTGCATTCACTCTAGGGCCTTTTGTGTTTAAAATAGTAATATATAAATATTAGGTATTACATTTTTAGTTACTATTCCAGAGAATATTTTTAGTGTAGATTAGTTCAACAATCTTGTCTCTCATTCTGATAAAAGCAGACATCAAAAATGTCTCTTACAGAAACGTTTGCAGGAGAAAAAAGATAAATTAATATTAAGCTTTGAACACGGCTTGCTGTGAATGTATTCTACAGACATTGTGGAGAGTGAGAAAGACTGTACCAAACAGCTGCTGAGCTGAACTCCAGGGAAAAGGCCCAGGTCAGCATTCAGGGAGCACATCTGGCAGAAATAAACCAATGGCAGCATCAGCAGCTGCCAAAGCAAGGACTGCAGGAATGGTGGTGAGGGAAGTGGAGTTAGCCACTCCAGAGTCTTTCAAATACCTGAACATGCAAAGTCCTACCCACCCACCTATGAGGACCTGAGCTACCAAGTGCTGGCATCTTCTCCCTGGCTCCGGGGAAAACTGATGGTTAGTTGCTAGGAGGAGCTACCAAAGCAGTCAAACAATTTCTTCCAGCTCTGCATGCACCTATTTTGTTCCATGCAGATTGGCTCTTTGCTTTTCCATCATGCAGTTTCCATCCTTACTGCCTCACTTGGATCTCATTCCTTACATTTCCCTTTCTCCTCAGCATTCTTCCTCTCACCTCCCCTTCCCTTCAGAGTCCTTCCCTTCCCTTCCCTTTACATATGCTTGATTTCTTCATAACTAATATATTTCATCACTATTCCCTGAAGGAAAAAAAACAAACCCTAACCAGCAAAGAATCCAACTATAGGACTAGCTTCCTTCACTTCATTGATATTGATAGTGATTCAATATCACTATTGCTTGCTCCATCCCTGCTCCAGCAGGCTGTCTCTCTTGGTGGTGTAGGCCTGAAGGACTTTCTGGGAAACATGATCTTCTATTCCGTGCCTGCTCAGTGCTCAGGGAAACAGATTTTATTTCACTCAGCCTCTAGGCAGTACCACATTAATCTTTTCTATGGGTAGAAGTATAGAAGGCTACAGCTCTCCTAGAAGTAATATATACAACTAAATGTAGAAAATGGGTGCATACACACTGCACTCTAAAGAGCTGGAATTGTACTAGACAGAAATACAATCTTGCTGTCAGACACATGCACAAAATTGACTCCATTGAGGCTTACAAATGCATTATTAACAGATGAATGTAGTAATTTGCTACACCTAGTAAATATTACAATACATACATATACACGTACATATATATGTGCATCTATGCCAAGTTTGGCAGTTCTGCTTCACCACCAGACTGAGCAGGTGCCGATTTCACAGGCCACAGTTTGGCATGTATGAGTCAGACACAGGTGAACAACACCAATTGTTGATGCTTAATAAAGCTTCTTGCTTTAGCCCTTCTCCCTTTAGACCTCCCTCCTCTTTTGTGGTGCAATTACTGTTTAGTCTCCTTGGAGATGGGAGTACTCTTATTTGGGCTATCTGGCAGCAGCTGAGTGTCAGGCAGGTAGCTGCTTTCACAAGAAGCCACTGAGTTCTGTACCTTGAGGAGGCAGCCAGCTTGTGGCTGAAGTGGCAGCAGTGAGAAACTGCTGCATGAGCAACCTCAGTATATTGCTGAAAGGTGATATGGCAAGGAATGAACCAGGCTTATGCCTTTTGTTCTTATTTTTAAGGAATTACAGAGACAACTCAAACTTCTTCTAGTGCTTGCCATGTGCTTGAATTACTTTCATGAATGTTAAGATTTGCTTTCCTGTTTTGCTGAGAGATGAGGCTTGGAAAATCTCAAGACCATGGTCACAGGACCATGGATATTGAACATGTACAAAACAGCTTCTTTGCAAAAACAATGCAAAATAGGCTGAATAAAAAAACCACAAACAACTCTTGTTATCTGATGTGCCATAAAATTCCTACTTCTTAAAGGCTTTTTCTACATGGAAAAGGTATTTTCTTGGTATACCTGAAATGGCAAAATGGCACATTAGTATTTAACATGTGTGTATATATCTTCATATATATATACATATATATATACACATATCTAACCCCACCTTATTCACCACATAATTATCTGACACAAGAACTGCACGTAGACAAGCCTTGGTCTATCTCTTGTATGACTTTTAGGACAAACAAGGCAAGGTAGGCCTTCTTTGTACATCAATCAAAGTGAACAAGCACAGTTTTTTCTTTTTATTCCCTGTTGCAATGGGAGAAGATGAGAGATCTGTATTCTGTCCCACCCCTGTCTCCATCAGCAGACAAGGAGTATGAACAGGGAAATCTGTGTTTTTCAACCTGTTGCAAACATCCTGCAAGGGAAACACTGTTTTATGTGCTTTGTACATGCATGCACGCTGGACCCAGTCTCTCAAGGTACCCTTTAGAACCCTTGTATTCTGAGCATCAAGCAGGGCAGGGCAAAGAACAACTTAGCACCATGCAGGACTGGGGTCTCTGTGCATGCATATACCAGTTTCAAATATAACCTTGAAAGTGTTCAGACCTTCCAAAAGCTACAAATCAGTGTAAGTGGTAACTTCAGAACACATGTCATCTCCAAGCGGGTGGCCTGGATCCAGAGATGACATCTCCACTGCTAGTCATACCTGGTGGTTAGTCCTATCCACAGTGTTGGCAGTGGAAGCATGGTCACGAGTGTTTTGTCGGACTCGGGTGGAGTTTTGCTGCTCAATGGTTGAGGAAGTGGGGATGCAGAACTCTCTGAAACACCTTTTGAAATTCTCATCTAGAAATGCATAAAGGACTGGATTAAGGCAGCTATTTGTATACCCTAGAGCAATACAGAAGTGCCAGGAGACAGTCTGGAAAGTAGTTTCTGGGATGTTGACCAGGGCTTTAATGATAACATAAATGTGGATGGGAGTCCAGCAGACAATAAACACTGCCACCACTACAAGAACCATCCTTGTGATTCTCCGCAGGTTCCTGTCCTTCTCTTTGGAGCCGGATAACATGCGAACGCTCTTCAGGCGCAAAATCATCAGCCCGTAACACACGGTAATGATCAGGACCGGCATGATGAAGGCAAAGATAAATACACAGATTTTCAGAAGGTTCTCCCAGTACCAAGCAGGGTGGGAGAATGTAAGGGTGCAGTCAATTGAGCCTGAGGAAAAGGAAAACAGCAGAGAAGAACATTCAGGTCAGTTTTTCATTTGCTTTTCTTTAAACCTTTCTTTAATTAAATATTATAGGCAAATATATGAAGACTTTACACCTAAGCAAACATGTAAAATGAAGCAATCTGTGACCTGTGATTTGCACAAATATTGGCAGGATAGAGTGCTGCAAAACACGCATGAAGCGTGACTTAGGAAAACAAAACCAAATTAACACGCTCTCTTTTGCATATTATGGCTTGGAACTTAATGTATACTAAACAAGGAAAAGAGTTGAATTATCATATATGCTTAAACTTTGACTGACTTTCACTTTCAGTATAAAACATGGTGAAAAGAAAGATTGTTAAGCCACCATATATGCTGAGAGTTTGGGCATTTCAGGGCAACAGAGAAGAGAATGACATGACACTTTGGTAACTACGCACTGTGGAGGGTCTGGATTTATGTTGACATGCTGTCACTGTCCCTTTATGGAAGGTCTTGGAGCACCAGTGGTCCAGAACATGCCCTCTGCTCTGTATCATGTCCTGCCAGACAGGGTGTAACTTATCTATGACTGCCAGCTTCCCAGTGGGAGTATCTTGGGTAAAGCACAGGCTCCTGTGCTGAAGGGCAACGCAGAACTGTCCCAGAGCAGAAGGCAGGCAGGCACAGCTGCTTTTCCAAACACTACAGTAGCCAAGTGGGACAGCAAGACTTGCATGGACCCACTGAAGGAGCTGGAGCTGCTTGATGTAAAACACAGATCACATGCACTGCTTGTCCAGTCAACTACAGCCAGATGCAAAATTGTTGAAGGGTCTCATTTGCACTGATGCTTGCTTTACACAGGTTGGAGGTCAGAAGTTAATTCAACGCCTCTACACTACAGTGAAACAATGAAGAAAGGAGTTGAAATGCTGAGTACTCCATTTAGGAATGAAAGCCAGACTTACCATGCCTGTATTTAGTAGTTGCCATGAACATAACTGGCAGGCCAATGGCAGAGGAAAGAATCCAGTTGCAGACATTGACAATTTTGGCATTTCGGGGGGTACGGAAATCAAGGGCCTTAACTGGGTGGCAAACAGCCACGTAGCGATCCACGCTCATGGTGCAGAGTGTGAAGATACTGGTGAACATGTTGTAGTAGTCTATGGATATGACAATCTTACAAAGGATGGTACCGAATGGCCAGGTTCCCATCAAGTAATTCACACTCTGGAATGGCAGAGTACTTGTTGCTAGGGCATCTGCCAGTGCAAGATTGAAAATATAGATGTTGGTGGCAGTCTTCATTTTTGTGTACCTAGAAAAAAAAATTGGCAGAGCATGTGAATGACCACAACTGACATTATTAAATAAAACTGAATTCAGTGCATCATCTATAAGAAGCTTCTGTAAAATAATGTGCTAGATACTGTCAAAGATCACATTTTCTGCTTTTAACCAAATGACCACGCTATGATTCACCTACATGTTGGCAGTTCAGTGAGACATCAGCTAAAGGGTGTAAGGAAGAAAAGATTAACTTAACTTGTGCAGAAGGAAAAAGATACACATAGAAGAAACAATATTATAGATGCTAAATAATTGAGAAGTTGAAAAAATTGTATGTTACAGATCAGATACTGTACTACATGGATAGACTTTCTGTACCTGCTGATGTAATGCCAAATATCATAACTATGGTCTGTAGAAATAGAAAATTAATTTCTAGGTTGTGAAGTAGTAATGATGTCATTCCAAATGAGCAGCACTTGAGACCCATTTTTTATGTGGATGCTGTACTTTTGCAGTGGTACAAAAAAAGTTTCAATTTAAGTAATGTTCCTGGCCATGCTGCCCTGATTGCTGCTGAGGTTGCTGGGCCCTGTGGCTGCTTGGATTTTGGGGGGTCAGATGGCTTGCTCTTTTGATGAAACTTCCTTCCATTTCTGCAAAACTAGTAAGCAGAGTGTTTGATCAAACATTTTACAGAGTGCTTTTCAAGAGGAATAGCTAATTTCAAAAGACCTGTCAGGGAACCTGCTAGGGAAAGCAAAATGTAAAATACACAATTTTGTGGGTTTTATCTCTCTGAGTTAGATCTCTTCAGAACATGAGTCAGTTGCAAAAAATCCCAATGAAAGGATTGTGTAGGAAATGTGCATTTGGAACTTTTCTTTGGTAGGTTGTGCAGAAATGCAGACTTCATGATGAATGGACCTAGAAAGCTTTAATGATGAACATTTGAAGTCATTGGTACTGGATCTGTTCTCTCATTTTTAGCACTGTGCATGAGAAAGCACTAACAATCCTAATTTCCATTTAGGGTGTTTTTTAAAAACAGATTTTCAAGTAGATACAAACGCTATCTTGACTGCTGCCTTGAGAAAGTATGATCTGAATATGATACTTTCAAGTTGTAAATAAACTCCATATTCTGAAAGTCCTGTAAAAAGTTTTCTTACTCCATTTATATAACAAGTTTGTAACTAACACAGGAGGAGGTAGATGCTGCAAGCATCTACAACTCTCTCTTCTGGAAACTGGAAAAAATATACAGGACTGTAGTGTGGGAGAAGTACACAATAAAAGCTACAGCTCTAAAAACTGTTTGTAGGGAGGAGAAAATATTTCTCAGGCAATTTGCTGGAGACTCTTCCAGATAAGAATGAAAGCAGGAACATTTATATTTTGCTTTTACTATTATCCAGTACTAAGCCCCATGGTTTATCAAAATTAGTATCTCTCCAAAGGTCTGAGATATCCAGGAGTAGCTGAAGGTGTGTCCAGAGCTAACCTGAAGGTTTGATTGTGTTGTGAGCAGACATATCCAGCTTGCTCCCACCTGATGTGCTCAGGCTGGGACAGCGACAGAGGGGCAGTGGCTCTCAGCTCTGCACAAACAGGCCAAGGTGATGAGGGTTCTGCGCCCTCACCTGGGCTGCTGATCCCTGCTCAGACCTTAGATGATTGCCTGCCTTCTTCACAGCTGGACAAGAAAGCACACTTGGGAGTGCTGCTCAGTGCTGCTGCCATCACACGTGATTCTGGGACAGGTCTGTCTGGAGAGCATCGTCAGATAATAACGACAATGCTTTGTTATCAGTAAATAAAGCCATTATGCTTTAAAAGGAATGCTTGACACAGCAAAAAAGCCCAAATCATCAACCAATATGTAAATGACTTTCAGGTTAGCATGACAGAGAATGGACAGAAAAACACTCTGAAAAAATTGAATAAAGTTTCTTCACTGGGCATGGGCCTTATCCCACTTAAATGCTGCATATTTTTCAGTTTTGCTATCTAATTTTCATTGTCAGTTTAAGTTTAAAAGTTCTTGGACTTGCTTTGTTTAGTGGCCTCTACAGACCATTAGTGAAGGGTTTTGCCTGATGTACTCTGTAATCTTTGTACTTCTAATCATGCTGTTCTTACAATGAATAGAAGCAGAGCTCTTACGGTGATAGAAAGTATTTACCTCCACCTGCTGCCTAATCAACACAAGCCTATTGAAATTCACAATATTCTTTTCAGTGAATTCTATGGGATTTTGGTGTTTCTCTGTACAGAATATTTAAAGATTTTACAAGGGGCTTATTTCTGCAAGGTACATTTTGTAAAACATGTATTTTTCCAAATAAGTAGATTACCAGTATCCCCAGGATAATTTTTTTGGCATGAACAAGTAAATACCAAAGCAATTGATTAAACATAAAATTTTAACAGCATGAAAAGTAACAGTCAATCAAAATGAAGCTTTTCAAAGTCTTGATCTCAGCTGTTATTATACTTTTTGCTAAGGTATCAGTCTCTCAGTCTATTTGAACAAGCATAACGAACATTTCCATTATCCAGACACAGATGTATATGTGATGCTATTTCTAGAGTTGAGAGGGACTTAGTAACACCAAAATTTATAATGCAATACCAAAATTTATAAATGCAATCTTTTAAGATACTGCTTTCACACTTTCATTCAAACTTAATAGAGAATCTAAAACTTAGCATACATGTAGAGAAAAAAATCTTAATTGCAAACTCATGAAAATCTGAATACTGGTATTTAGATTACATTGAAATTTCAGTGTCTAAAACATCAAGTGTATTAAATTCTGCACAACAAAGACCAAGGTTGCAAGTGAAGACAGAAGTTGGCTTTGGGTGGCCTTACATTTATTTTACAACTCCGCAATGAAAAGACTAATAGAATGTGATGAATCAGGGGCTTTTTGTGAATATTCAGCACAATACTGCTCTTGGTATATATCCAAATTAATTATGCTCATTTTAATACTGGCACCTACTAGTATAGCCCTTCTAATTCCTCAGTGCAGGTTTTGTATCATAAAATATCTGTTCATGAACTGTTGTTTTGCTGGTAATAGTAAATGATAAATCAGGTTTGCAACAGTAAGAATACACTTTATGTCTGTCTAATTTTTTAGGGAAAGCTCAGCCTTGTCTTTATCTTCAATCCTACAAAGCTTTAAAGTAGACTTCAAGTTTGAAGACCTGAGCTGTACAGGTCCACTCAACTGAGATTTGCTTGGAATAAGAAAAAGCAATGGAGAAAAGAGTGAGAATTCAGCTCAGTAGCTCACCATGTTCCTAGCATTCAAGGATTAATAGAAAGTCTTGAAATGGACCCTTCAACTGTCTGCCCACGGGCCACTTGTTGTTTGTAAACCAAACAAAACTTTCACCAGATTAACCTCAGAGAGACTCCAGCTCCCAGGTGTAACAGCACCTTGGACAGGAGCCAGGAGCATCTTCCCTTCCACTTTTCATGCAACAGGAGAGACGTGAGCATGTTTGTGACTCTCTGCAAAGACACCTGCCACGGCCCTGCTTCTGGCCTGTCCACTCCAATAGTTTAATTACCACCTTTAAATATTTTTTAAGAGTCTCTTCTTTTAAGCTTCTTAAAATTTAATGAAATCTTTAGTTTGCATCATACCTTACTTAAGCCTCACAGAGTTTTTATACTGCTGTTGTAGTCTATACAACTAATGTAGTAGTGTCCCTACTGCTCCCTCCCTGGTCAAGTGGTTGCATCCATGTGGATTGTTGAGATATCCCCTCCTCCAAAGCCTTCTGCCCTTCTGGACCAGATCAGCTTTATAGCATCTTTGGACCAGCAGGCTGGTGCAAAGAAGGTAGAGAGGTCCACATTTAGCTCAGTGTAATACAGAGAATAATAATAATAATAATAATAATAATAATAATAATAATAATACATAAATTATTATTATAGGCTTATATTATTATCATTATTATTATTATCATTATTATTAATGATAATGATGCAGCTCAGAATAATACATAACATTACAAATTAATCTGAAAAATTTCCTCTCTGAATAACATCAATGAGGAGGAAAGCAGAAAGTCTTTTGCACTTAGGAAATGGGCTGGTCGATGACAGACTGGTAATAATTACTTTCAGCAACACAAAGGCATGCAAGGTTTTGCCTACAGAATGCTAATTTGGAGACAATGACTACTTCAAGATCTGTGTTTAAGTTCAGCGCAAAATACATGAAAAACTGGACAAAAACCCCTGGAGATTCACTGCAGAAAGCAGTCACTGTCAAAAATGCTTTGGCTGCTGAAAGAAACAACAGCCAACAGTTAGGTCTTGCATACAGACAACCTGACATAACTCTTCTTGATGTTGGAGATTAGGTTAGCGTGTCAAATTCATGTTCTTCTTGCATAAATGACTTGTTAAACAAATGAAGAATCACTATGTGCATACATTAGATTAGCTGAGGTTGCCTTGGGTGGGAAGATTAAAAACATGTGAAGTATGCCTAGTTGAATCTATTTAAATTATTTTTTTTTTCCCCATGACTGTTCTGGTGCACCTTGTATATGCAACTCAAAAACAGTACAAAAAAGGAATTTTTTTTACATGTTTTCTTGAGATATCAGGTACTTTCAATTTTTCTTGAGCCCTTAAAGCCTCAAGGTGGCCTGTAAAACCCTGAAAATTTTCTCTGTCAATCCAGTTTTATTATTTAACACTGAAATGAAGTCTCTCAAGCCATATTCTGGAAAGTACCTTTGAGCTAAAGGGTCTCAAATGATGGACTTTGCTGACATCCATCTATTTTATTATCCTTTTTTTCCCATGGTAATGGGTCTCCATAGAGTGAAAGACCCATACTGTATCTCAGCCACAGCTGTGACGTGTGCTGCGGCAGGCCATAACCTATTAAAAGTTTTGAAGTCATATATATTCTGGATAGGTCTAACCTTCCTGTCTGTGAGCACATGATTTAATCAGCTTTAAAACTTAAGTCTTTGATTTTTCTATTAATGGGTACCTCTGAATGCTTATTCCTTAAGCCATTTAATTTCATCTCTGGCTACAAGCACCATAAATTTGTGCACGACCCTGATAGGTTATTATGCAGTAAGGCCATCCAGGTTAGAGGTGCCATCTTGTGGTTAAGAACCTCTGCAACCTTTTGATGTATATTCTACTAAAGAAATCTTGTACAAGGCTGTAATTTAAACATAGTGCGCCCTGAGTGAACCAAACCAACAACAAATTGAAAAACTAAACAAAACCTTAAGCAGGTATAATAGAGCTGAAAGCATTCACACTTGGTTGCAATGAAATTGTGCAATTTGCATCACATTCACTTACTTCCTGCACCCATCCCGACTTTGGGGGTAAGAGCTGAAATGGGGGAGTGAGGAAGCTTTTACTGCCTTTAAGAAAGACAGAAGTTGTTGCTGTTCCCTGCTGTTAAAGTCTTGCATCCTGACTCCCAGCACAGCGCTACCCATTCACTGCTGTGACTTGTCACGTGGTTTAATTAGAGATGAAAAATATTAGGCATCACTCAGGTGTCAAGGCATGACGCCCTGAGGGAGTGCAGTAGATCTAAGATCAAAGAGTTTAGTTATTTGACATACTTGGTCATACTTCACATACATTGTTCTGGAGCAGCTTTCTCTCCTTTCTTCACTCACTGGCAAGGGGCCGTCCATTTTCTGAAGGAGTCTGAGCATATATGTGGTCAGTGTGGGCCTGAGCACAGGGCAGGGAACTGCTGGACTGTAGCTGCTTCAGTTGCTACCTTTTTTCTCCCTAACAATTTGATTTCACACTGCTTTGTCACTTTATTCTCCTCCATAGTACAAACGAGATTTGGCCAGAATGTCACCAAAGTTTACTTCCCTTGGGTTACCTTGTTAGCATCTTTGACTTCCCAGCTTATCCCTTCCTCTCATCAGGACAGTGCCAAGGCATCTGCAGATCCAGCATTATTTGCTTACAGGATGCAGGAGAAGCAAGCAGAGCACATCACCTCCTGGGAAGCAGCACCAGCTCAGGGCCATTTTTCTTCTACTCAGAACCCATCAGGAATTTATCTCATACCTCACTTTGGGAGAGGGTGAGCTAAACAAAAGCCTTTTAGGCAGAGTCACCTTTAGTCTTCAGTGCCAGTCTTTTGGGAAATGATGTGGAGTTGTGAGGGCATCTGACTCATCCTGTTTTCCTGTGTTGGACTTTGGACTAAAAATGACTTGCTGCCGTCTTTGTGGCTCTTCCTGATTTTATTTTTTGGCTACTGAAAGGCATAATATAGAAGTTTTCTTTCTGCTACTTAGTTTAAGCCAGTGAGTTTAGTCCTTACATGGAGAAAATAAAACAAGCTTTTCCCAGACATAATAAAAAGCTACTTAATGATAAAAAACAAATGACAGTAATAAGTATGCTTCAGTACCCAAACAGTTATCTGCTGGTACACTTCCTTCCCTTCCAGCCTAGTTGAACAGGGGGAAAATTACCTGCCAATTATTTCAGAACTTAATCTGGCCTGTTTGTCAAACCATTTTTATTTGAGTCTCTGTTTGCCTGGGGCTGAGGCATATATGGGTCTCCAATAAATGTCATTGCTTTCATGGTTATTGTGTAACATATCTCTCTGAAATAAATCAATGGTGCAAAAAAGGCTAACTACAATACATTTCCATTATCCAGCAGCAGGTGCTCATTGTTGAAGGTTTTGCTTCACTAGGAAGACATATAAAGGAAAACTGTCAGTATATTCAATTTGACTTTTTTCCCTCTGCCTTCAGGGAAGTGTGACTGAGAGTAAAACTGCTGACTACACCTCTGATAACAGATAATGTAGTGACATTTTCCTAGAGGGGACAAGTTATCAGCTACTTTGTCTGGTTTCCAGGTGCTGGTACCCTCCTCCTGATCTGTATACTGATCACCTGAGATAAGGACTGTACATGAAATATCCCTGGTCAGCAGGGAGGCTGGCAGGGAAGCCTTTGAAGACAGTTTTAATGTTAGTAGATGTGAGATCCCTAAACGTGTGGTAGGGAACAGCAGGTAATCAGTCCTCCTGGTCAGAGGGTAGCAGGGAGGTGGCATGGGGCTGGAGGCCAGGCCATACACAGACTGTACAGACCAAAGTACCACTAGGTATACAAGGTATGGCCTCTTGTATGCAGGAGATTGGGATCTTCTGGTGAAGCTGTTGAGTGTGATCTGGAAAGGAGTGACAGAGGTCAGACAAAGGAACTAGAGAGAGAATAAAGGCGGAGGAAAGCTTGCCTATGATGTGGGGAGAAGGGGAAAGCTGGCATGAGAGGAAGGAGTACAGCTATCTGTTATGTGATAAGACCAAATCAAAAGTACTGGAAATCATGGACTCAGACTCTACATGACAAGGATGAGATTGTGTCTGAAACTGTGGCTCTGAGGGAGTTCCTAAGACCACAATCTTATGAGAGTGATTCAGGTAATTGGCTCCTTAGATGATTTTTCTATAGGGGCAGCACATCCCAGGGCTGAAGATTAGCACTGTGACAACTGCTGCTCCCTGTTTCCCCTTAAAAAAGAGACTTCAGTCAGTTGGAACTGCTCCACACAACACGACGAAGAGGAGATGTTCCATTTTACACAAACATTTTTGTTCTGAAGTTTTATTCTTGATCTGAGATACAAGATCTTATAGCTGATAATTGAACACTCCTCAGTAAGAAGGTGGAAAAAAATCTATTTCATGTCCTTCACAGTTATTTGATTAGCTATGGTGCGTCATCCCTACCTTTTTTCATCATGTAAATTCAAAGGGATATATAAATAAAAATTAGAAGTGTTCAACATTAAATGGATGAATGAGAATGCTTATCACAGCTTGGCTAAGCTGTGGAACTCCTTGATAGTGAACATCATTAAAAGCCCACTTCCAAAAAGGACTAGAGGTCTTTGAAAGAGATTTTTGTAAATATGTCACCTTTTGATCTAGAAAAGTTATAAAAGCTTATCCACAATGTTCAGCAAAAGTTATGCTCAATGGTTTGGGAAAACACTGTAAATTAAAATGAAATAAAGCAGTACTTCAGGATTATGTTAGCTAAATAGCTCATTAGTCATTAGCTTGCTAGTGATTATGTAATGTAAGCAATATGTGCATACAGTATTTTCTACCCTTACTGAAGCCTTGAAAAGTTGGTTACTTTTGATTATTTTTATAAAGAAATTAAAAGAAAAAAATGAGGACGTGTTTAACACTATTTTTTCATGGGAGCCATTACCATAATGTCACTCCAGGACAAGTACAGTGGGATGAAACACCTTTTTACAGGCAAATTGAGTGAGAAAGGGTTGTTTCCTGCCCAGAACTGCTTGGTGGTAGGCACTAGCAGAGCCAGAGGGTCTGTGCACCTGGGCCTGGCACGCTGTCCTGCGTGCAGGAGTTCACTGGGACTGGGGCCAGGCATAGGGTCTGGAGATGAGTCTGGGGCTGCAGAGCTCTCACTCATCCCTCAGGTGTCTCTGCTTCCTCAGTGAGATGGGTGTTACCGCCAGGTTGTAGCCTCATGTATTTTTGGTCAAATTTTCATCATGTCTGTAAAAACATAATTTAAAAAAAAGAATATAAAGGTATACATTCCATTTTATCTGTCTGCTTTCCTTCATCTTGGGGGAAGGAGGGGAGCTGCTTGCTAGTTAAACATTTACCCACTAGCAAAGGTTGGTAAACTCTGTCACAAACAGTATGCAAACAGGAACACCTGCCTTTCTGTAAGGCAGGATGCTGAGGGTCACCCCCTTGCTATGCTGCTGATTTAATTCAGCTCCTCTGCTGCTCCTGCCCAACAGTGCTCCCTCAGCTCTGTCCCCAGGTCTTCTCTGGCTGGTGCTGTGAGCTCTATTAATTCATAATTGACATGACTGGACAAGGCTGCTGAAGCTTTCAGCTCTTAGCACAGGGGTGGAACCTTTGCAGTCAGTGGAACAGGCTGGACACACACTCACACAAGCAATGCTGTGCAAATGCAGAGGTTCATGAGGCTGTGGACAGGAAAGAAAAGCAGGAATTTTATGCACTTCTCGGTTTCTAAGCTCCCTGATCTGTGCTGCTACAAAAGATGCTGAAGGCCACCTTACATACAGCATCCATAACACCATGTCACCTTGCAAAGAACCAATTTTTTAGAAACACTTGTTTTGCTTCATCCACTTTCAAGCTTGACATAATTTCCAGATTTTTTTTTTCCTCTAAAAAGACTCCACACTTTTGTGAACATGTGTGAGAATATTTATTCCTCTGGTGATATCAATTATTTCTACAACTGAAATTTCAAATCTAAGTCTGTTCTACTTAATAAAACAGTTTTTCTGAATTGGGAGTGAACTCAGCTGAACCAGAGTTTTCAGTGCTGCACAGTCATTCCAGATTAGATGACGCTTCAGCCACAGCTCTTTTTTTTCAAAACACTATTAAGAGGCTGTTTTGAGACACACAGAAAGATTGCTCTTAATTTCAGAGAGAGGATTTCTTCGACTTCTTTCCCTGTTTGCCTTTTTTTTTCTTTAAAGCAGTGTAATAATTTACTCAATGAAACAAGACATTTCCTTCCTCTACAAAGGACTGTGGACAACCTGAGACCCCTTTGTTTATGGTATGTGAAAAATTTCTAGCAAAACAAATGAGGAATCACTCTGAACTGGAGTGACTTCAGCGGCTGTTGGTGGAATTACAGTTCTCCCAGAGCATTTGGACTGTGGAGGACTGGGACCTCTGTGAGCTATTCCTCTCTTCCAGACCTGCAATGCTTAAGATTTTCATCTAGGATCTACTGCAGCTTTCTAGCATATTACCTTTATCACAAGGCATATTCTTATTTCCACTCTAATTGTGAGACTAATATCCCACCGACTTGATGAGAAAGCTGCAAAAGCCTTTGGATTACTGTGTAAATTAATTCAATGCCACATGGTACTAATTGTACACTATGTTCTTGTACTCCTCAGCAGGTAGAAGTAGCATTTGCTGTTGATATAGCCATAGTGACATTGTATTCATATTAGTAATTTACACTTACACAAAGCACATGAGGAAAACAGGTAATAAAAATTATTTATAGATTTTTTCAGATTACAGGAAATTCATGGCTAACAGTAAAACCTATTAAATTACTACTGCTGTCACTTGAAGGCATTTTTTTGGTACTTGAGAAAGGAAACACTTCAGTGTTAGCAACATGGGGTTAAGCCTCACACACTACATATAAAACATGTAAATATTAATTCAAGGATGAAAGCATTCAGCTGAACAGGAACCATCTGGAAGAATGAGGAGGGTGGATGAGAATACATTAATTATAACGTAATGTGTACAAATTGGAAATCTTGGAATGCATTTGGTCAGTCTGCTTTGCACGAAGAGCCTTCTTTTCACACTGATAATCACAATATAGTTCTAACTCCTCCTTGGACATATCTGCTTTCTGACTTCTGTTTGCCCCAGCAGAGATAGCAGGGTGGCATTGTTGAGTGATAATGATAGTTCCCTATCAGGCCAGTACTTGCACAGCTCTGGCTCCAAATCCCTGGATTTGCCTCATGTGGAAAAATTTTAAGCGTAATAATGTTTATAAGAATGATATAATTATTTTAAAACTATTTCCAAAGAAACCAAGCATGAGATGTTAGCATGCAGCACACTCGATCTGAAGTCACTGTTGCTTTCACTGGGGCTGGACTCTGAAAGGGGAGTAGGACAGTCTCAAACATCTAAGCACCTACCTCCCAACTCCTAGTATTTTCAAGACAAACTAGGTAGCAATATTACTCAAAAATCTTAATTTTTAGTAGTCTCAATTCCTCTCACAATTTGAAGTTCAATGTTTTGTTCTTCCTGAGCAGGCATGATGGGAAAGGCAAATAAAGAAGGGGAGTTTTATATGATGACAAATTCAATCCAGTGAAACTTTGGCCTCTCACATGTAGTTGGATGCCATGAATGTGAGCACGTAGGGTCACCGTTTCACAGGTTCATATTCTGTCATTTGAAACACTTTCAAGCTAGTGTAGCTTGCAGCAGGAACTGCAATCACTAAGTTCCCTATTGCTGACCAGATACACTACATGTGCAGAGAAGCACAGAAAGGCAATGTATTTTTATGTTGGTTAAGCCACAGACCTTATTCAGCCATTAGCATGTAAATTCCTTGTCATCCCAATTGCTAAACAGCTGTGTGGTGTTAATTGGGAATGAATTCTGTCATACCAAAAGCTGTTCTTGCACAGGAGATGTGGGGTTTGCCATAAAATTCCTGATGGTTTTGGACAAGCCACTTAATTGGTGTTTTCCTCTGTAAAACGAAAATGTATTTTTGCTTTCTGGTATTGCTTCTGGCTTTTGTTTGTAAGCTGTCATCTCAGGGAAAGATGCTTTCTTTAGATAGGAATCTAAATACAAGTGCCTCATTAGATTTGGCTTTGTGGTGCAAGTGTAATTCAATTAATTACTGTAAGAAATATGAACCTAGTAAGGGTTATGCCCAGGATAATAAATACATAATTCCAGGGACAAGCTGCGGCATATTTCTCTGCTGACAGCTATCCTGTCTCTGTTACACTGTGCATCTGCTTTCCCTCCCAGAGGAATGCATTCAACACTGCTACAGTGATTGCAGTCATGCCCCCACTCCAGAAGCCTTTCTGCAGATGTGTCCTCACACAGACGGCTTGAGTTTCAGACTGACCAAAACCACAAGACAGAAGAGAATCTCCCCAGCTCTGTGCAGGCAGCCTCTAAAGCATAGTTAAACCACGAGGCTTCTGAACTGCTCTAGTCTGAACCACTGATGGATATCACTTGTGTTCCCACTAGGTCTACCAGATGTACAGGCTTTGCAGTGACATCCCTAACACGTGCCGCATCCTCCATCCTGCTGCAACACCCCACCGCGACCGCGACCCTCACCCCGGGCTTTCTACAGCTGGCACTGCTTGCGCTGCACCCACGCACCACAAAGCCGCCCGCTGGCGCTGGTTTGCCAGTGACGCCAAGAGACAACCCCAGTTCCTGCGGCCCCGACTCCTCAGGGAACGCAGAGCTCAAAGGCAGAATGGACGCTCCAGACGAGGGGTGGAAATGGAAGTGCTGGGGCTGCCTCGATAGGAACGGAGCGCGCCCCTGGACCAGCCCTATCTCCCCCCTTAAAAGCCCCCGCTGAGGCCTCCAGGGCTCAATGGATGCTTGGTTTGGAAACGACGAGCAGCCGCGAAGGGAGATGAGCTCAGTCAGCCCCGTCCTGTCGCGTCCCGCCGTCCCGCTCCCGGCCCGTCGCTCCCGGGAGGTGGCAGTGTTCCCCCACGGAAGCCACCTGCCCAGCTCCGCTGCCAGGCCGGCAAGGGAGCCTCTTTTCATCTCCCTCTCACTCGCTTTCCGCTCATTTACGGGCAATGGGTTTATGGCTCGTGATCTGATCTGTAACAGCCCCACTGGGGGCTTTTTCTTTTGCGGGCGAGAAAGTTGCGAAGTGCCGCAGCACAGCCGGAACGCCGGGATAAATTGAGTGAGACGCGATCACGGCATACGTATTTATACACGTGTATACGCATGTAGGTCTATACACACATAGATCTAAAGGCAGAGGATCTCCAAACACGGCCACAGAGAAGCGTTTAACCGCGGTGCCATTTACATTTCGTCCGTGCATTCCGGAGAGGTGGATGGAAAGACAGGTGGATGCGTGCCGGCTATCCGTGTACCACCCCGTACCCATACACGCTCACAGACAGTGGCTACAGTCCCTTTAAACCCTCGCTCCTTAGGGGACAGGTCGGGGATTCAGGCCCCGTTGGCCCGAGCCTCTCGCAGAGGTGGGCAGCTCGGAGGATCCCTAGAACATCCTCGGACGCGCAGCGGTTTCTGACGGACCGGCCGCCCTCACTGCTCCACCGCAAGTTTCTCTTCCCCCGTCACCTGCTCCGGCTCTTTATCAAAAGCCTCCTTCCCTTTCCCGCGGGGGCCGGCGTCCATCCGCACCCCCCAGCACGGCCCTTTGCGCGCTGCCCGGCGGCGGAGACCGCAGCATCCCCGCCGGGACACCGTCCCGCATCCCGGCTCCGGGCGGCGGGGTTCCGCCCCGACGGCAGCGGCCGTGGGCTGCGGGGCGGGGCAGGGCGGCACTCACCTGACGATGACATACATGACCAAGAAGTTGCCGAAGAGCCCCACGACGCACACCACGGAGTAGAGGGCCATGATGGCGATGGCGGTGACCACGGAGGGGCCGCCTCCCGCGGGCGCGCAGGGCCCGCCGCCGCCCGCGCTGCCATTGCCGCCGCC
>VXBC01001721.1:55757-118603 GCA_013399945.1 Ploceus nigricollis | reverse complement strand
CGGCGAGCGGGGCGCACCTGCGGGGGGCAGCGGGCGGCGCGCCGGCGGTGTTCGCCTCCCCTGCGGGTGGCACTTGAAGGCAAAGCGCTTAACATGTTCCTTTCCCCAGCGCCGCAGGCATCGGTGGCAAACACCGGAAAGAGAGAAGCGGGAAGACTGATTTGGCGAGATAAAGGCCGGTGCAGAGAGGAGATCAATGCGCGACAGATTATCGTAGTGAGACAGGGGTTTTGGCAAAACGATGTCCTCAGTGATTATAGAGATAACAGAACCTTGTAATAAAATGTGACAAACTTTACGGCAACACTTTGGGAGGGGTGGTTGTGAACAGAATTGTCCTTTAGAAATGACTCGGATCTCATGGATCCTCAGGATTTTCAGAGGACCTTCTGTTCAGAGCTCCAAGGATGTTCTCCCTTAGATGTTGGTGTGATTGTTATGTGATGTGATAACGCAGATAAGAACGACATCAAAACCGTAACTCATTGTTACTGGGTGCTTAATTTGCACACCGCTTGTTTTCACGGGTACCTTTTCGTGATCAATTGTTCCAAATGAGTACAGAGGTGTGGGACTGCCTGATGGCTGATTATTAGGACTTAGCTCATTTGCTGTCTCACTAATGAAATCAGAAGAGACCCCTGGTAAGGCAGAAAAAAAATCTCCTGGTGAACAGGAAGGTGACAGAGTAGCAGTGATTGCTCCCGCTGCCTCATTGTGGATGCACACTTATTCTGCTCACCCTGTGCAGAGCACCTCCCGCTATTTCAAGAGTGGTAATGACAAAAGTAGAGAAGAAACAAATTGCAACGTAAGAGAAAGATGCAGAATCCCGGGCATTTTAGTATAAGGATTACCTAGGTGCTTGTGCCACGAGCAATGGGAACCAGTGCTGCTCAGGGCAGGTAACAGTAGCAGAATTCACCACACACTCTTTCAATGGATATCTGATAATTTGTGGGGAGGAAGAAGAGGGAATGGGAAAGGGGTGTCACTGGACTTTGAGAGGGACATAGATCTGGAGAATTTGTATTCCTTTTTTCATTCTAAAGTGAAAATGGAAGGAGAAGAACAAGTAAGCTTTTAATGGGCACTTTCAGTAGATAGCATGTATTGCATTCATGGTCAGAGAGAGTATTTTCAGCATCATTGGGTAGGAGAGAGCCCATTTAGCATTGCATTTAGGATGAGCTTTAGAATAGGAGTTATTTTTGTCTCTGGAAAAAGCTGTGGACAAGGGGAAATGAAAGCAAGAACTCAGAGATTTTATGTGGTCAAATACACCTCCTCTTTATCCCCTGCTGAAGTATAGCATGTATAGTCATACACAGAGCAGGAGGAACAAGGCTTTAGAACTGGGCTTTTCTCAGAGACTTTCATCTCTGGATATGTGCACAGAGTGTGGGAGCCTCTCTCTGTGCTTGCCCTTTGTTGCACCAAAGCCACCAGAAGAGTTTAAGGTAAGCTACAAGTACACAATTAGTATTTAGCCCTTTGAACACAACTGTGCCTGGCTGTGGAAGGGATGGGGAAGATGGGGAGCAAAAATCAAGGCTTCCAGGAGATCCACTCCATATCTTGTGTCATAGCCAGGTTTGTATCATCCTCACTATGAGAAGGCCCTTTTGTGCATTAAAAATGACATAAAAATTACATTAAAATGTCTTAAAAAAACCCCTTAAAAACAGATGCTGAGGTAAATTGAGTGCTATATACACATCTTTATGACTGCTCACAGAAAAGTGATTACACACAAAAAAATTTATTATGCCCAAATAAATCAACCTTTTGGCAGGTGCAGATGAAAACTTAGGATGCAGAGAGGGCTGGCAAAAAGCCCTGGGAGTTGAGCCTGTTTATGACAGGCCTCATTAAGCAAAATTTCAAGGTAGGGGAGTGATAGTTGAATGCACCTCTTTGCAAAGTTATTACAAGTGTTTTTTCGCAAGGACATAGGCAATGTGAAATAAATGTTTAGAATATTGCTTTCAGATGGTAAAGGTCATTTTGGGTGTAATAATGTGTGAGACCCTTGCTTCAAATAATTTCAGATAATATAGGACTGTGTAGCCAAGATTCTGGTGAAAAGGTATTTGTGAAATTGAAGACCAGTAATTCCTTCTTGTTGGTAATAGTTCAGCTTTTTCCTTCTTCACAGAAATGAAGCAGTCTCGGTCATTTGCATTATTTCTGTATTTACAGGTCACCTGTGTCTCCTTTCTAGATTGTGACAGTGACTCTGCAGATAAGGGCAATCTGCAGAGTGGCAAATACTAGATCCATTAGTTGAAAATAAGTACTTTAAGTTTCATCATCTCTGAGTTCTTCTGCCCTTGTAGAAAATGTCACTTCAAAGTTTAATAAATGTAGCTGTAAGTGATAGCTTTTTTGTTTGCATAACAAGTCTGAAGGTGTCAGTTGGACCACATTGATGGTTGGACTAGGTGATCTTTAAGGTCTCTTCCAACCTTGATGATTCTGTGATTCTGTGATATAGTCTTCAATTTCCTTATCTGGCAAGGCTACAAAGCAGATTCATGATGGTTTGTTAAGGACTGTATTAGCTGTCCTTTTTAGTTAGCTATATTCTCAACTATCCTTGACAAACTGATAGTTTTACTTTTGCTGAGTTGGAGCTACATATTGAATGAGAAGAGTGAAAGGTGTTCCAAAAAACTACCACTGAAGTTAATGACATAAGTGTCTAGAGGAAGTTAGTGTGTGATATAATTAAACACTATAGTAAGGGAAACAGTTCAGTTCATACAATCTTACATTTTCTAGCTCTTAGGTGTTTTGACTCTGCAAGTTCAATTCTTGGTCATTGGTTAGGCTTTCCAAATCCAGTAGCTCAACAGAGGGGAGACTGCTGCAGCTCTGTGCCCTCAGGTCCAACTAATAGCCAGATTTGGCTTATATTCCCAATAGTCATGCCTGCAAACACCTTTATAGAACCCACACATAAACATATACACACAGCTGGCCCCACAGACCAGCACAGACACAAACAGCACTAACAGAAACACAAACTGCACGAACAGCCTCACCCTCCTCCCCTCTGTCTGTTCATGGTGAAAATCTGCTAGTGGGAATATATATGTGTACATGTACACCATATGGCTCTCCTAAGTGAGCATCTGGATCAGACACTCAGTCTGCCCAGTAGCTGCTCCCTGCATCCCAGCTGTTTGCACATGGACATAGGAGCCCTGAGGCTGCAGCACCACTCAGGCTGTGGATATGGACTCACGTTCAGACACCCAACACACACATGGTGGGGACACACTAAGGCCCCCTAGGAACCATCCTCAGACTTAGTGTACCCAGTAGCTGGCCCCAACCTTGATGTTTTCCTGCCTGTGTCTCCTCCTCCCTTAAGCATCTCGTGACACATTTTTGTGCAATCCCAAGATACTCTTCTCCTGAATCCCATATTGTGTCCCATATGCCTAGCAGTGACACCCCACAGTCTGGGAGGTGCTCCAGGCAACTGCTTGGAGGTGTTGGTTATAGTGCTTGGCCCATGGGGCTGAGGCTCCCCTGTGACAGACTGAGGACTGTCTAGAGAGAGATCTCATTTCTCTGATGGCATTATCGGTGTTCTCCCACCTGCCCTTGAGTCCTGGGGCTCCTTCCTCTGTGAGGAGATGGGTCTTTTTTGGGATGGTGGTTCCTCTGGTGGCTTCTGGAGTAGCCATGGCAGAGAATTATTTAGGTTCCCCCACCTGCTGCTGTCTCTGTCTCTCCCTGCATGTGTGCTGATACAGATCACATAACTTAAGAATCATCTCTGTCAATCTCACTGCTAAATACTGATTTCTCTAATATGCCAGAAAGGCAGCATTAGGCATACACAAAGGATGCACCTGTTGGAGAAATACTGTCCACAGAGACTGACTACTCTGCCCACTCACAGATGGTAATGTAGGGAAAAATATTTATGTGGCCATAAAATTGGCTTTTGCTGAAGGGAGGAGATTCAAATAGATAATTTAAATACAGTTATATACTTCTAGGAAATCCTCAGAATGCACTAATAAAATATTTGTTATGAGTCTCACAGGTTCCACAAGGCATTCAGAAATAAATGGAAAACTCTGAGCCATCATAAATTGCCCTGTGACAAATATAACTTCTAAACTGCAGTGTAATGCCACTTTGGTAGCACTAAAAGTAAAGCATTATGTGACACTAAGTAATTGCCACCCATTACGTGATTAATGAAATTAAATAATACAGAGAATAAAGAGCTGACTTTGATTCTTGGAAGGGGAGGACACTAGCAAAATCTCTACAGAATGGGCAGCGTGATATCTGGCTTTTTGATTTATCCATGTGATTTTAATTTGAGAAATAAATTATTTTCAAAACCAAAAGGAGAGGGAAAATGAGGGATTATGATTTTGAGAATTTTCCAATGTGTGTTTTGGTTAATTTTAGAAATGATTAAAAGTTACAGAATTTAAAATCTGACAAGCTCAACTTATTTTCAAATGAGGTAATAGTCTCAATTTCCTCCTGTGTGAAGTGTGAGCTTATGATTCTTTCCATAAACCCAACTGCGGGATTTTGTTTCCTGACATGTTTATCAAATTTAACATTTCATTGCCTCGACCTGCTTACATTTCCAAAACTTTTTTGTGGGCATCCTATATGGATCTGTTTTTAGGACTGCATTATTTATTCTGTCCTTCAAACTCATGTCCTGTTCCCTTTTAAATCCTTCCTTGTTTATTATTTCCTTTGCAGCCCTAACTAGAAGTGATAAAACATACATTTGATCTACCACAGGGAAATCTGTCCAGTGTAACCCTGCTGATATAATTGCCATCATTCATGTTCCCATATGAATACTCTTAATGTGAAATAATGGGGAGTTTTGAACAAATGGATAGTTTTACTTCTAATTATTCCTGCATACAAATGTTAAAAATGATGTGCCCTTCAAATATCCTGTTTTCCCCCTCACGGAAGCATAAGCCAGAGCTGAGGCACCACTGAAATGAACCAAAATAAAAATTCAGCACACCTCCTTCCAGCCTTTATCTCTCTGTTCTTCCACATGCAGAGGAAGTCCACTTTACCACCATATCTGCAGTAATTTGTAGGGAGATGATTTTAGAGGCTCATATAAATCATGAAAGCAGTGTCCTCACAAACAATGCTTGCAAAGGCACCGGGAACACACCCAACTGAGAGCAATTACCTACAGGCGTGCCACGGGCTTTGGTTTTTCAAACCTTTCCACAGTAAGTGATACTGTGAAGTGAATTAATCTCTCTTTTGTCTTCCCAGTAAGTATCAATTAGTGTGAAATAAGGTCCTCTGTCTTCCAGCTCATAATTGTTGCTTCTTGCTTGATTTGTCTGCTCTGACAATTGATACTCGAAATGCTCTTGAAGCCTTTGTGTGCATTCTTGCTGTGTGCAGCATGCCTTGCTTCTTTCAGAATGGAAGGCTGCCTGTTTTTGTAAGACAGCACTACACTTTAAACCTTGCACATAACAGATGTAAGACGTAAGTAGGGCTAGAGGCTAAGCAAAGACAAACAACAGGAAAGGGAAAAGGCATACTGGAAAACTTGAATTCCATAGAGTCTGATGTCAATCTGGCTTCTCATAGCACCAGGTGCAGTCCTAGAAAAATCCCTGCAAATATAGACGGAGGCTGAACCTCATTTTGTGTTATTGAGTAGTAGGAACAATCAGCTTGAGATGTAACATGAGTTCTTCAAGTTCAAGTCATCAGTTTAGCCACAGAAGGCCAGTTTGAGCAAAAGGTTTAGATATTTGGTCACAGAATCACTTCTTTCCAAAATGTAAAGTTCCATACTTTTATTTGGCTGCCATGTGTCACTAGATGCTAAATATTTTGTATTTACAGTGCTCACTGGAATAGGCATTGGTGTTAAAGTTCACCCCAGGAAGCAAAGCTTCTTAATAGCTGAACTGGGAATTATCATTGTCCCTTTGCTCTGGCTGAGTAAATGGTTAATTATCCACCACTAAATGAAGCAGCTTCCAAAAAGAAAGATCTTTCATGTCCTCTTTTCTCCCAGTCTCCCCTGAACTATCATCTGCTGTTTAAGCACTCTGTTAAAAATTGTGCTTAAGTCCTTTTGCTCTCATGAGAAATGAGAGCTCAGGCATTCCATCTTCTTTGCAGGGTGTCCTGTTCTTGGGGTGCATATTAGGACATATGAGAGAGAAGGCATAGGAGCAGCAGCAGCAGTGATTTATGAAGTGACATGGAGATGGACACCCAGCAGTGGAAGGAGTTGTGTCTGTGATTTCAAATTGAGGGAGGCATTTTCCTCAGGTACTGGGTAAGGGAACTTATGTCCAAAGGATAAATTCTGATTTTCATGCTCAAATTCACTTTAACACTTGCAAATGCCTGCTTTAAAGAAACCTTGGGGTTTGAACTCAACCCACACAATGGTCTAGAGATGATTGTTGTGAGATAATGACATTGTCTAAATAGACTATCTTAAGCAGAGTGCTGGTGTAATCTCAGTTTAGATTTATGACTGAAAGCATAGCACTACTCTTTCTCAGGTTGTTTACTTGCATTCGTCCTTGTCATACATTTGACAAATGTTTGAGTTTGCATCTTAAAAGTATTGCATCTGTATAAAACATAAAAGAAAGACACTTATACTTCTCCACTTATTTTTTCCTAGTGTCCTGGTTTTAGCTGGGATAGAATTAATTTTCTTCTTAGTAGCTGGCACAATCTTGTGTTTTGGATTTAGTACAAGGATACTGTTGATAACACACTGACATTTTGTTTGTTGCTAAGTAGTGCTTACCCTAAATCATAGACTTCTCAGTGTCTCATGCTCTGACAGTGAGGGGTTTCACAAGAAGCATGGAGGGAGCACAGTCCAAATGGTCTAAATGGACATTCCATACAATAGAACATAATTTTCTGTATATGAACTGAGAGGAGTTGATTGGGAGGGGATAATTACTGCTTGGAGATGGGCTGAGCATTGATGAGTGAGTGGTGAGCACTTGTATTGTTCATCACTTCATTTTCCTGTGTTGTGTTCCTCTCTCTCTTTCTCCTTTATCATTATTATTATTATTGCTATTTTCCAGTTTGTTTCAATTATTAAACTGTTCTTATCTTGACCCAAAAACTTACACTTTTTTCTAGTTATCTCTCCATTCCAGCAGGGGTAGGGAGTGAGTGAGTGGCACTGTGGTACTTAGTTGCCAGCTGGGGTTAAACCATGACACTCAGAAAGCAGAACTCTCTTGGTATAATGCTTTTTTCACATGTGGCTTGCCAGTTCATGAGCCGAGAAAAGGATGAACTATTGTAGCCTTGTTCCCACACTAATCCATTTTGAACAATCAACCTGCTGAGGGGAGACATTGAAGGAGGGCAAAGAGTTTTCCTGGTTAATTTTTCTTGGAGAAGTATATCTGCCCAGCTTATTTCTTTGCAGCAAGTACAAGAGACAACATATGAACAGGTAATAATCTTGGTGTCACATGACATAGGATTTCAGTGGAGCATGGTGATGTGTTATTGTATTCTGAGTGCAGTATTTGTGTTGTGAATATGTGCAAGCATGCAGAGACTCCGCTCAGTGAGTTATTAAGCCTCTTTATCAAATGCATAATGGAATCAGCAAGCTACACAAATTAGATGTCTGAGTCATAGTTTTCACATTTGCATAGGAGGGATAATAATACTACTTATGACAGGATGAAAGGTCACAAGTATGTCCCATATTTATTTATGTATTTGTAAGTGACATAAAATCTAAAATTTGAAATAAACTTTTATTTCTGATTTTTCTGATTTATGCTCTCTCTTCCTTCCTTTTCTATTTTCTTTTTAGTTGCAAGTAGTCTGCAGTTACTAAAAAGAGAGCATAGGAGATGATTCATTTCCAAATAACCACAATAGGAGAAAGAAGTCAACTTGAAATGAAGATTTCACACTTATCTGTATAATAAGCACTTCCAGTTTCTCATCAATTAGTGATTGCAAAAACTAATTTGCAGTAGGATATGACATATAGGAAAATGACCTTTAATTTGTCACTAAGAATCTGAATGCTAACAGCCACTGGCAATAGAAAGGTGTCCTGTTGGGGTACAATGACATTTGAAGTGATGGAAAAAAATAGTCCTTGCACCCCCACCCTGTTATATTGTGGAAATTATTGTTTATTGAAATTTCTATGATTTCAAACTAATTTAGAATATCTTTTCTCTCTTTGAGTTCTCCCTTCTATGAAACATCTGTAGTCTATTACATTAAGATCTCTTGAAACCTCTGATGTGTGACTCTGTTGTCTTTGCCTGTAAGAACGAACAGAGTGAAGAGGCATGTGCATTTTTTGCCTGAGGTAAACGGGAGCACATATGGGGAATGCAGTGGAAAATTGTGTGATGGATGACTGTAAACATGGATATTGTAGTTGCATAATTATCTTTTAATGTTTTATGTATTTGAAGTGCTTGAAATGATAGAGTAGTAGCATCCATGGTAGCCTTATTCTTTTCTGGTTTGGATATGCCACCCTTAGCATCACATTCAAAACTTCTCCCTTCTGGATGCCATTATCTTTTTCTACCATAAATCATTTAACCATCAAGAAAACAATGGGACTAATTTGTCTTTGATATTACTGGAGTAAGTAAGGTATAATTCCGATGAAATCAGTGGACCTTCACAGGGCAACAGGAACTTGAGGAAAGACTTGGTTATTGTTACCCAGGGGAACAGATTCTGTCTGCTCTCTTGATTTACTTAGAATGCAAGTTCTAGGAGGTGGGAAAGATCTTCCTTTTGCTATAAGTAAATGTGTAGAGTGCCAGTGGAAAGAGTCATGGAATAGGAGATCACATGGAAAATAAGGAGGTAATTTGTGACAGCCAACAGGGCTTCTCTAAAGGCAGATCATGCCTGACAAATTTGGTGGCCTTCTACTGTGGAGTTACAGCACCAGTAGATGAGAAAGGCCTGACTGACATCATCTACCTGGACTTGTGCAAAGCATTTGATGCTTTCCCATGACATCCTTGTCTCTAAACTGGAGAGACGTGGATTTGATAGATCAACTATTTGGTGGGTAAGAAATTGGCTGGGTGGTCACAATCAGCGAGTTGCAGTCCATGTCTCAATGTCCAAGTGGAAAGCAGTGACACGTGGCATTCCTCAGGGGCTGGTATTGGAACCAGCACTTTGTAACGTCTTTGTCAATAACAGGGACAGTGGGATCAAATGCACTTGTGGCAAGTTTGCCGATGACATGGAACTATGTGGCGTGGTAATCATGCTGGAGGCAAGGGATGGCATCTGGAGGGACCTTGACAGGTTTGAGAGGTGGGTCTGTGCAATCTTCATGAAGTTCAACAAGGTGAAGCATAAGGTCCTGCACTGGGTCGGGGCAATCCCAAGCAAAGTACAGACTGGGTGTAGAAAGGATCAAGACTAGCCCTGGGCACAAGGACTTGGGGAGGTTTGTGAACAAAAAACTCAACATGTACTTGCAGCCTAGAAAGCCAACCACATCCTGCACTGCTAGGGAAGCAGTGTGGCCAGCAGGGCAAGGGAGGTGATTCTCCCCCTCTACTCTGCTCTTGTGAGAGAGTGCCCACCTGGAGTGCTGCATCCAGCTCTGGGATACCCAGCACAAGAAAGACCTTGACCTGTTGGAATGAGTTCCAAGGAGAACCATGAATGAGATGATCAGAGGGCTGGAGTAGCTCTCCTATAAAGAAGGTTGAGAGAATTGAGGTTGTCAACCTAGAGAAAAAAAGGCTCTGATGAGACCTCATAACAGCTTTCCAGTACCTAAAGGAGACCTGTAAGAGAGATGGAAAGGGACTTTGCACAAGAGCATGTTATGCTAGGACAAGGGGCAGTGGTCTTTAGCTGAAGGAGAGTTGGTTTAGGCTAGACACTAGGAAGAAATTCTTTACCATCAGGTAAAGGCACTGGAACAGGTTGTCCAGAGAAGTTGTGGATGCCTCATCCCTGCAAGTGTTTAAGGCCAGGCTGTAGGGAACTTTGAGTAAACTGGCCTAGTGAAAGGCGTCCCTGCCCATGGTGAGGGGGTTGGAACTAGATGATCTTTAAGGTGCCTTCCAATCCTAACCATTCTGTGATTCTATGATTTTATGTTTGCAGAGCCTTGGCCTCACAGAATTGGCCTGCCTGGGGCCACACCACTTCGTGCTGCATCCATATCATGACCCATAGTGGGAGGCTGTACAATAGCCATAGTCGATGGTATAGCTGCCATACAGGGATAGGAAATGATGCAGGAAGTGGAGAAGAGAAGCAATGGATGTCGCTTTTTGGCAGAATTTACTGCAGCAGTACTTCAAAAAGAGCTTGGGGCACTTGTATTACTAAATAGTCAGCTGTGCTAATAGGAGAGAATAGTAAATTCCTGACTTGTATTTTCATTAATGTTTCAGTGAATCTGAAGCAAAAGGAAGTTTTAGCCTTCTGGAATAAACTGCTACTGAATTCCCTTTGCTTTATTTCAAAGCAATATGCTGACATTTCTCACTTCCTGCTGAAGTGTTTATATACTGTCAGATAATGTCTTGATTCTCTCTTGGAAGCTAGTACAGTTTACTGAGGAGCTGAAGCCTTCATTACATCTTTTATGTGTCTCAGAAGGGTATTACGAAGTTCAATTAACATTTGAGAAGTGTTCTGCAATCCTCAGATGACATGTACAGTGGAAGCATACAAAATGGTTATTATCCATTAAATGCATGATTTTTGCAGTGTATCTATCCTTCATCAAGTTACTCCTGGGTAGAAGTGTTCTCTTCTTGGTTAGAAGACCACTTGAACTTGTGCAGCAGTACTGGCCAAATAGAGCATTAGGGGGTGTGAGATTTTGCAGCTCACTGAAATCACTTAAAATTGAAGGGAGAGTGACAAATCATTGTTCAAGACTTCATTTCTATAAAAATCTTAACAATTCTCAGTCCCACATCTTGTAAGGACCTATGAAGTCATTGTGAAAATGGGCACAAAGGAAAGGAAGTCTAGGAGGCAGGAACCACTATGCACAATGCTATTGTGAGTGTTTCACCTGCCAGTCAATGATTACCTTTGCAGTCCTCTCACAGCTTCTGAGGTTGAGTGTCGAGTAAGCAGAGTAATTAGAACATGAATTCAGAGTTCAGATTGTGCTTGTAAGTTTGTGCCTGGATATGGCAGACTGTGGGAGTATGGGTTGCCAAAACCTTGACATTTCATTAGTCCTGGAATGAATCATTTTCACAGGAGAAAGGCTGAAGTCAGACTGCTCTCTTTGAATGAATGTAGGTTTTTCATATTCAGGTATTGTGAAACTGATTTCAGAGCACCCCACGATTCATGCTTTCCGATAGCACACTTGGTCAGTCAGGAAGCCCTTCAGATGAGGCTCCCTAAATGCAAGTGCCCAGGAGAGAATTGGACAATCAAATGCTGAATGGGGTTAGGGCACAAGCACAAAATAAAATGTAGGAAAATGCATAGGATCCTTCAGCTGTAATACAAAAGATGCAATTGCAGATGAGAATCTGTCTCTAATAAATAACTCAGCAAACCGGTGGGTTTATTTCTTCCCTTCCAGGTCCTTGTAGGAAAACTTTCCTTTGTTCCTGAATATCATAAGAGTGCAGCAACTTCCAGTATCACTTTTCTTATGGCACCTGCTTTTATTTCAGCCCATCCATATTGAAATTCCATTTCTGCCAGGAACTGAAGAAAGAGTTCCAGTTCTATAGGATGTACTGTAGAGCTACAGTGAGGAGAAGAACTAGTGGTAGAGTAGGAAGTGCATTGAATCATGTGCAAGAGGCATTTCTCTCTCCTGAGGAAGCCTCTATCTTTCCTGTGTCCATGCTGGACCTCAAAAATCCCTAACACAGGTGCCTCTGTTAAGTGTCCAAGTAAAATGAGTCTAGTCTTCAATTTCATAAATTTCCAGGGAATAATTTGCCCATGAGAACATGTAATGACCTATGCCCTGGGATAAGTAGAAAATTTTGTTGACTAAAGCCATGGAATTTATCCATCAGTTTATCTGTATCTATTTGTTACCTTTTATGATATTATAACAATAAAGAACATCTTTTTTCTCTATTGGGTGTAAATTGAGGTGGGTTGCTTTCAGACTACAGTGCATGCACAAAGGTAAGGAATCCTGAACTGGGGCTGGGCACATTCCCTGTCTGGTGCCTTGTCAGACAGCTCCTTGCTCATGGATCTGTCAGCACGTATTCAGATCCCAAACCATGCCCTCACTGCAGAGTGTACACAAAAGCACCTGCCTGTTCTGGCAGGGGCACTTCACAAGTGCCAGGGCTGACTCCTCACTTGTTACAAATGTTACTTGCTACTTGTAAATTTTCCTCACTACTTTTTTGTGGTGTTCTATAAGCAACACTAGCAAATAAACCAAGGTGTATCAATCACCATATCTGTTGTCAGGTATTAGTGGATGATGTGTCTTCTCACCATAAAGATATTTCTATTTTTAACTATTGATTTGAACTTGTCTTTGGTAGTACAGAAAAATATGAGTAGCTTTATGCAACAGCAGAGACTTTAATTTTTAAAAGAGTGAAGGCCTAATCTTGTCCCGATGTGCTTTAAAAAATACCCAATATATTCTATTTAAAGTGTTTGCTCTTTCCATCTGATAGATATTTGCGTGTCAGAGGTGATGAGAGATGATTACCAGATGTTTCCAGTCATCTTGGGAAACAGATTGGTGCCCAGAAGGCTGGAAGCCTTTCCCCTTTTTTCAAAAGAGGCTCATTTGTAATCCCACAATGGTGTTTAAGGATGTACAGGTATGGGTATTATCAATGTTCTCTTTATGTGATCTTCAATAAAAAGATGGATCTATATTTCTATTTTGGCCTTAACTCCCACCTCCTACAAAGACCACAAGCTTTGAGACTTATTTCTAGCATTAAGAGTAGAAGAAAGGGGAAAGAAAGAAGGGGAAAAGAGAAAACAGCCTACCTGTGGAGAGACATATTATGTATACAGCATGTGTCTTCCTTTGTATGGTCCTCCAGATAGAAAAAAGACCAACTCCCTTTCCTTCCTCAGAAATCTCTCTAGAAGGACACTGTAAATGCAGTCACAAGTCTATATTCCAGATTGAAACTTTGGGAGCACCAAAAAATAAGTGACCCAACCTGATATAACTAATTTATGTCTCAAACAACTCCACAAATGGAGAGTACAGGCTGCGTTCTCTGCCTTCTCAGTCTGGCCATAACACTACTTTGATTTAGAATACCTTGTTCTTATGTTGAAGCAAGGTTTGGATGTAGTTTAGAAGTCCAGCAGCTAAGGAGCAATTCACTTTAAAATGGCTTAATAGTGAAAACTTCAGTAATTTACTTTTACATGTATCTTTTCCTGTTTCCTTCAAAAGTTCCTTGTTCCAGCCTAAGTTTCTCAAGCCCACACAGAGTCTCTGTTTGAGACACACAGAGTAGAAATTCATTCTTTCAGAGAAGCTTACAGTTTTAAAAAATTACTTTAATTTCAGCTATATATGTAACCTGACATTTTAAAATTTGGCAAGAAAGAATATCCAGAAAAAATAATTTCACATGGAGCAAAGTTCTACTTTCAAAATGCTATTTTTTTAATCTATGATTTATTTTTATTAGTCTCATCTGCTCTAATGGAAATTTTAAAATGAAAAGTTGAATCAAAATTAGTTTTCAGCACAGTCATGGTGCTCTGTGAAATGTTTTAGTAATCCCAGAATCTCCAGTTTAGATACCAAGACCTTTTGTCTCTTTCTGTCCTTCCCTACCATGAGATTCCCTGTGCTCTTCTCCGCATGGAATGATCTTCTAACTCAGCACCGTTGTATTGGGACTTGCTGTTGTTTCTCCCATTATATTCAAAGGTTTGGAATGACATTAATCAACTGAATGAAATAAATATTCAAGTTCTGACCTTCTCCAGTGCAGGTCCCAGGGCATATCTTATCCTCTGGCTTTTAGACATTAGTACCTTCTCTGTGTCCCAAAGCAGCAGAATATTTATGTGTGCATTAACAGCTTAAAAAAAAAAAAAAAAAACAAAACAAGAAAAAAAAAAGAAAAAAGCTTTGCAAAATGTGGGCCACTGAATTTGAATTAGAGGGATCAGTCTTGACATGGGCTTTCTGAGTGGCCAATTCAGACAGGGTGAATCCATTCATAATCCATTGCCATTAAAGATATCCTTTAAGGTGTTCATCTGGTCTCCTGTTGAGTCTTCAGAGTCTTGTGTCTTTGCCACCACGTGGTGTCCTTAGAGAGTACAAGAATCGTGTCCTTAGGGTTTATTTAAAGTGGATCACAGCAGCAGTTTCACTGAACTAGGTGTTAAGCAGATGCTGAAGTTAAGATATCACCTAGTGACAAGTTTCTGCAGTACTCAGACCACTGCAGGGCTGTGTTTATTTACTTGGAAAAGCGAGAATACTATTTATGATTCACAGAACCACATACTGAGTAAGAACATAAAGATGTCAGCCTAAATCCCCACTTTGTCAGTCATCAGTAGCAGGTGCTGTGTGTAACACAATAGTAGCAGGACCAGCATGTAGTAATGCTTCCTTCCTCAGATTTTCTTCTGGATTCCATAAGTTTTCACTTAGGTTATCTTCCCAAGGCAGGAAGGATATCCTTGCATTTGCTAAGACATGACTTTTCCCTTCCCTTCCCTTCCCTTCCCTTCCCTTCCCTTCCCCTACATGGAAGAGTTTTAGTTATTAATGCCATAATCATGAGCTATAATAATGCATGAGGAACTGTCAGTGAGCCTTCCCTGGCATCTATTTGTAACCTTGGGTTTTTTCATAGACAAGTATGGTATGTTAATGCTATTTTCTACTGTCTGAGAACCACCTACACCTATCTTTATCCTTAGACATTCATCAGAAATCCACTGTCAGCTGTAAATAACAACAAAACTGAATTGAAGGCATTTTGCATTTAGCCCTGTCTCGTCTGAAAGACATTAACACCCATCTGTACTTAATGCAATATTTTCAAATGTCAGTGTCTCTTCCTCTACCCATGCATCATGACTGCCAGTAGGCAATGCAGTTGAGGATAGAGTTCAATTCTTTCCAAAGATATGGCACTATAATATAAGGTATGCAGATATTTTCTACAACAATTCATATTCCTTCTTGTATCATTGTCTGCTCTTTTTGGCCACTGTTTGCCATCCACTACATATGCACTCTTAACAGTGACTTGCTGATCTCTAATTTGTTTTCTGATTAATCTGAGTTTCCTGACTGCTGGCATGCAAACAAGCACCCCCATTATCTATTTTGCCTCAGCATAAGCTACACATACATCTAGAACTATCTGTGTGAATAGTTTCTTCAAAGGAAATACATTTTTCCTATTCACAATTTCTGCAGTAAGGGAAGTAGTTATGTTGGTTTGCTAAAGATGCAGCTACACTTTGCTCAGCATTGTCCTTTACCATGTCAAAGCTGAGTGAATTTGCTCAGCATGTCCTCATCTGCTGTTGCATTAGGAGAACTCCTGGGAAAAGGCATGAAAAGCCAGAGAGACTTGGAGTTGTAAAAATATTTTTGTCAAAGAAAACTGTGTGCAAAAACAGAAAAGCAAGCTCTCCTTTTTTGTTTTCTTTTTTTTTTTTTTTTCTTTTTTTTTTTCCTTTTTTCTTTCTCTTTTTCTTTTTTTCTTTTTCCCTATCCCACACGTTAAGGAAAATTGTGTTCAAACAGCTGGCCTTACCTAGTTTGGTTTCTCCTCAGGAAGAGAGTGCTGTTTACTGCATGAGCAAAAACCCAGTGATGGATTAATTTTTAGTGTTATTTGAATTACTCCCTGGGTTGGAGGAAAAAAAATCGAATCTGTGGGCATGTTTTGTGAATGTTAAGCAAGCTGTGACCTTAGTTTATGAATTCCTGATTTGCAATTCAGCCACAGAAGTATTCATGCATTCACCTCCTATTTAAATTACGTGCTTTAGGTTAATTAAATCAGGACTCGATCTATAAACACCCAAGATACACAGTTCTTTATGTAGCTTTATTCTTTATGCATTTAAACCAACTTTTCTAGCAAGCCTGTGGCAGTTACTGTCAGATAATGTAGGGAATAATACATGATAACCACCGGGGACAGAATAAGATGTAAGTAGCACTGCAGCATTTATGAGTAACTGTTTCAAGTGGTTTGTGTCAGCATAGCTCTAGTTAAGTTGAAAATCAGATGACTGGAAAACTGACATGAGAAAATGAGGTGAGCTAGGGATTTCCTCTGGAAAGAAAGATAGTGGAATTGGCTTGACTGCAAAGGTTGCAGTCTACTTATATTTTATCTTATTTTGCTAAAATGGTATCCAATTGCCCATTGTACATGAAGATGATTTTATATTAGTGAAGAAGATAATAAAAGAATAGCCCTTTGCGCAGGTAGTGCTCCTTTGACACTGAATTCATATACATGCTGAGTTTCCCAGAAACTTTCAAACTTTTTCTGATCTTAGGAAAAATTTTCACAGAGTGATAGAATATCTGAAGGTGGAAGGGACCCACAAGGATCACCAAAGTCCAACTCCTGGCCCTGCAAGGACTACCCCAAGAGTCACACCATGAGAAGGAAAAGAAAAAGAAGACTCAATAGGCAGACTTTTGTGGCTGACAGTTCAGTCCTTCCAAGGATTTCAGGCCAAGGTTTTTTTAAGAATGGGATTGACCTGGTTCTGATACCTAGGGGAGGAATTGCCACATGGGACAAAATCTGAATTTCAATTCAACTGAACATGGTGACACCTGCAATCTCCTCACTGGTACATGACAGAAAAGTGCTCATAGCATGCTCCCATCCCTTATGAAATTTTAAACAATGAGCTAACGATATATGTCATATGTCTGACAGTGTTTAAACAAACAGAAGAAATGAATCAATATTTTTCTTATGTGCAAGTAATTCCCTTGGCGATCAAAAAGCTCTGCAGACTAGCTGTATGTGCGTATTGACCACTAAGAGATTATTTGAGGGCTAGTTAGACTTTCTGTGGATATAATTTTTGCCATGTTTTGGCAACATAATTCTAAAAGGAGAATGAAGTGCTAAATCCTAGGCAGGTGCAAAGAAACCTGAAGTTTGTGACAAGAAGAATGTTGTAAATTCAACATTTACAGTTTGTTTAATATACCATAAATTGAAGAGCAAAAGAAGTTCATCTTATGCTTGATTTTGTAGAACATCTGCACATTTTTTGATGGTTGTGAAATATTGAAAATGGGAAAAGGAAACTTGCCCTCTGCTATAGCTAACTCTTGTGCATGACTGAGAGATAATACCGTATGGAGGTATATGTGTTATAGAAATGCTAGGTTATGGCAAGGTCTGAGAAAGGAAATGTGGTCATCTGATTTAAGACTTAATGTTGGACTTGGGTACTAACTATAAGTTCATTTCAGCTAGCTCCACTGACAGCTGCCTGAGACTATTAAATAAAAATTTGTATGCAGTTGCCAACTGTGAGCTGCTAGCAGCTTTTCTCTCTTCTGAGGCACTCTATCCGACCCTGTGGCATTCCCATTCTACTCTAAAATAAAGGAATCCATATGAGATCTCATTGAAGGTGTTCCTCTACCTGTCTAGATTGAGGAGCTTGATCTTATGAGCAATTTCAGAGCATGCTGCCCAGGTTGCAGGTGACACTGCAGGGACCATTGCTTTCTTTCCAAGTAGGTCCCCCCTTGGGGTCGAAGCAAGAGCTAAGCAAGAGCTCCCTGGTTACAGAACATATGTAAAGTTCTGACTCCTGACATCACTTTCCATTTCCCTCTGAAAAAAGGGTCAGTATTTTCCTTCTCCAAAGATTGTACCTTTGTTGTTGTTATTGTTACAACAATAATTTGCTCCTATGAGCAAAGCAACAAGTTGTTGCTTAGGAGTTCAGAGTAGCTGTGAAAAAAGGTGTAAAAAAAAGGTCTGGTCTTTAGCTATATGTTTTGGCTATTCACCTGGGAGATAAATAGCATGAGACTCCTGTTTAAACAATCACTTATATCAAGCAGTCTTTGACTAGAGCACACAAAGGGTCTGTAAACCAGGGTGGGAACCTGAGTGTCCTCACTTTAATCTGAATGCTCAAACTACTAAACTGTGAAGCCACGCTTGCTAATATTCTATCTTGGCTGCCAATTCATCGTTAATATTCTTTTCCCAGAGGTTACCCTCACTAAGCAATTTGTAAACAACAGCAAATCAGATAAAAAGGCAAAAGCTGCCTTGCAGAGTAATAACAGCAAACAATAAAAAAGACCCAGACTTGCCAATACTATCTAGATAAGATCACTTTCAAAGTGAGAATTTCCACCATACAATGAGTTCTTTTATTGAGGTGTTCTGAGAGGAACATAATTACCACCCAAGTAACTGTAGACAAGCTGATACTTGTGATACATCAAAGGGAATCAAAACTTCAGCCTCTCTGAAATGATATATTTTTACATACAGCATTGTACTGTAGTCTATGGAAAAAAATATTTTATAACCTTACTTTAGCTTAACTATATGTTAACTGTTAAAAATATGTTAATACTGTTGGGATGATGAAGTACTTTCTCTTAACCTTTGGTCTAAACAACTCACAAGGGTCTATATTTAAGACACTGTGCCAACATAAAGCTAGCAATAGTTGCTGGCCATTGAAAGCCAAAGGTAAATTGACTGATTAGGATCTATAAAGAGTGAGAGATGAATAAAAAAAAACAAAACAAGAAAAAAAAAAGAACAGTGAGAGATGGGAAATAAATTTACATCATAGAATTTTAAGGCTGGAAGGAGCCTTGGGAACATAGTTCATTTTTCCCCAGTCCTAAGACAGAATTAAATATGCAAAGTACACTTCTAGCAAATGTTTTTATGTTCCCTCAATACTGGGAGGAGGTTTCTGCTCCAAACAATAGGGTTCTGGAAACATTTTCTGAGAGCAGTAAAGGGATTGAAATGCTGAATCGTGTCAGGATTGGAGCCTGACCAAATTTGACCAGGTCTGTGAAAGGTATAACGGCTGGTACTAGGAGGAGATTGGAACTGATCTCTGGAAAAAAGTCTGTATCTGCTCTATATTCTTAGAAGGAGCTAGGTATTCTGCCAGGAACAATATTTCATTTTAGTCTGGTTCACACAGGCCAAAGCTCTAGCTAACTGTAAATTTGTTTGCAGAGTAGGTTTAAGCAAGATGTTGCAGTGCAAATCAGCAGGGAACCCACCTGTGCTCAGTCTTAGCTGCTCCTGCCCTTTGACAGGAATACAGGGAGGAAAACAGACAGAGAAACACAGACTAGAAGAGAGACAGGGAGGGGATGGAGCCATTGTCTAGGGCAGACAGGCTTCTTGTGTGGGGGATTGAATAAATGCATGAGTGTGAATCCAGCTTCCTCAATCCCCAAAAATTGTCCCACTCCCTCACCAGCAGCCAGTCTGACCTTCCAGGAGCCTGGCATGGGCAAAGGAGGTATCCAGCTTATGACCATTGGTTGCTGCCCTGTTGTTTTTGGGAAGTCCTTACATCACCTCTGCTGAGCCATTGGTTCCTGCTTGTAAGCAATCACCATCAGAGTTGGAAGAGTGTCCCCACCTAGCTGACCCAGCTGTCCTGATGGCTTGGTGCCACCAGAAAGCCCTCCCACACCTTTTTCTTTTCTCCGTGGGCCATACCAAGTCCTGATGGCATATGATTGCCTCTCAAATGCTGCCAAATAATGTTAGATTGATTCTTCTAGAAATTATGCCTCCAGTTTTCTCCCCTTCATCCCTGGAAACATGACTTTCAAAATGTGAGGAAAACCTGCATGGCTCTGTTAGGGCTGAAATCTGGGGCTTTTTAGCAGATGTCTAATCATTCTAGATGCCAGTTCTTGTTCAACTTAAACTGCAGTCCAGATTTCCTGATAAGCCACATCTCCAAATTAGATATTGTCTTACATTTCTCAGGGGTGAAATAAAGATGTTTTCAGAATAAAACTGTCAAAGAATGTTAGTTTTATTAGCAGTAAAAAAAATGAAAAGCAAGCTGTCTTGAGTGTATGCAATATGTAAAATTCAATGCAGATAAAAGGACAGTTTTTATGCAATGACAGCCCTAGATCAAGAAACTGAAACAGAAAAATGATAAACATACAGAAAACATCAGGTTCCTTGGTATTAAGAAAACATTAATTTTATCTTGCATAAACAAGCAGAACTGAAGAAAGTAAAATATTAAAGACTGGTAAATGCTGAAAATCATGTAATATAATGTATTTTGTGTAGATTTACTTTGTAGTATTCAATTTCTCTTTACAAAGTTGTACTTCAGTTTGCATCAAATTCTATCACCAAATAAGAGCACTTGGAACAGGTTCACATTCTTTTAATTCATACACAGGCAAAAACTTAAATTAAGTGGAGCTCAGGTTGGGAACATAGCTAAACAGTTTTAGTTGTAATATGTTTAAATATATTTACAGGCTATTGTAATTAACTCATCTGAAACCAGAAATAAAAAATTGAGAGAATGTGTTATTAGATAAATGACTCTAGAAATTATAAGGTATTAAAAAATGTGTTTGGGTGAGCTAGGAATTGTAATAGTCTCTCTTAGAACCTTTCCAAATCCTCACCTGGTTTAAAGGCTGCAATCCTGTTTGCTAAGTACTTCAGAGGATGCCTTCCATTTTTCTTCATTCATCTTCATTTCTTCCAAAGAAGAAATTACCTTCTTTGGAAGAAACCTTCACTTTCCTCATAGTGACATTGTACAAAACCTACAAGACTGCATTTGGGTAACTTTAATATTTGTTGCTCTAAATGAATTTACACTATACTAATTTTTAAATCTCATACTGTTTTATCTCCCACTCCTTGATGGTTTTGCTATAAGAGAAAGCAAGGAATGTTGGTAGGGATCTGGCAAAGATGATGTGAAAAGACAGAGTTTGTAGCCTCAACTTTTGTGAGCTCATTCTCCCAGTTTTCAAAGAAGGGTTTTAGCTGTGTATTCAAAGCAGGAAGGATGAGAGGTGTCAGTTATGATGGAAAGCAGAAGTGTGTTTATACCCTGTGGGGTGCCAGAGGAAAGGGCTGCATCATGTTTGCTTTAAACATGCTTGCTTGGGTGCAAGAGTGCTGCAGCCATGGGAGCAGTACAGGGCAATTACTGTGCTATTTCCTTCTTACCTCTGGCCTGGGAGAACAGCCTTGTGTCCTGCCAGTGATCTTCCCTGCATTATTCCCACAGGAGCATCTGAAGTTGGCTGAGAATCCAGAGGGGCTTTCACATTATTGTCTTGCAGTGGGAAGATAGCTGGCACCCCTTGATTGTAAATCAAATCATTTGATTTACATGGCAGAAAGGAATGCTGAAAGACACACTGGTGTTTTTCCTTTGAGTTTCCCATGGAGATGGTGCTTAGGAACTTAATGTAGGCCTTTCAATGTGTTATCTTCTGTCAATGCTTCTTCTTACCTTCAGGACATCTCATTTTGTTGTAATCCCAAAGCCCACTAAATTCCACTGCAGGATTTCATTGGCCTGTGTGGGTTTGGGACCATATTCCAGCAGATAATTTATCTTCAACTGCACTAGAAATGGTCAAAGATGAGCACAAGTTATGCCATGTCTCAAGCTGAGCCACTTTTCATTCAAAAAAAGTGTTTTGAAAATGGATAAATAACAACATTTTAAAAAAAAGTATCTGGATGCATTTGACATTCTCAATGCATTTAGCACAGCTAATGACAATTATGACAGCGTTGTGCTTTTTATCTTGTGCCTTCAGGAGTTGTTTGAACAACACTTTTAGGGTTAAAAATGTTTCAAACAGGTATATGGGTCAGAGGCTGATCTACTTTTGATTCATTGGCCTCTCAGAAGGAAGCACTGAAAAACACTTAAACTTTCAATGTGGCACTGGAAAATACGCTCAGTGAAAGGGTGGATATATCAAAGTAAGGGAAGGCAGTAGTTGCTGAGAGATAAATTCATATTTCTGAAGACCCTGACTACCCCTCTGAATATGTCACTCTGGTGAGATTCCAGCTGTGTGGGGTTTTAGACTGTGGAAAGCAGGGGACCAGCCAAGTGATGAAGAGCAGTAACAGATCAATATTTAACAATGCAGTTCCATAAATATTCTTCATTTTGGCTGTAGAAAACCGTCTGCTTAAGGTGGCTGTCTAGAAAATTGAGTATTTTAAAGAAAATTGTTGTCCCATGATCAAGGAGAGCTGTCAAAACCACTTGGCAAAAAACAACTCAAAGTAATTAATGCCAGAGATATTTATGTGTTATTGCTAAGGAGAAAAAAAAAGTCACGCTGTGTATGTTTGAGAGTCTAGCACAAGTTGCCACACAAGTTTTGTGAGGCAGAAGGGGTGGAAAGAGCTCATAAACTGGACTCTGAACTTGTATTTCCCTGTAATTAAGAACAGAATAAATGTGCCTCTCATTTTTGGTTGATGAGGTCCACTCTAAAACAAAGATCTTTTAAAGAATTTTATGAGTTTCTGGGTCTTATTTCTAGCGTGGCCAATGATCTCCATTGCCCTCAAACCTCACCTCTTCAAGGGCTGTACTTGTTGGGATTGACTGTCACACATTTTTTCCTAGAAAGCCATCTAATGAATGGAGGCAAAGAAGAAACTACAGATCAGGATTTCTTTCATTGCCTTATCTACAACTTTCTATGTGCTGAATCAGAATCTTTCCCAACGTTCCTTTCTGTTTGTGTATGATTTTTCTGTAACCTACTTCCTTCTTCTTCCTTCTGGCTTTGCCCTCTAGCTTCAGAAATATCTGAGTTGAACCCGCGGTGTCTAGTCAGGCTCATGGTAACGATTGAGCAGTAGGATGAGCTGCAAGTCTCCTGAAGGAGAAGCTGGGTGAGCCAGTCAAGAGCTTCTTAGCAGTAGGAGCGTGATGTCAGTGTTTAGACCCATCTCAAGGTGATGCCAGCAGCTCCCAGCGTGTTTTGGACATGGAGGAGCAATGTGAGAAGGGACGCTTCTGTTTGTTTCCCCCTTTACCATTTAACTCCCTGTCTCCTTTGTTTTGCTTGTAAAAGAATCACAAAAGGAGCGACAGAGGTGATAGCAATGGTCTTATCCCTGTTGTCTCCTCTGCCTAAGGAGGGAGACAACAGATGCAGACAACAAATTTCATTCCAAGGTGTTTTTTCTCCTGTAAAAATCAGAGGGGAGGAGAGGAAAAGTAGCTGCACTGCTTGATTTTCTCACCCAACTTGTAAATACCGGTTTAATGTTTGCTCACTTGAACAGTTTATCGAGAGAAAGTCGGCGCCTGACAGCCAGGCTGAAGCGCGAGTGACTCCGAGCGCTGCGGGGCGGAGGAGCCGCCGGTGCCTCCCCGGGGAGGGCGGCAGGACGCGGGCAGAGCCGGCCCGGGCGGGGCGCTCCGGCAGCCTCGCCCCTGGCGTCCCAGCCCCCGGGTGCAATTCCGGGCCCCAGGTGCCATTCCAGCCCTGCAGTTGCCATTCCAGACCCAACAGGTGGCAATCGCCGCCCGGCTCCGCTCCCCCGCCTCCACCGAGCACATGCACAGAGGGCTCTGTCTGCCGAGATGCTGCACATCCAGCAAAGCCGGCGCTCAAAATGCAGCTTCCTATGCACGAGCGGCCGCCTCTCAGGTTTCAGAAAATTTCCTGAACCTGATGTCGTTCTCTGCTCCATGCCAGAAATCTGAAGTAGAAGTAAGTGGCCGTAAACTATGGCAAAAGCCATGATGCTGTCTCAGAGACATTTACCTGGAGTCACACCGGAGTCCTCAGGCTTTTCTAGGTTTTAGTCTGATGCGGGATTTGCCCGTCTTGTTCTGTTTTCATTTCCATATTTGGCCCTGAGGTATGAAAAAATAAATAATCTCAAAAAATGAAAGAGAGTGTGTGGAGAACAGTGCTGTTAGTGAAACTAAGAGTTCATGCATTGCCATGGAAACATTCACCTCCTAGCAACAGTTTATTGATAGCAAAATGACATGGAAAGACAAGAGCTGATGCCTTTGACTCATGGGAAAACAAGCTGTCCTGCATTTCTACTTCTTACCTTATTTTCTTTTCCAAGAGTGTATAGGGGTTTAACATAAAAATTCCTAATGGACATTTCTTTTCATAATTGTTTGTGTTTTTGTGTTGAAGCATTACTTGCTAAGAAAAGTTCATACAGTTGAACTATTTTAGTTGGCTATCTGAAAAAAAATCCAGCAAAGAAGCCCAAGGGCATTACATTATTTTTTCCCTTTAGAAATTTAGCGAGATGTTTTTTGATTAACTGAAAACATGTAGAAGGTCAATTCAATGTTTCCTGACCATCTCTGCATTTCCCAGAACATTTGCTACGGCTGAAATCATTAAGATGTCATTTGCAGGATGCAGGGTGGAATCATTTGTGGTACGGTCTGCATTCCTTGTGAAGCCCAGGGAATGCATGTGCTGGGAGGTACTGGAAGTCTTTATGTGCCTTTGGGTTTGGGTGGGCAGAGCAGGACTCGTGTGCATTTGCTGAGGAAGTGCATTTCCTTTATTTTCCTGAGACACCATGGTACAAGAAGCTTCACCCCAGTGAAGAAAGAGTACCACAGCAGTCACTGTGCATGGAAGGATATATCTTTGAGAGCAAGGACCAGACTGCTGTTAGCACTATTACTATTACTGCTGTTAAGTACAATAGCATTGTGGAGTCCCAGCTGTAAAGCAGGATTTAAATGTGACTTGTTCCACACAGACACGGGAGGTGTTTTTACTTAAGAACTTAAAAATTAGTTTGTTTGCTGATGTGATTGTTCATTGCTAAGTTCTTAATTGTTAAGAAGAAAACCCAACAATTTCTTTATTAATTGTGTGTGCGTGTGTGTGGTGGGTGTATGTTTGTAGGAAATGTTTCTGTCAAAGCAGGCATTCCAATAACCATCTCGGAAAATCAAGAAATGTATGATGTTGTTTTGTACATAGCATTACTGAAATGTAGTATTTGTTTAAGAGCTTTGCTGAACTGGATCTATATAAAGGACTCCCTGAAAATTACATTTATTTTGAGAATAACAGTGAATCATAATATTTTCACAGCTAATAAAAACCATGTTTCACAAATGTGACCCTTTACTTGTACATGAATTAAAAAGGGAGCTAATGAAATATCCCAAGAGAAATTAGTGATGTTTACAAACCCCGAGTTTATAAATCCTGCTTATTTACCTACTTTACTTATTTTTTTAAAAAATGGGCTTTTGTGCACTTTTTGTTCCTTCAGCAATATTTTCTCCTTGGAAAATTGTCAAGGACTGCTTGGGTGATCGACAAGCCAGGCTGATGTTTTGATACTACCGTTGCGTGAGGTTTACAATAAATGAGGAAACAGGTGCTGTGGAGTCATTGTGGGAGCAGTCAGAAATGTGTGAAGGAGAGGAAGAATGCAATAATGCCAGCAATATAACTGGGGATTTTCATGCCTGCTGCTTAGGTGCAGGATTTCTAAAGAGAGAGAGAGAAGTAGCATCTAGAAAAGAATGGTGATAATTGAAGCAGGGCATAGAGGGACCCTATACTGCGGTCACAGTTTTCCCTAATGCAAACAGCACTTGAGCTAACTTGAGCTAACTCCTGTTCTGACCTGGAGTTCCTTCAGTGCCGACTGCGTTGCAGCATTTCCAGAGCAGGATTGACGTGAATTACAAGGTGGAGGACTCTGATCAGCTCCTTACTTGCTTCCCAATAATAAGCCATAAATCAGAAGTGATCCTGAGAGCAGGAAGTAGACTTGCCAGGCTCTTCTCCATTGGCACTGGGTTTTGTGTGGTCTCTCTGGGGCCCCCAGATATCGTTTCAGCTCCAGGTTTGAGAAAGGTGGAAGACGTAGGAGTGGGGATTGCCCTAAAGGACTATAGTGGAGCTTTCTGTATTTCCTCAGTCCTTGCAAAGCAAGAACTAAGCAACATCTAAGCAAGTCACCACTGTGAATGGTGGACTAGGCTCTGCCATGATTTTTACTTACTCATTCTTGTATTTGAAATTCTTTTTCCCATTCCCTGTTCTTTGATGAATTCTTCTTAGAGTTAGAGGCAAGGAAGGCCATGCTAAAGGCCTGTCAAGGTTTAGGGCAGGTGTGCATGTTTGTGAGAATCTGTGTAACAGTACATCATCAGGTAGCTTAGATGAAAACATGTTTTCTCTCCACTGAACCCTTTGGAGTCTTTACAGATTTGAAAAGATAGGTGTTTTGGAAAGGAGCAGGCAGGCAGGGAGTAGCTGCAAATTTTGCTTCTCTCTCTGTCCAGAGAAGAATGAGGAAACAGTTCTGCATGTCGAGGTTTGTGATTTCTTCCTCTTTACTGAAGAGTAATACGAAGAAGTTTAATTCAAGAAATTTGAATTGAAATTCAATTTTCAAGAAACGTGATCAACAGTATTAACTTTCTTGCAGTGGCTGGGGGAATATTAACTTTTTGGATAGAAGTAATTTTTTTTTTTGAATTCTAGTAATTCATATTAATTCAGGGCCTGTGGTACATAACTAATGCTTCTGCTCTCTTGATTGACTTCTTGGGACTGATTTGGGAAAATGTGCTTTTCCTTTCTTTCAGTTAAAGGTGTGTTACCTGTTAAGAGAAGATTGATTAGTCACCATTAGCACCTGGGAATGCCTTTATTATTATCACTTCAAGCAAATATGTCTACAGCTAGAGTCATAATTATGTGCATTTCTGAGACACTTTTTTGCTATTCTTCCATTATATTTTGACAGAAAAGAAATGTCAAGGGAGTAGCACTTGCTTTTTAGCTCTGAGGCATTTACATCTGTTGTACATATTTGTCTCCTCTTTGTCACACTATGCTTTCAAATATTCCTTTTGCTGCCTTGTAGTTAGTGTCTTTCCACTGTTTTATGAATTAATGTCAAGGTTTTATACAAAGATGTTATGAAGAACAGCTGCAGATTGTCTTCTCTGAAGCTGTAAACCATCTTTGTTCAGTTGCAAGGCATGAAACCCACTGGAGCTTTAATGACTTATAGCAACTGCAAAGCTGGTCAATCTCTCTAAGATTTCACCCCTGGCATACATTTTTTTAGTCAGACACCAGTGGAGTCTCTATCCTGTGTTACAGAAGTAAAATGCATTAGTAAATGCTACACATGACTTCAGGATTAGTGTGGGTATTTTGTCTGTTTTTCTGGTGTTTACTCTGATATGTATTCAAACAACTGGGAAGAGAAGATAGAAACTGGGAATGCCAAAAAGTAATTCTGAATTTTTGCAATATAAGAGGCAATATTTCTGTTTATTTGGCTTACATTTTTGTGCAACAGCCGAGGACCAATCTCATCTGCAAGCATCTGCAAATGGTTGAGATACAAAGCAAAATTTAGTCTGGGCTTGTACCAATTTTTTAATTAAGGAAGAGTTTGTCCCATCATCAGCAATCATTTCCATAATCAAAGATGTGTTTCTAAGAGGAAAGCTTAGAAAAGCTTCCTGTTACAAAACATCCCAAGCTCATTAAAAGAACCCAGTTGTAAGGGGATATAGGACAAACTGTCACTGGACTTATGACAGTAAACAACATCTAAGTAGCTGTCAGTGAATCCCAATTGTAAGAATTAAGTCATGTGTGGCATTGTTTCATCTAAGCTGTTCTGAGAAGCTGATGAGAAGAACTCTATGTACCGTGCCATTTCCTTGAGGTGTTACGTTGCTTGTAATTGAGGATACTCTGAGGGAATGACATACCGTCCCTAAGTGATGCTGATGCTTTGGATGTCACATTTCCTATAAAGTTATAACTGAACCACAGCCCTGTTGGGATTTTAGCAGACAGTGTATTGCTTTGAAGAATTGTCATACAAGGCACAAATTTCAGGATCCAGCTTTTTTGCTGTCCTTATAGGTGCTGCTGTCCCTTTTAGAAGGAAGCAGGCATTCTTCTGAGATTTCTGCATGCATAACTATGCCTTTTTCCCCTAATATAGGCTTGCAATTCAGGCTGACCACTGAATTGCTGCTAGTTCTTGTTTTCTAACTTCTTTCTAGCAAATTTCTATACAATTTAGAACACTTCAGAAAGGTATTGTAGCTAGCCTACCATCCCCAGTCCTACAGAGCTTAAGACCATGATATCTGCAATAAATAAAAAATTTTACAGAACCCCAACTGAATGAAAACATGCCATACACTCTATTAACAGTTTCTTTGCTCCCTCAAATTGAATTCTTTCATGTTTTCTTAGGCTCTTTCTCCTTGAGCTGGAAAAATAGCTGTAATGACTGGCCATTTTAATAAGGTTCTTTATCTCTTTGCAATATGCCTTCAAAAATGACCGTTTGCTTAGCTATGCTAACTGCTGAATATTTAGTTTTAATCTAGGGCCCACCAGTGAAATCAGCTCTACCATGTTCATTTGGCTCAGCCAAGATTGCACATTTACTTCGTGGTGCATTGGACCATTTCTCTGCAACATGTACTTTTGAAAATTGCATCTCATGAATGAAAATTCCAGGCAAGGTTCTTGGCAGTGGCAGAGAGAACCCTACTGAACTGAGAGGAAAGCATGATTAAAAAGGGGTATGGAGAGAAACTGAAGACAGTTTTCTCTCCTGCTGATTTTCTTTCTTACTGTTTGTTTTATAGAAGAAACCTAACTAACATTTAATAACACCCATTAAAGGGTTTCTTAAGCTTCGTTTTTCCTGCCTTCCCTCTTTCCCCTGGTATTATTACCTCAGCCAAGCAAGGCTCAGGGTTGTCCAAAAGTTGTTTTCACCATCCTCACTGTTCCCTACCTTCTTTCAGGGGAGGTGCATTAGGTCTGTGAGCAACTTCAGAAGTGTTGTAAGAGGAAGAAGCAATAGGAAGGTGCAAATGCATGGAGAAACCTTATACCTAGCAAGAAGATATAAAAAAGAATGTGGCATGTGAAGGACTGGCTACACAGAAGTCCTGGCATCAGAAAAGAGGACAGGATTAAAGAGGGTAGGGGAGACCTTTTGCATGGCAATATGGCAAATGGAAATGTGGCACAACAGAAGATGAGGTGTTTTGGAGGAGGGTGAAGAGGGGAAGTCCTTGGATGAGACAGAAGCAGAGGACGGGGGTCAGATGGCACACAGGGAGCTGAAGGAATAAAATGAAGGAAAGCAGTGAGCCCCGCTTATGCAACATTGCACAACTTTCATAAGCTGCAGTGAGTGTGATCTTCTAGGACTGGGATACAAATGACATCTGACTGCTGAGGTTCCAGATGGCATGAAGGAGGCTAACTGATTATAATAGTTTCCAAGTAGTTCTTTTGAACACTGTGTTTTAAATACACTGAAGTATTCAAAGATGTGTACCTAAATGTCTTTTCCATAACCACATTATGCTGTTGAAAGTCAGTTGCTTTTCACCTTAACAGGAAGAGAACATGCAAGGAATGAGAAAACACAAGAAGTCAATCAGCATAAAAGTCTGAACAAATGCTCAGTGAGCAGACATTTTTATGCTTGGTGAGCGGACATTCTGCTTGTGGCTCTTGAGTAAAGCTTTTTCATACTTGTCATGACTGGTGAAAAACATGGGAGGAAAACTTAGATTTATTTTTTAATGTCATTGGGATATCTGAGAAAGTGCAATGGGATGATTCATTGGTATTTAATGCCTGGCTACTTAGAACACCGATGATATATGTTTAAACTTAAGTAGATGAGAAATAGATGCAGCCTTTTCTGTGATAGGTTATCGTAATACTTTTATTCTAAGTTGTCATTTAGGGTTTTGTGGAATTGAAGTCTGAGATTTCTCCTATGAGTCAACCCTCATTCTGATAGATCATTTAAATAAATGAGATGATTATCAGTTTTTAGTGTGAAGAACATTCAAATGTTGTAGAATGTGAGACCACAGAATGAAAATAGAAAGGAAGACTTATGACTTCAATGTGAATTTCTGAGTTATTTTGGGTCAGGGATCAGAATTTAATGTGCAATTGAAATATACTCTTGCACTTTACATAGACTTATAAAGCAAGAGATCACTGTCCTTGTTCTATGTACAATGCAAATGAAGTTGAAGATCTTGTTTTCCACTTGGTCATTGCTGAGTATTCATGTGAGGCCAGGGGAAGAAAAACAGATGTTAATGAAACCACTTGCAGGGCTAAGCCTTGATCTAACCGACACAGCCTCAAAACTGTAGTTTTTCCATACATGTATTTATGATTGTTTGGGGAAGGGAGAGTGTATTCCTGTTACAGCTTATGTAGCTTGAGGGAATGATTTTTCAACTACAGTAGTTTCATATTTTCCATATATTGTTCAACCTGCAACCCTGAAAAAGTTTAATGCAACCAAATAAGTTAAAGCTGATTTTCCCCAAGATTTGAAAGGAAAAGTGATGTGCAAATTAGATTACACATATTATCTTTATCCTTTGAGTATATGTACACTTTAAAATATGAAGGAAAAATGCAGGCTTCAATACACGGTATGAAGGTTGGGGAGAGCATTTTTCTTAGTTCAGATATGTAAGCTCAAATTCAGTATTTTCCTCTGTAATAATAATGATTGTCTTTTGATTTGTGGTTTAGGTTTGGTTCATTGTGGTGAGGGGCCAAAGTGTGAAATATGGATTCCCATCCTCAGAGGGATTTCGTCCTCACAGCTTCTCCATATCTAGTCCATCATTCTGCATTCACTACAAAATAGTGAGATTAACTCAAGGCAGAAAGCATTGCCATCCTGTAAGAGGAAACACAGGGGTTTAATGCTTCTTAGATAAAGGAGAAACAAAACCACAAATTGTAAAGCATAATACAGAAATTTATAGAAATGTTATAGAGTTTCTATATATAGAAAGAGCTGAATCAAATTTCACGTTTTTCACTTCTGGGGGCACTTTATGTTCCAGATGAGCAAAGATCTTTTTGTCTACAAAATCTTCACGTCGGCCTCATCTGTCCTGAGTCCTGTGACTTTGTTACTGGGGATTTCTGTTTATTTGAATTTTAGCTTGTACTTAACACAGTTGGCCAGAGATGGTGCTGAGTGCTCGGATATTGCAGAGTGAAATGCAGTGGCAACTTGAACAGAAGTGATTTGGGACATTAATCGTAGCTATACTCAAGTGCCATGACTTATGACTTTGAGTGAATTTAAAATTAGAAAAAAGCGCCCCACTTTTAATAGTTAGCAAAACAGTGGCAAATAAAGTTATTTTAGAAAATGAGAAAATGGTTGGGAAGATGTAACACAGGAAAGAAGATTCATCTGTTTTTTTTATCTGATTTATCTGTATTTGCTGATATTTTATTGTTCAGTTAAATAAAGGTAATCTTCTGTAAGTGAATTCATCTAGCTTTATCAGATAGGTGGTAGAAATAGAAATAAGCTTGATTTACTAATAGCCCCTGTGGGTTGCAGCTAATTTCTGGCTGTCTTTTCATAATTGCTGTCTTATTTAATCTCTGTCCTTTATTTCAGTATGAAAGTCTGTGCAATGCTGAGGCACTTACGTGACATGAAGAGTTGCACTGTAAGTGAAAGTCAAACACTGGAACCCTGTCCTTTGTGATGGGTTCTTATCCAAAACCAACCCTATTGTAGCCAGTGCCAGAGTTCACTGGGGTAAGGATCTCTAAGAGTTTCTGAGATGAGGCTGGAGAATTAGCCTGCTTTGTCATGTATACTGGTCTTTTCCAGCTCTTCTATGATGTTTTTTCTCTAATAATACTTTTTTCTGATTTATTGAAGTATAACCACCATGTCAATACAAAGAACAAACAAAACCAGTTGAAGAGTCCTGTTCACAGTCTGGTTTTTTTCAGTTTTTATTCTGTGTTTGCTGTTGCTAGCAGCTGGGTCAAGCCCTTCTGGTGCTGGGCCTGGGATGTTCATCTCATTAACCAGTAACACGGGCATGCTGGGTGCAGCTGGAGGGTGTTCCAACAGATCAGAAAGTTCTTGTCCCCACTGAGCTCTTCATTGGTGGCTCTGATTGGCTCCAGGATGTCTATCCTGCAGGGACAGGCATAGAAACCTGGAGTTTTGTTGTGTCCTGGTTCCGTGTCTGTACAGATGAGGGATAATCCTGAGTGGGCCAGAATGCCTTTGCCTGTGTGACAGCCAGCTTGCCAGGGAAAGCAGTGCACAGGGAGAATGCTGTATATCTGAGTTTAGTCCTGACAAAGCCTTGGCTTGCTGCTCAGTCCTATGGTGTAGATATTACCTAAGCACAACTTACAAGGCTGGTGCATCCCAATTTCCTTCCACAAATTCACATGTTTTTTCATGTCTGTTCTGCCCTTACTAAAGCATCAATTCCTTTTGACCTTTTTTACCAGACTACAGGAGTAATACTTTTTTTAAATTAAAAAGATTTATTAGATTTAAATCGAAAAGTTTAAAATCATACTTTCTTCTTCAGTTTACCTTCCTTTTCCTGTGGAGAGAATGATCTCCCTATGGGCAGAGCTTTCCAGGTTTGTGGGGTTTTTTTCCTTTTCTTCAGTACAACATCAAATTTTATCCTTTCCCATCTCCTGCCATCCTGTGGCTTGGGATGCTGGTCTTGTGGAAGCACGATGTTACGTCAAGTGCTCCAGTACTTTGACTCTTGGACCATGAGGGCAGTTTTCCCTAACCAAAGGATCTGGACTGCTATTGAGCCAAACAGGACTGTCAGGAAATGTTGGGTATTGCTGCAGTCAGAAATAAAAGGGAATTTTTTCTCACTCTCACCTCCAGGATATTTAATTTGAAAAATGTGGGCAGTTTCCTGCTATTTATGGAAGCCATTAAACAATGGGATGGGTATGTGGGAGTAGGATTTCTTAGGAGGTCACTGGCTGTGGAAGTGGTGGACCTATCAGCACACACTGTATTGACCTCAGCTGTCAACAGCTGATACAGCAATGATCAGGGGCTTCTCTCTCATTCTAACAAAGATTTTTGTGGATTGTTCCTATTGATCCCTCTTTGATTTGGTACTGGGGATATTCCAAAACTGATGTTTGATTCCAAAACATGTTCTTGGGAATAGAGACAGAAGCATTGATTCAAGAATATACTCTTTATACAATATACTCTTTATGAACTCAGTGAGCAGATGGTGCTGTCATTAATACATGACCTTGAGCTTAGTGAAGAGGCAAGCAAAAAGAAAAGACAGAAATTGGGGAAAAACCCACCCCAGATTATGTATCTGTTCTTAACTGCTGGTGAAGAATTGACCAATATTCATAAACAGGTTAGTAAAAATAAGCAACACAAAAGCAGAGAATAGTTTTTAACCTTTTAGTTAATGAAGAGTCGTGTTTGTTTTACTTAAAGTGGGCTTTGTCAATGAAAATCTTTGAGAATCATTTTCCTAATTAATAAGGTAGGGTTCATATAATGGAAATGAAACTGCTTCCTGCACTTTCTATCTGTGACTATTTTGACAGAGGGAAAGCCTATTCCACGTTCATCTTGCTTTTGAGAAAATGACAATTTTAAAGCTCTGTGGAGCATTAAAAAGGATTAAAAAGCTTTGCAGAGCCTTAAAATCTTCTTTCACCAGCCCTTTGCCCATGCACATTACTTGTTAAAAATACAGAAACTGAATTAAAATAAGACCTATTCTAACTTGAAGGTCTGCACCAGGAAATTGGGAAATATTTGATCTACTCACAGTATCTAGAAGAGCAGAGATCAGTATGCATGTCAGTGCTGAACCATTTACTTCACCTAGTAAAATGAATCATAATTGGACAGATGAGTGGAAAACATGATAATGAAGTGCCTGATTTGATCACACTCTTTCTGTTGTGTATTTTGTCCTGCACACCATGTAACACAAAAAACAAGTTAGGAGGGGGTAATTGTGGCCTAGAGGGTCGTGTTTTGTGGGCACAATGTGGAAAGCTCTTTGATGCTAATGAGTAATCCAAATAATTTCCTACTTTGCCAGATAAATTTAGACACCTTTTAAATCCAAGTTTGCATTCCTTGACAGGCATAGTACTTGGCAACAGATAAATAGTGCATGAATCACTCATGTTATTTTGACACGTGTGAGAGAGATTAGGATATGGAGGGAAAATTTCTATGAATTAATATATTTGGTGATCCATTGCATCCAAGTAATAGTTAGAAAGACCTTCCAGCTGTCTTAGAGTATGAATTAAAAGCCTACTCTGAGAACTTCTGGAGCAGGTGACCTCCATAAATTCACTATTTTCAGTGTCCAAGAGAAATTGGAATATACCACAGACAAAGTAATAGTGGACTGTGTCACCTGTCTCTCTGTTTTTTAAAAATTTCATTACTTTACGGAAATTTTGTACTGAGCTGGTGGGCAAACCTTCATAGTGACAGCTGTGTCACTTGTCAAATCTTCCCTGATGGGTATTTTCTCCACTGTTTATCCTGTTGATTGTGTCTCTGACCTTTTGTCAGTGCAGAATATCATCTCTGACACTTGGGACTCTTTCCTGTGTAGCTGTCATCAGCTTTACTAACTTGCCTGCTTTTTTAAATCTGAAAATATATCCTTTTCCTTTCACTAAATCTGTGTAGGGAAGCACATGGATTAGATTCCTAGGTAGAATCTTGAGCTCAGCTGGCACCACTGCCCTCCTTCATGCCCAAGGTGTATTTTGGCTGTGCATTTTCTTACACACCCATCTCTAGCCCATTTCAGTACAAGATAAATTGTTTGGTCATTTCCAGAGAAAGCAGAATCATTCAGTGTCAAATGCACAGAAATTAAGTGAAGTTCTTATTTTTTAATGGAAGCTGGTTTAGACAATGAAATTAAATTTAAGTTTACATTCCATTTAAATTGTTGCTTCTGTTTTAAATTTTGTTTGGTTAAAGCTATTTAGGTAGCCATATGTAATAAAACTATTATTAAACTCCTTTATTATGCAATGTCAGAACCTGAAGTCAAAGCAATATTCGCCTCCACACCTGTGCATGGATATTCTGCCTCCAAAACAAAACAGTAATAATTCCTCATGTGGCTTGAAGAGTATTTGTGTCAGTAAGATTTGTTTTAACAGCTTTTGCATAAGCAGACCTTTTGAACAAAAGTGTTTGAAAAACAGTGTTTCAATCTGGATGAGAAATAATAACATGTTGTGCAAAGCAGTATGAAGCTTTAAAAACTGTATTAGACACACAGAAGCTGAAAGGAAAAGTAAGTTCTGCATTTATGTTTTTTTAAAAAAATAATTTCTGAGTGGAATTAAAATCCAATTAGCTGCAAAATAAAATAGAAAAAAACCATGCTATTATCTTTTTGCCCATGAGCCAGTTCCCAAAACACTCACTGAACTCTCTCTTATGTTATATTGTGAAGCAAAGAGATTAAAACAAGAAATGCAAGGAAAGGCTGTCATTACAGATGAACTAGATAACTGTCTGTTCCTCTATTTTCCATTAGAGAGGGTGGCTTTATCACCTCTCCCTTCTCAGCACCCTCTTCTACCCTTAAAATATAAGCCATGTTTTGTGCAAGATTGTGCATAATTTAAAATTATTATGTTAAATACAGAACCTTGTTCTTGTATTTATATTTAAAGTTCTCTGCTTCTCATTCATTTCTGAAATAGAGCTTCTGCCTTCAACAACTTATTTCTTTTTCAACAATAACAGCTGGTAGAAAAATGGATGTTATTGCTTTTCCCAGAATTTGTCACACTTCTAACATTTAAAATGTTTTGGAAATTAGTTTTATCTTTCTTTGGTGCTCTGTATAATAGGCCTAACACTTTCCTGGTTGAATATTGAAAACTAATCTGAACCCTTTCCTTTTCCTTGCTGGAGGAATATGTTTGTTTATCAGCATACCCACCTTTTTGAGACTGGAATCTTGAGAAAGGAAGAATGGATTTGTGATGGACCCAATATGATTTTTAGAATAAAGAGGGCAAGATAAGCAAGGATACACAATGTCTATGTTCTATGGTAAACTTTAAGCCTCATATGTTGGCAGTGCAATTATACCCAGTTGACTTTCATTTCTCAAAAGCCATTTCTTATCTGAGTTATGGTTTTTTTTTTTTCAGCTGTCTGGTGTCCTTATAGCATCACCTGAGCTTGATACCACTGACACCCCATGCAAGTCGTGGTGGCACCCCTGGAGGATGTGATGTCTGACATATGAGCAATGTCTCATATAAAATCTCCTGGCAGGAAAGTACTTCCCTTACCGTCCTCCCAGCAAGTGCACCTGGATTTGCATGCACAAATACATCCCATGGACCCCATTGCTTGGAGCTTATTCACACATCACACTCACCTGTGTGAGTCAAGCTGCATGGTTCCTGTCCCTCTTGGTTAAGGTGCAGCTGGGCAAGGTGCAGGATATCTAGCTGAACTTTCTATGGAAGAACATAAACCTGTATTTTTCTTCCTTGTCTAACTTTCCTTCCCATTTTCAAAAATACAGTTAGTTACAGTTTAAGGGAATAAATGAAATTAAAAGTTTGGACAGGAGGGATTGTTTTTATGTGGTATAGTAGGAGAGGAAGTAGCAGCATGCCAAACACCTCTCAGAACAAATGTATTTCTGTTATCTGTACCAAGTAATTTGACAGCAAAGAGGAGACCTTAGGGCTCTGTTAAAGCTCTTGAATAAATGTTACAAAATCTCTTATGTCCTGAAAGTGGGGAAGAAGGTGAGGTTCTTAAACCACCATGGATTTTTTTGCTAGATTTTGGCTTGTCCTTGTGTGTGGCATGGATTTATTTGGCACAATGAAAGGAGAAATCCTAATGATTTAGTTGAGTAACCTGTCCTACAGTAAGCCTGTGCTTAGAGCTGGTGGAAGAGAAGTGGAATTACCAGGCATCAGATATAAAGAGCATCCTGATGCAGTTTGCATGTATAAGCCCAGTTTCCAGGAGAGCTTATGCAGCAAATAGTACAAGGATCGCTGTAGGCAGAAAGAAATTGCATGTATGAGTTAATCACAGTTTACATTACTGGGAAGACAAAGGAACTCTCATAATTCGTGAAATGTTTTTTCTTCAAGTCTTCGGCTTCACTCAGATAAGTAAGGCTTGTTATAGGAATTTAATTAACATGGAAATCGAAATATATCACTTGGGTTAGGAAATAATTATTAGGAACAACTCTACATCACCACTTATGCATGAGTGCCCCGAAAGGAGGAGAAGAGGGGCTCTGAATCTCAAGTGGCTATAATTGCTCTATCTGCTTTGATATGAACTTTCTACAAGCACTCAGTTTCTGGAATTTTAAGTTGTCTTGTCTTAAAAATTAACATTATATGACTGTAATAGTAACATTCAGCGAAAATTCCTAGTGGTGATAAACTATGTTATTCCAGAAGAACACATTAGGACTCAGACTAGCATTTTCTTTGAGATTTTCTACAGTTCTGTCCCTCAAATATCTCTCAGCAAATCAATATTTTTCTTTAAAGAAAATAAGTCTCAAAAAACAAGTCTCTCCCTAGAGAGCCTATTAGATGAGTGAAAAAGTCTCTCTAAAATGTGGCAATCCTGGTTTTATTAAGCTTTCAATTTTTATGATTTCAAAGTTTTCCTCTTTGGGTTTACATGATTCTGAGGTAGACAGCTTGATGCAAATTATAAGAAGAAACGTGCAGAATATGATAAGCATACATTGCACATCTGCTGATGAAAGCTTTCTGCAAACACCATTAAACACTCCAGCATATACTGCTCAGCAGAAAGGAGTGGTGAGCTTTCATCCCTGCTTCCCAGTTGTTGGGATAGAACAGCAAGGCTGTACAAAAGTAGGAAATAGCACTGCATGAATCTCTATTTATGCCAAGTGGATTTGCTTGTTACAGAGGATATTTGTGCTCTCACTATGGCTATTAAAAGGAAGGCTGTAACCACTTGCAGTTACAGAAGCACTAGTATTTTTTGCTGGAAAGACCAGAATGCTGTTTCTGGTGTCTGCTCCAGATTTCAAAGTGAAGAATTCTCAGCTGCATGGCTGAAGTTTTGTGCTCTCACTTGCATGGTTTATCCATTGAATAACATCAGTAAGCTGTGTGGGTATACAGGTTGTGCTTGCAGTCTTTCTCTGATTGATGGAGAGAGCTTGGGACTGCTTCGAGTCTGATTCATTGGCTACTTTGTTTATGGACTTCACTGGAAGCTGTGCTCACAGGACAGGTGTAGAACTTAGGATGTAAATCATTTATGGATCTGTTGGACTAAGAGGCAGTATGTAAATGTTGGACCATCACAGCTGTTCTCTGTACATAAAGCTTGAGTAAACCACTAATGTACATAAAAAATAGAACCACAGAACTAAAAGCATGCCTCTCAAGCTAGGCTGCTTAATTCAATTAACACTGATGGACCTGAATGGCCAAAACATTTTCAGAAATTTTGTTAGCTGAATTATTCCCCAAATTAAGTACATGCTCTGCAGACTACTTTTAAAAAAGTATAAATTTTTCTTAGTAGATCATTCCCAAATAACCTATTTTGATCCTTGATATTCTTCAGCTAAGCTGTGCCACTTGTTATTATTAGTTAGAGTCATAAAGTTTATTTTCATGACTTGGCTTGTTCAAAGACTAACCTAACATGTAGACATCTTAGAGCTTGTTTTCCTTTAGTACTCGTAAGCTTTCCTTCAGAGTCATTAATTGGGAAATCACTGAATTTGCTAACAAATGTTTAACTGTAAAGTTACCAAAAAATCAACTTAAGCCAGGCAAACTCAACAACAGGCACAGGCAAACTCAACAATTAATTTATCCAGTTTACAGACACAGGCAAACATTAGCCCCCCCCCCTACTCCACCTTTAATTATGTCTTTAGCTGCAATATCACTGTGCAGTGTAGCATATTGAAATCACTTTTACAACTTTCCTTTCAGAAATTCTTGAACGTGGAATCAGATGAAAGGCCTTTCAGAGTAAACAAGAAAGTAATGAAAAAAGTGTGACTATTCAGAAGGATTGAAATGGCCCTTTATTAAAAAGCAGTCCAGAACAGGTACTTTAATTGTCAATTGTAAATGGACATGCTGACTGTCAAATGATATATATTATGTATGTAGGGACAAAAGGGATGCAGAAAAGGTTGAGAGGAACTGAGAAAAACTGTTGCTGTAAACTTTCTAAATTAAGTTGTGTTATGAGAGATACAGTGTTGCATCCCAGCATAATCTTTATTCAAGGCCCTCTTTATCACCTCAGAATTTCCCGATTTTAGTACCTCACCTTCCTCTGGAGGGATCCCTTAAAAAAAAAAAAAAAAACCAAAACAAACAGCAGGACATAATCTGATTTTAATGACTCAGACATAGAACATCCTGCCTCTGAAAATTACTTAGACCTTGGAAATACTAGCAGCTTTATATAAGTGGTCAGTGCAGCTTGTAATAAAAATGTTAATATGATCCTTGAGTGTCTAAACAGGCAAGCAGTGAGGTGATTTTTATGCTGGGACTGGAATACTGGGTATAAACCTTCTATCATTATTATGAAAGGACTAGGAAAATCCAGAGGGAAGGCAGGAAAAACAAAAAGCCATGTATTTCTGGGATCCAGGGGAAATGCCTCTGACAGTGGAGAGTTCTGTCTGCTAAAGGCAGTGACCTGTGATGCCTTCTTTGGGGTGTGTAAATATTTTCACTAAAGAAGATATGAGGATCTAAAATGCTATTTACTATGGCCTACAAAGGCACACTGTGGGAACTTGTGGCTGGAGTCTGCAACTTGAAAAAGTCAGAACAGAACTTGAGCAGAATGAGAAATCCATTTTTGACTCTGACAATGTTCAGCTGGTAAAGCAAATGAGCAAGGGGAGCACCAAAGACGTGTTGGTATACAATATATTTGTTGAGGAAAGCTGATGGACAACGGGACAACAACTTTAAGCACAATAATTAAAGTAAGTAAAAAGAAAATGACTGTAAAAAAATTTAGGATGTGTGCTTTCTAGATCATACTTTGAAGTATAAATTCTCAAACCCTGAGCTGCTTATAGAAATATTGTCCTTTGCTACAAACTGATTCATTGTTTATTATCATTTGGTCAGTCTTGTTTCTTTATCAACATAAATATTATTATGAGCAATACAGATCCCATAAAATGTTTTTGCATTGTAAGGCATCAATCTGAACTTTACAAAACTCAAGAGAAAAAAAAGTTATCAGTAAAGAAGTAGAGTTTTCTGTTTCCTTCATAGGGAAGTCAGTTTGTTAAAAACAGAAGCTCATTTAACAATGATGAAAGAACATTAAGTAGCTGAAAAATTGCTGCAGGTCAGAGTTTTAGCTAGAGCCGTATGGCAGTTAACAATAAATCAGTTATTACTTTCCTCTCTGGTAGTTTTATACAAAGCAATAACTTGGACCAAATTAAAAGTCATTCAGGTGTCCATGAGTAGAAAAGATGCAGCCCCTCTCATTCATCATTTGTGCCCTGCAGACACCTCCAGTGTTTCCAGTAAGGACTGCATGAAGTGAAGTAACAACCCTGAGGTTCCTGGGGCTAAGGTGGCTGCACAGGGAAAGTGCTTACATGCTCCCATGAATATAGGTAGGAGAGATCATCTCCCCTCACTACTGACCATCCTCTCCATTGCCACTGACATCACTGATAGCAGGTTTTATTCCAAGCATTCTCCAAAATCTTAGTGCTGAAGACCAACTGTGGATCACCGTGGGCTTAATTTTCTAAGTGTGATTAACTGTCTGGCAGGCAGGGTGTAACATGTTACACCAGGCTGTTTTGATCCATTTTTGCCCTGGTGCTGAGAGGTTTGGCCAGGTCTGTGGCAGTAATCCTAGAAGCTGGAGCAATTGATAAGAGTATTCTACAGAGTTTCATGCACTCACTAGATTCCAAACAAGAGAATTGGTTTTGGTGGTTGATTTTTTTTTGTTGGGTTTATTTTGGCGTTTTGTTTTGTTTTGTTTTTTTGTTTTTGTTTTGTTTTTGTTTTGTTTTTGTTTTGGTTTTGTTTTGTTTTTGTTTTGTTTTGGTTGGTTGGTTGATTTTTTAAAATTTTTTTTTTCTATTTAAAAGGGGAAAAACCACCCCCAGAGCAACACAGAAGTACAGATTACTATACAGATTAGACAGTGGTTAAGTGTCTTGCAAATCTTACAAAGTAGATTAGTAACTGGTCTTCTTTCAGCAAGATGTCAAAGAATAAAACTTTGCCAGTGCTTTTCTTAGTTTGCAGCAAAGAACTTGGGTCTGTAATGTCAACAATTTACGGAATGGAAGGAAGCCACTTAATCACTGCCAATGTGTCTATTTATTATGCAGCATGTAGAAAGCATCTGTGAATTTTCTCATCATTGCCTTTGAAACTACCTGTTATAAAGTAAGCTGCATAATTACTTCTTAAGGAGATAAAGTGCTCAAGAACTCTCATTATTTCTGGAAAATGTATCTTAAGAGTCTTCAGTCTTCCAGAAGGTTTTCTCCTATCTCACACAATTACTTTATTAGAAGATTAATTAGCATTTATCAACTGTGTCTCCTCATGATACTTTCAAGACTCTTCTATTTAATGTCTAATGGCTGCCAGTACTTCACCTTAATGAAGGTACATGGGTCACGGCGGTAGTAGACACCAAATGTAGTACAGTGCAAGTACCATTATATGGTATTATTATGTAAATAAGTACTGTATAGTGCCTTTCAAACGCACTTCAAAAGAAGTTGGAGGAAAAGCTGATAGACTTGAGAAGAAAGTACAGGAATATGAGGCAGGAGTTTGAAATGTGGTGCTCTCGACATACGCATATGTCAGTCTCGCAAATGCACTGTCAGGTTGTCTAGGTGATGTTCTAGCGAAAAATAACAGGGTGGTAAGTGTGCTGCATCTCAAGTAAGTGTGATTATTTTGAGGAGATTACTCTCTGATTCTAAGAGGATGTTCAGAAAAACTTACTGAAGAATTTCACTGTGAAAGATCTCTACGAAGTAATTCTGTACAAACTGCAAGGGACAGAATGCCTCTAAGCATGATTTTGTAGGGCACTTTGTCCCCAAAGTGAAAGTTAGCTGAACATAGTGTCATATTTTAAACTATATCCAGAAGAATCTAATTAATTGAAGTTAGTGTTTTGACAGCATGTGTTTGAATATTCAGCAATTATTTTTACCCTGACCCACTGAAGAGCTGAAGTAAAAAACCAATTATATTTTAGTAACACACAACCACTCTTACCTAGCTACTTCCTTTAGTCAGTATCTGAGAGCTGAACTAATCTTGTGCTAGCTGTGTGCTTTTGACATTTTGCAGTGTTTGACAGGAAGGTGTTGAAACTCTAAAGCTGAGAAGGGTCAAGGCGAACTGCAGCATGTGTTTATGTAGTTATAAATTCCAAGAAACCATTTCCAGAAGGAGAACAGAATTGGATATGTGGTTTACTGGTTTTCCATAAGGGTAGATAACCCATGAAAACTATTACTGCCTCAGCAATCACCTGTTGGGGAATCATAGAATGGTTTGGAATGTACATTAAACATCATCTAGTTCCAACTCCCCTGTCTATGGACAGGGACACCTTTCACTAGGCCAGGTTACTCAAAGCCCCATCCAACCTGGCCTGAAACATTTCCAGGGATGGAGAATCCGCAACTTCTCTGGGCAACCTGTTCCAGTGCCTCACCACCCTCATTATTGAAAAATTCCTTCCTTGAATCTAATTCAAATCTACCCTCTTTCAGTGTAAAATCATTACCCCTTGTCTTGTCACCACATGCCCTGTTAAAAAGGCTCTCTCCATCTTTCTTCTAAGCTCCTTTTATGAGTGAGTTACAATAAGGTGCCTGCAGAGCCTTCTCTTCTCCAGGCTGAACAACCAAAATTCTCTCAGCTTTTCTTCATTAGGGGAGGTGTTTCAGCCCCCTAATCATTTTTGTGGCACTTGTTTGGACCTACTCTAACAGGTTCACGACTTTCTTGTGCTGGGTGTCAGTCAATACTAATAATACGGGCGATTAAATTTATTACTGTTTTATAAAATTATACTTTTGTCATTATAATTGCAAACATTTGGAAAAAATGTTGATGTTAATTATAGCAAGAGGCAGGTAACTCTTGGAATGCCAAAGGTTTTCTATATTCAGCTTCCTTCCCTCTGTCCACAGATTTTAAGCAATAAATATTAGTGTACAATTTCTTTTTTTTTTGCAGTGTTTTGTGGTCCTTAGGCTAGTGTTCTGAAAAACACAACACCAAAATATAGGCATGCAAAAGTTGTGCTTACACTCTAAGTAACAGCAGCTGATGGAATGGTGCTTAAGACTCGGAAGAATTACTTTTCTAATGTTAAGTATAATCCATCCATATTCTGTCTATTAATAAAAATGCCTTATATTAAAGGCATTAAAACATTACTGAAATTGTTTTTACAGTGTCATTTAGCATACCAGAAGTGGTATTTTAGTGCTGAGGTTTGCCCATTGTGATATTTCTGTACGCATGTTGGTTAATATCTGAAGTTTTATTTAAAAAAGGTGTGGCTTTTGCTTCAGCAAAAGGATTTTTTTTTGAGAAGGAGAATTTTTATTACTATCTAATAATTTCCCCTAATTTAACTAATCTACAAGTCCTATATCTTCAGTGCTTACTTATAAATAGAAAAATTTTTTTTTAAATATAATTGTCTTTGAAGGACAGGATGTTGACAGTATTTGTGACAAATTAACAAGTCTAGATGCTATTTTTTTTCTTCCAGTTAAAAGCAAATTCAAGAAAATATCTTCTGGTTTTGCTTCCACATTTCATTGGAATCCCCATTTCCACTATAAGTCTTCCTGCTGGATAAGGGTGCAAAGTATAATAATAAAATTGAAGAATCATGATAGTAATGAAAACTGTGTCTCTGAGCTGCTCATTTATCATGAGAACTGTTACATCCTAACACAATTCCTCAACAGTTCAGAGTTCACCTTCCAGACAACAAAACCCGGTGTGGAGGAGAGCTGAATTTAGGGTCTAAATCCATAATGCCCTTCTCTGAAACTCTGCTGTCAGCTTCAGTGCAAATGAAAAGGGCTGACAGGAGTCAGCAAGAGCTCTGCCAAATATAAATGTGGCAATACAATAGCCAAGGAAGCTCTTGAATGGTGTTTAAATATCACTCTAATTTTGGGACAAGGCAGTGAAAAGCATTTGATTTCATCCCAAGTATAATGGGTGCATACCTGTGTAGTTTTCTTCTGAGGGCAGGCTGGAAGATCTTAATCATTTCCTTTTGCTCAAAATGGTCTGTATACAAAAGTTATGTGGACAAATGGCATCGCTGTCTGATCTGGAAATTGTGTCCTGGTGGCAACCCTCTAACCTGTGGCCACTGTCTGAGCACGGTAGCCAGTCTATTAAAAGGACTTGCAAATGGTATTTTCTCATGTTCTTCCTTCTTACTCTTCGTGATTTCCCACTGTAGCAAAGAACTAAATAACAAAAGAATTGAGAGAAGAAAGGAGGCCCTGCAATGACCACATACTTCCTCTAGACTGTACCTTTCTTCACAAGTGCCTCCGCTCCTGCTGACCCTAGTGACATCCATCCTCACTTCCCTTTTTCCTGAAAGGAGGACAGTGTAAAGGACTAGTTGCTGGGAAAACTTCCCCCCCAGGAGTGCTGGTGGCACTCTGATCTCGCTGTTGAGCTGAGTGATACTGCTTTAAATCATACCGTCTGTGTTCTTTCCTCATTTCAGTTTTCTTAGGATCCTTTGAGGATGCTTGCTGGGGTCATCTCTGTGGTGATACTGTGAGGTGTGCCACACTCTCCTGTCTTGAGGCAGACACAAGTGCCCCACAAGCTCAGCAGGCTACACTGTAGATACCCAGAGGACTTTACTAGTCCACAAGTGGTCACTGAACACCCCTTCCTGTTTCCCAGCACTTCCCAGGATGCTTCCTCACCCTGCTGTGTACACGCCCCAGCCAGAAATTGCTTGAGTGGGGCAGGCACTCAATGTACCATTGTATGCAGTATGATGGTAGAACTCCAAGAATCAGGCAATTGGTTCTTTCCAGTGATTGGCGCTGGAGGCATCTCAAAATAGGCTCTTTATAGGAGACAACAGTTTGAACTGAGACTATAAGCTTCAGATTTTAAGTACTGAGCAGTCTTTTTCTTGCCTTTTTGAAGAAGCAAAAAAAAAGAAAGACTTGCAAGAAAACAGTCTTTCTTGTCTTTTTCTTCAGGACATTTAGGGATGTACTGGCAGCAGCAATAAGGTACAAGATGTAGCTGCCCTGTGATCGAGCTGTCCTAGTGCATCACTCCACTGCTCCAACCTGGTAGAGCCATGTAACATTGCTTTGTATTTTCTGTCCATCTTTCAACTTAGGAGTTACCTGGGGCATGGATTCATTTTTTGAAAGGCAACCAAGAGGTCTGCAGCACTCCAGGCAGGCAGTGTCCAATGTAACACAACAAAACAGCCTCCTCCACCTTCTCACCATGACCAAAAAACCCCAGAACTTTAGATGGTTCTCACAACTGCCGGAGCATTGTCAAAGGAGTCCTGACCAAATAAAAAAGACGATCTTGAGAAAGAATTTTTTCACTTTTCTGCCTCTTGGACCAGATTCCGGGTACAACTTGACACACTGACTTAAAACACTTCCAAATTTATTTTAGCAGCAGTTTTGCCAGTGACAATTGCTGTTTTCTGTGCAGTTTTGATATGAGCAATCAAATGCACAGAAACATCTGAAAACAAAGATTCGTAACTGCTGCCAGAGCAGCAATTCCACAGGCTTCATTGCAACTCATATGTCCTTTCTTGATGGCATTTTTGCCAACAAAATACATGCAACAGAAGCAATTTCATGACTACAGCATCTGCAGCGTGACTGCAAATGGGAAATATTCACCTTTATATCCATTATGCTTTCTTTCTCATTAGCTAATCATGGTATAAAGCCATTCCTATTATAGGAGACTTAAGGAGGAAGGAATTTCAGTTTTTCAAGTTTCAAAATTTAAGAGATGTGATTGACTGTTGAGAAAGCATTTTCTAACTCATTTAATTGGCCTCAAGGAAAGAAAAAGAAAAGAGGAAAAATAAAATCTGCATATTTCTAGCTATCTCCTGTAGAAATGTCTTCTATCCTTCTGTTTTCGTGCTCCTCTTCTCTAAATAAATGTTTTAAAATTTTGAAAACACAGTGACTTGAAATCACTTGGCCAGGGAATACTCTGTAAGCTCTCTTCATGCCTCTGGTCAGTAAACTCTCTCATACAGGGAGGGGAGCTCCAAACTCTCTGTGTCTGCCTTGAGGCCTGAAGCTGGTGAACTTCGCAAGTAAATCTTTGCAAAGATTGATATGATTGAAAATATATTGATACTGTTTTTCCCTCTGTATTTCCACCCCATGGGAAGACACAGAATAGTTGAAATCTTAGCCTTTTGAGACCAGAAATTTTGTTTCAGTGCATTTGTCATTTAGCAGTGCATGGAAGGCTTTTGAAAGGATGGAAATATTTCTTCTGACATGGTAATAAAATCAGAATCTCTATCTCTGAAATAACTTATTTTTAAGTTAAAATGTTCATGCTTAAAGTAAAAAATTGAAATAAAAAAAATAAACAGAAGAAAGAATCTGTTTTGTTCTTTCTGATCTTTGATTAAAACTAGACATTTTGTTCCTCAATTGTATCTTTACTCTGTGTACTGGAAATGGGATGATTTCTGCAGCTATTTTGTGTGGCATTTTCTGTTGTGAAAATCCAATTTCTTTTGTGAGATAATCATAAATACCACTGTAGTTTCACTTTAAAATGACAAAACATTAAATTATGGGGAAAGATGAAACATTTTACTGTATATACTGTATTCTGAAGTTTAGTGAATGTGTTCATGAGTTCAAAAAGATAATGGAGATCTTTCTAAAGCAGTGTTGTGGAAATCCTTCTCTAAACACCTTTTATTTTAGCCTACACGTCCCTTGAAAAGGAGCTGAAAGATGATATAAATCACAAGTTTTCTTCTTTAGTGAAGAATACTCTTGATCTCAGTTTTTGCTGTCCTCTCTATGCTCAGAAAAGAACATAAAAAACAGTGGGTTTTTTTTCATCCTTTTAGTGAAATGTCTACTTTAGTCCCAGTTTCTCTAAGCATTTCTTTATGCAGGGTAACTCCATCAGGAATCCTGCAGAAATAGTGAAATTTCTGGTTACTCAGTTGGATTCTAAACAGTAGGAGTTTGGCATAGGTCCTGTGCCCCACACTGGGTTTTTGGGCATCCACAGCAGCTCTGTGTTAATTTAAAGCAGTACATTGAATAACTCTTCCCAGTGTGAAGGCAAGTGGTGCAGAATGCCTTGTGTCCACTTCCTCTAAACTGTTATCTCCCAAACTGGTTGATCACATCAAAATGTCCTTTGGGAAGTTGGCCTCAGCCAATGTTCATACCCAAGCAGGTGTCAGAGCCTTGTGGGTGAGTATTAGTTAGCTAAAGCTGAAACTCAGTGATAGTTAAAAGCAGATAAGGGTCTAGCAATTTTACAGCAGGGATAGTGGAGTTCCATTGCCCTGGAATATTCTCTGGCATGAGCTCAGGTGCTGGTTTTGGTGTGGGGCATGGGGATCTGCCCTAAAGCGTGTGATAGATGGTAGTACCTTTGCCTTTGGGTGGAAACTCACACAAGTGCTTTTCAAATCTTCTTGTGAATAGCACTTGCATGACTGCAGATGGCAGGGCTAGCAGAGATGTTTTATTTCATTTGCAGAAAAAGTGTGTGTCCTGTTCTGCACAGCTGAGAATGAAGTACTGGCTCAAGGCTATGTGTGGTTAAATCATCATCCCAAATACAGCCCACCTGGCCAGCACATGATGAATGCCCACACTGACCTGCTCATACCTCCAGCCTCAAACAAGAACTACACTGGCCCCTGCGTGATAGGATACAAGTTTCTGCACAGATGCAGTTGAGACTTTGATACAGAGTGGTGATTTACCTGTGGGGAGAAGGGAGAGGTGGGTAGGGCGTACTTTGATGAGTGTGCAGCAAGGGGTCTTCTGGATGCAGTCTGACCTGGGAGTGTGTATGTCATGCCCCATTCATGAACTAGCTGGAGATGTTAAGCTGCTTCTTTCTGCCTCTAGTTTAGGCTGTCCACTTTTTCCTTTTTTACATCTCTTTTACTTCTTTTACATCTCTTATTTTACTGTCTTACCTGACATTTTGTGGCAATTCTCTCATGATAGCTTGTTTTATTTAAGATTGATCATTTTTATTTTATGAGCCTTTAATTGGCCCCAGATAAATAACTTGGCTGGTATTTACTCTTTCTGTCATTCTGATGTTTATGGCATGGTTATTTTTGCTGAAGGCTGCTCATTTAAGTGATCACAGACAAATTATGCGGAACTCAAAGACCCAGGGAAGATTTGGAGGAACAATGATGGGCAAAAGAAGCTTACTAACCCACCCAGTGGAAATGGACAACTCAGTTGCTCCCTAAGACCATCCAAGGGGTGGGAGAAAGATTGACTCTGGAGTGAAACCCACTGAGATCAGTTGGTAGGAAAGGACAAAACCGTGGAAAGAGAGAGAGTAAGGTGGACTGAGGAGGAACAAAAGTGGAAAAAAAGAAGGAAAAGGGTAAGAAGTGGTTAACTGAGTAAAGGTTAGGCAGCTTGTCGGACAGAGCCCTGAACTTGATGGGTGCAGTCTGTTCTCTTTTACATAAATCTGGTTTCTGACTGCCTTCTTTGTGGCTGTGCTCTCTGCTCCAAATGTGTGTGTGCTAATGCTGGCAAACCTTAGCCCACACAAGCTGGTGAACATCAGAGGTCTGTGCCCAGCAGCAGAAATCAGCCTTGAACCTCAGGGGCTTGTGGGTGTGGGTGCCAACAACTGGAGCATGTCAGCAGCACTGGGGGCTGCTCCTGGAGAGACCGAGGAGGCTAAAAGCAGCAGTGGCCCATATGCTGTGTGTGCCACGTGGCACTAGCAGACAGGTTCCAGTCCTGATGAGCAGGAGAGAAGGAAGAGGACTGGGCCACCTGTGCTCTTCTTGTTCATCTGAGGGCCTTGTGAGACTGTGCTTTCTCTCTATGTCTACCTGCGTGGCTGGTGCCCACACTGTCTACCTGGGTGGGCAGTGTGAGTGCACATGTGTCAGGAGTGGGTGCTCAGCCTCTCTTCTGCCTGCACTCAGGGAGAGGGAACAGCAGCAGCCCCACATCCATGGGGCTGAGACATGAGGACGGCCCCTGGCTCCCACTGCCCATGAGGTTCAGCTACCTCTAACACAGATGAAGTTTTCCTCTTGCCAAGCCCTTGAGCACTGTTAACTTTTAAGGATTCCTTGCCACATTAGTAAGTTAACTTCTGTCACGCATCAGTCCTAACCCACTTTTACCGGCCACTCTCTGTGCAGGGGACTCAGTGATCTGTGACTTTCTTCCTGCCCTGCTGAGGTGTCTAATAATGCCTTTCAAATAGTTATCTGCTTAATTTTCTGCCTGTTTTGTCTTACTGCTCATCATTTTTTTTTTTCCTTTTAAGGAAACTGCTGCTGCTAAGCATACAAGTTAATGAATACATTTATTAAGAAATAGAAAGAAGAAGCACCTGCTGAGGCACCTGGGATAAATTCTGGGTCTACAAAATTTTCCTGGAACAGTATAGTTATTATATTTTTATTTATTTGCTTATTATGATTTTTTTTAAAAATTTGTGTGAAATTTTGATACAAGTTCCTTAGTATCCTGGAGGTACTGTTGTACTTTTGAACTGAATACTACAATGTAAAGAGAGAATGCCTTAAGTCTTATTTGAAGACTATTATTTAACTTTTTGAACAGCTGGGCTCCTTCCCAGCTACTCAAAAGCCAAATTCTGGCTCCCTATGAGCAGTAATGTGCACATATCATCACAAATAAATGTAATAGATTGCCTTTGATAGAACAGCAATATCTGAAATGTATAGTTAACATCTAACAATAATATCTATCTATTGTCTTTAATAAAAGCTGACCCTGAATGTACATCAGCCTTCATGAATAGATTTTTTCACAGAAATAGCATGGCATAAAAATGAAAAATATGTGAGTTGTGACTAAGTGAAAAAAGGTGCTTTGAATGTGTTCAGTACACTTACCTCTGATGAAAACTTTTTTCATGCTTGACCATTTAACCCAGATTTCATATATTCACAGGGAAATGTGAGATTATTCAGTGAATACACTGAAGGATGTGGGGGTCAGTTGAATGAAGTAAAGTATGTCAGGCTTCTGTATAAAATTTCCAGTCAGATATAAAAAAAAAAAATTATTTTCTGCCTGGAAGCTAAATTGCAGCATTTTGGTCCAGTTATTAGTTCCAGTGACTAGAGAAAAGTAGTTCCACCAATTTGGATTGTAACGTCCTGGAGGGAATGAACAGAAGGTCTTGAAACCCTGCTGGATCTGTGGGAGAATAAATAATTGCAAGACTCTGGGGCTGCACAACAGGAATGTAATTGAATGCATCAACTTATCTCAGAAAGGATGTTGAGAGTCCTTAAGAAGATAATGCCTTTCAGATACACCTGTCAGAATTTCTAGAACAGTAAGATTGCCCCTGGCTGTGATTTGCTCTTTATGAATAAAGGTATATGTAGGCATTTGGTAAACTCTTTAAAGTGGTTTCAACATTTCTGCCTTTATATTTTATAAAATTCACCATGAGTGAAGCTATCAAAGTCAGAATCAAAAGCAATTAGCTAAGATGCTCCAATTCAGCATGTTCATAAATCAGCTCATCGTGCTTTGATGTTGGTACTGTGGTCCACACTTTTTTACCTCTTCTGCTTAGACTAATGGATACATTTTGCTTATTATTTGAGGGTGGTTATTAACTTGTATTTATGTTCCCTGAAAGACTTTTTCCATATGCAATCCTTTCTCAATTTCAATGAGAAAGGCAGGCAAAAGAGGGATTCAAAGAAGCACAAAATAAGAAGTGGAGAGGGAAAACTAAGACTGGAGAAAAGAAAGAGGTGAAGAAAGTCAAGATCAGATTCCTTAGTAAGAGAAATATAAGTATAAAGTATAAAGTGGTCCAAGCAGAGCCAGTGAAACAGAATCGGAGAGTCCAGGAAAACCACTTGAGAAAAGTCTGAAAAGATATGCAAAGGGACAGAAAACCTAAAAAAACCACATTTAAAACAACTTTTGTGTGAATGCTGTAATGCATAAATTCATCTGAAAGACTTCTAAAACCAAAAGGCCTGGTCTGATAACCTTGATAATCCCTTAATATAAATTTATGTTTTTCCTGAAGGAGTTCCTGGTTTAATAATTTTATGGAAAAAAAAATCTTAATTTAAAATGTTTACAGTAGAAGCTCCCATAAAAGTCTTGGCAGCTTTTGTTCAGAGGCTTATTACACTTATTTTTACATGTCTTTCAGACTCCAGTGATCTAACTTCAACTTCATCTCAAAGACCTATCAAGCAGAATAAAGAGTCCTCTGTCAAATTTCTGTCCTTATGAGGTACTTAGGCATGGATGAAGTAATTTCTACCATAATAAAATGTTTCAAGGTTTCTGAGTCTTGTTATAAGGCATGTTTTAGGATCTATGTCATGACTCCCTTCTCATCTCCACTTTTATCCTGCCTGTTTTTTAATACCCTTCTTCAAATGGACACAGTAGTCTGGTAGCAGGCAGAGATGACAATCTCTTGGGGTTTTTGCTGAGCATCTTCCAGCTTACACACCTAAAGACAGCATTAAACTTTTGGGAAAGGATTTAGGTGTAGACCAAATGCTGCTGAAGACAGTCACTGGTTCTCTAGGATTTGGGTTACAAGCTTGAGGCAAGTGTGGCTATTGACCAAGCAAAGCAGGAGAGAGGCAGTTCATGTTCATTTTCATGTGCACCTGTATACAATACTGCCTCCCCATCCTTTACCTAGATAATAGTTTTGAAGTAGCAATGCTTATCCTAGCAGCATGGCATTGGGACTTTATCCCTGAATTAGATGCCTTTTCACTTGAGTGTTCCTTTTTGTTGGTATCCGGCTGATGAGCAATTAACAGCACAGTACGGCACCAGCACTATTCTCTTTGTCAACAAACTTTGGACTTCAGAATTGATTAGTCAAATTAGTTTGACCATAACTTTCTTTTTTTCCCCCCATAAGCTGTTGCAAATCTTTAACTTTCCTTTGATGTATTTAGCTGGTCTGGTTTCAGCCATTCCATTTATTTTTGTCGGAATTGTCTGATATTAATCTGGAAGACATAAAATTGAGCCACCATAGCTTAGCTAGGTTCTAAAATGGATACCACAATTGTCACATACTCTAGTGCTCTGGATTCTCCAGAAGGCTTGGAAACCTACAGAAGGTTCCTGTTCCTGGCTCAGAGATATCACTGACTGCCACTTCAAAGCTCCTTATATGGTGTCTCATGTCTTAATCATCATTGCTTTTGTATCCTACTGAGTTGTTATTATTAAATTACTGTCTTTGTCTTCTAGTATTTGTGTCAAATATTTCTGCCTTTCATTTAAATGCCAGTTTAATGATTTCTATTTAGCCATTAAGATCAGCTGAATCTCATTTACTCAAATACAAATGTCTTTTGTTTTCTTTAGCTTCATTTACCTGAGATTTTGTCTTTCAGGTTTTTTTTTGTGTGTGTGTGTGAGTTCACTACAGCTGCAAGACTTCAATAGTTCTAATTTTAATTCCCAGTTAAGTAGATTAAGCTGTTACCTTTTAAATTCTGCATACTTTCATGTCCTGTTAGTCACCACTATCTTCTTTCTTCGTGCCAAAATAAATCTTTCACTTAAATATGATTTTGCTGTAAAGATGTGTAATGTATTTGGTAGCAAGATTATTTTTATAACTCGCTTGTCATGCGTTCCCTTTATAGAGTATCCAGAGCTGATGTTTCAGCTGCATTTCATAGAAAATTAAGGATGGAAAATTGCTCAGGTTTGTGAGCTAAACAGCAAAACCTCCAATGCCCATGAAAAAAACCTATGGACCTAACATCCTTTTGCACAACAAAATCATCGGGTTAATTTCAGGACAGAATAAGAAGAAGGAATAAGAAACTTTTGCATAGACACCTTGCTGATGGAAGGGTACGAACATGTTCTGGGAGGTGAACAAAGGTTCTTGGGCTCACATGACAATGGGCTTAGGTGTGTGTGTTGTCCCTGGGTGTATATAGGAGTTATTCTTGTCTGCCCACTCTTAAAACACTGTGGTGCCAGACTCAGTGAAATGTGTGTTTCGAAGCTAGCATGGGAAGGGTAGGGGCAAGGGGGGTAAGCTGCACTCTGCTCATTACTGCCAGTTTGCTCCTCATCTGCAGGAGGGAGAAGTTGCTTTGTGTGTTGCTTTTAGCTACAAGAAGAGTTGAAGGCAAGTCACCTGGAGCACAAAGTGCTCATTTGCACTCAGCAGGACAGGGGCTTGCTCTTACTGGCATAAGCAAGGCAAACCCGAGGCAATTCTTAACTTCTGCTGTGAGATACACAGAATGAAATGCATGAGGAACTTTGAGGTTTTCTTCTCTTTCCAACATCGGCATCAGAGTTTGTCCTTACCTATTGTTTAAAGAGAAAACTTACTGGGGCTTCTATTAGTTTTCTATTTATTTTATTTGTGGTTTTGACCAAAAAAATCCCACAAGACCAACCCACAAATGAAGAGGTAGATTATAAATGTGAGGTTCCTGCTACTTGATATTGCTTATCTACAGAGTAATATTCCCACTAGTGAATCTCACAGGCAATTACAGAATGCAATTGTAGGTACAGTTGAACATCCACTCTGCAGGAAACATGAGATAGGCTTCATCTCCTCCCTCAAATTCCAGAACAACTTCTCAGTGGCAGACTGAGATGGACTGACCAGGGCTTCATGTCTGTGCAGCAGTTTTCACCTACACAAGTTGGGGTCTCAGGTCTCCCAGAACCAGAAGCAACACTGGTGTTAACTATTTTTTCTTGGCAGATTTGTCTAAGAAGTGAGATCAATAGAATACAGTAAGCAAGTTTCATCCTTGGAGAGATATGCAGCAAATAACTTATAAGTGTACAGCACTTCAAGTACTCATGGACAGTAAAATGCTGACAGAAAGGATGGGATGACACTGTAGGTCATCCAGCTTTGATAAATAAGCAGAACACCCTTAAATGATGATAGCTGTTGGCCAGGCCAAGGTAGTCAGTTGAAGCCTGACTGCCAGAAGTTCATCAATCTATCACTTGATGAGAAGGCCTTGGTCACCAGATGAAGCTGATTAGGCAATCATTGACAAGGTTATAAAAAAGCCCCCTCCCTTAGTAAACCCATCATCTGGAACAGCAGGAGAACAGTAAAACTTGTGCAGAGGCTGCAATTAGCTTTTACTTGGTGAAGTATCTTCAGAACAGCTGAACAGTCAGAGGTGTGTTTATCTTCTGTTTCACTATTTAGTTTTTACTTTCTCTCTTAAGGAAATAATAGCTTTTCGTAAATTCTATGCAAAATATATTTGTGTGATGTGCTTTACCTCCTGCCTCTTAGGAGATAACTTATGAACTTACACTCCCTTGAGATTCAAGCTATGGTTTCCCAAGCATCAGGGCTGGACTCTTATGACCCCTGGACCTTTGGAGGTCAGGCAGGAAGAGCACCCCACCTGTGCAAGTTCAGACACTTCCACGTGGTTATAAGGTCTGACTCCTCTAAATAAAAAATATAAAAATTTCAGCTGCTCCTTGTCTGTGGTCTAACTCCCACCACTGTTTTCTGTCACATTAGCTAAGGAGATTCAAAAAGGAGATTTAGACTTATTTGACTTCATTGTGAAAATGCATTTACTTCTTAATTGAAAAGAGTACTTGGGTTTGGTTCCCTTTCTCAGTCAGCTGGCTATAGATATAAGGCCTCTTTCAGCTGGAAACCAGGATGTGTTTCTCTGAAATGACGGTGGTTGCAGTAGTTTAAATTTCTTTGTGGAAAGTGAATTGTTTTAGCCCAGATTCCACTTCCTATTAACATCACTGAGAGCAATATTAAAGCTGAGTTTATATTACTATAAGAATAGGCCTTGTGACTATCCCTGAATAAAACACTCTGCTGAAAGCATAGCAGTAACTCAGCAGGCTTGGATGAGCAAAGCCAAAAATACGGCAGCAGCTGTCCCATTGATCAGCATGTACTTATTCAAAACTGTGAGGATCAGATATTTTGTACAGAAACAACCATTTCCCAATTCATTCAGAATTACATGGGGGAGTTGGGTAAACTTTGAAATGTGTGCTCAAAAATGAGCCCCCTTATCCCCAGAGTGCAGCATTCCTGATAAGTAATTAATTGAAGATTAAGTTCTACATCTTGAAAATATGTTGAGTTTGCAGGAGCTGACCATTATACATATCCTGGGTTACTTCCATGTTTGTGCCATTTGCTTAAGCAGTCACTGCTTTGAATTCAGATCATGTTATGTGTTCTGGGATCAGCATCTTTTCTAACCTTATTATGCAATTACCTTCTTCAGTGCCACACAAGGAAAAATAAGTTACATTTTTGAGCAGAGGCTTGCAGCAAAATTTGTGGGATCTCAAGACTGAAATATAGTCCTGTTATTACCAACATACTTTGCATTAATTTTCCTTTGCTTTTCTTTGCACAGGGATTTTTGTCAGTCACTGGGCATTTTATTCCTTCTGCTTATTGGTCAGAACTGCTTCTTGCATATAACTTCTTTTTGAACATCTATTTTGAACATCTATTTAATCTATTATCTATCCAAAGTAACTGTTTCCTTAGCTATTAGTCCATAGTGTTTATTACTTTGTCCATTGTTTCTGTCTTTATTTCTCTTGAAGAACCATCTTTGCTCATGCTTGAAAGGGGAGGGCAGGATGGTCAATTACAGTATTTTCTCTTTCATTTATTTGGTCAGAATTTCCTCTTAAGCTTTTCTATGTGCCCTATAAATATCAGGTGTTACAAGGAAAGTACAGGCTGTGTGATGCTGAAGACATGAACATGTGTTCAGTGGCCTCCAATAAATGACCAGGAAAGTACTTTGCCACAGGTGCTAAAGGAACAGCCCATCTCCCATTAGTGTGCCTGTGGGCTCAGGTTTGTGCATTTCTCCAATTTTCTTCTTTTTTTGAAGTCTCTAATAAAAACACAAAAGACAACGCATGATTTTGATAATTCTGCTGCTTTCTTTTTTTTTTTCAGACAACTGTCCCTTAACCTCAAATGTTTTTGCTTGAGTCTGTAAATCTATCTCTGCCAACACAACCCACAGCTGGTTAGTAAAAATGAGGGAGAGATGTCATTGAAGTCAGCAGGGCTATGGTATTCAGCATCTCAGTTTCTATGAACAAATGACTGTAAACACCCCAGTGTTACATCCAAGCACTCCTCAGGCTTTACTTAATCTTTTTTGTTTCAAAAGATTAGGTCTGTTCCCAGCGCGACTAAATCAAAACCTTTAAGCTGCTCCTTTTAGAACCCTCAAGCACCTAAAAGATAAATAGCTTTTAGTTCTGGTAACTCAAGGGTGATGATCAGCTCCTTCAAAGACTGTGTGTGACAGCGCAGAAAATGTCTTTATTCTGTCAAGTCCAAAATTATCTGCTTGCCTGGAAGATTAAAAACAGCCTTCAAATGTCTTAAGAAATTAAAAAAAAACTTTGGGTGAAATAAGATAGATGGTGGATTCAGAGTACAGTAAGGTCAGAGTGTTTACTCAGTAGGGCTGTCCTAGTGTCTGAAGCCTTAAAGCTACAATTTATGTTCGGTATTGGTGCAATCTATGCACTGCAATAATGTATGAAATAAAAATATGTGCGGCATTATAAGAGAAGTTTTCCACTTTGCTGTTAGTAAGCAGGTAAGCTATAGACATAAAGAATCTGTTCGTAATAGTTTCTGGGATCTATAAACATTTCTTCGCTTTTAACCTGAAAGGCTGTGTTTTCTTGTAAAGGATTTTGAAGAATGAGGCATGTATGTATCACAACAGAAGACAGCCATAAAGAAAGGGGCAATTTGGTTAAATGACAGAAAAAGTTTCTGTGCAATCAGAAGACCTGATCTCCTCATTTGTATGAAATACTGGTTTTATGTTGACTTAACCTTTTCAGTCTTTCCTGACTAATTGGTGTTAGCAGGTACTTCTCTTTGCTCAACAAAGGCATTATTCAAAAATAACTTTGTTTTTCCTCTGCAAAGCTCCTTCTGTCTTATCCTGAATGACCCCATTATTCTGTCATTGACTTAGAGATATTTCTTGCTTTGTATTGTTCATTTATCTCTTAAGTCAATTTCCTTCTGTTTGTTATGACTGGGGTGGGTTTTTTTGATGCTGTTTTTTCAGAATCTCTGCCTTACTTTATTCATTTCACCTTCTTGAGCTGTTGATTTCAGTGACCAGTCCTGGAATCAAACAGTCAAAACCTCTTTTGCTCTCTACCTAGAAATTCATTTTTCTATTTGTTTGAAATTTATTGAACAACTCTAAATGAATTCACTGGTTTTCCCAAAAAGCATTTCTTTGATGTCTTCTTCATTCCTAGTTTAACTAAGGCTTTCTACAGCAGCGTTGTGTAGGACCTGTATGGTACAATACATTTTGTGGAGCATGGCAGTGGAACCAGGAAACATTAAATTTCTTAGGGTTTGTTTGAAACTGTTCCAGCTGCACGTGGCCCATTCAGGACTAGAGAAGGGTAGCACTCACTTCTACTGAGTAGCCATGTAGCACATGGGCACAGGCCCATGTTCTGAGTCCTTTTTCTGCCTCTGCATAGCAAATGTGTGCTCTGGCATATTCTTCAGGCTTGTTGCAGAGGTACAGAACAGCAGTGTGTTCATAGACAACAGGTCTGTTTGCTCTGAGTGTGTGTGGAAGTGTTCCCTTGCCATGTGTGTTTGAAGTCTGTGGTGTCTTCATATTTCTCCATCTGCACGGGCTCCAGAGTCTGTGCCAGGCTCCAAAGGCAGCTATCCTTTCAAAAAGAAAGAAATAATGCCCATTTCCTTCAGAGTGCTGTAAAAGTTGAAACATCACCTAGGAAGCCAAAGACAAGGTAAGGTATCTTCCTCTGGAAAATTTGAACCCCATTTCTTTTGCATTCAGAACAGCAGGGTATGTGTTGGCATCGATGAGAACACATCGATGAGACATCGATGAGTCTATTTTTCCTTTGTAAGTCTTCAGGGACCATGACATAGTTTGGGACAGAGGAACAAGGTAAAGGAAGACTGCATCGCACATTCCCCTGGGAAAGATTTCCAGGTGTTAGTCCCTGCTCTGATCAAAATGTCCATTTATTCATTGTCCGAGAAGGGAAATCCTCTAACTTTTGAGGGTTAGAAGTTTATGCTTTGTTTATGCTTTGCTTTTTACTGTTATGGCTAACTGCATAGGAGTATTCAATCCACTGTATTATCCACAGCACCTAGAGAGGGAGAAATTGCAATTACTTGAATCCTGTCAGTGAGTGTTTTTGACACTGTGGTTGCCATAATGTAGCAGGCAGACTAGACAGGAGATCTGTAGAATTCATTGTGCACAGCAAAGGCAGAAGACAGTTTTGAGCAGCAATAGTCTGAGGCTTCCATGTGCTTTGTAGGAAAGCCTTGCCCACAGTCCTCTGTATGCAGTCTGCAGATCTGTGGGACCACGGGCAATTTTTTCCTTTCCCACTTTCTGTGGAAATGGAGGTAAAAGAGGGAGAAGTATTATGCAGTGGGATTTGCCCAGCTGTGGAATGAGGAGGAGTCAGGCATGCATCCAGGTCCCTGAAGCTGGGATGTACCCAACAGTCAGAGCTGTAAATGAAGGAGATAATAGAGGGCTATAGCTGTGACATGCTGCATTCAGTTAAAAAGACCCTTAATTTTTAATACAATGTAAATCTCAACACATCTTTTGTACTAAACTTCTCATTTTCTAATGACAGTTGTTTGGAGAGACACAACTTGTTCTGGTCTGCCCTGAGCCACTGGCCCTGTCTATAGTTTCTTAGAGGAGTTCAAATCAGGATGTGCCTGGGATGTTGCACTCCCTGTGCATTTCCCTTTTACAGACCATGCTGTGAATAAGCACGCATATGGGCAGTCAGTGGACAAATATTTCCAGATTCAATGTAACAGTGTTCCATAAACCTGTTTTCCCTGTTAAAAGGAGTTGTGCATGTTTCCAAATTACTGAAAAGCTTTGTTTTCTCTGTGGATGTGCAAAATAGATCCAGTTTTAGCTTTTCTTCCCACAAAATACCAGTACATACCTAAGCTTCTCTGCTCACTTAAGCTTGTTCTTGGTGACTTGCTGTCATCCCTCTCTGTCCCTGTGAGAGGTGGAAACCTAAACGACAGCAGCTTAGTCCTTGTGCTCTCTTACCCTCAGCAGCCCAGAGTCTTTGCTGTCGTTCACACCACCTCACTTTGCACTTGGTCAGGATAAACATACAAACTGCACCTTGAACACATGGGGGAAGGAGAAATGGTAAACAAAAAAAATCAAACTGAGCTGCTCTTATGTCACTAGAAAAAGTTTACAGGGAAAAAGTTTACAGGCAAAAGCAAGTGTGTAACAGGTTTGTTTCCAATATCCACTCATACTGAGAAGTTTTTTTTGAGCCTTAGAGAAAGAGCAGTCTAATGTGTCTTGAGTTGCAGCTGTAATCGCAACTATAAATAACTGTTTGAAAATCAGTTCCAGGAAAATCTCACATATTTGGAGAGAAAGAAAAATTTTGCACTTTTATCTTGCATGGGAGTAAAACTGAAATATGAACAAGCAAGCAATTTGTAATGCTTCATCATGTTGGTCTGAAAATGTCTAACTACAGGGGGCTGCTGTGTCACCCAAAAAAAAAAATCTGCTTCTGTCAACAAGACAAATCAAAGAAATGCCAGACTGAAGATAAATAAAAAGAGCATTCTCATAAAGATTTCCAAGTTTCCGAGGGAGATGGATGCTTGTAATGTGTGATTCTGCACTAAGAACAATGGAAAAAATCAAGGGGCATAAAGCAAGCAAACAGATGTTCTGCAGTACCAAAGAGAGGAGATGAAGGGTATTTAGAATTTGGCTTCTGAGTCAAGTCAGAAAAGAGCTCCTGGCAATGGTGCATATCAATACTGGAGGGAGAGCTTCAGAGGGTATCTCAAAGATCACAGCTCTTTTCAGAGAGGAAGAAAGGGTGGTGTTTTGAGACATTTAATTTGATTCACTGAGAAACACATCCCTTTAAAGTTTCCTCCTCTTAATAAGTAGTATTTATAAATAAATAGCATTGGGACAGTGAATTTCTGGTGCCTCAACTATTTATAAGGGAGGAAAAAAATGCATGAAATTGATTTCTGTAAATAAGACACTTTGGCAGGTGTGAGGACACACATACATGCTTATATTTGGTGTGCTGTCTTTAAATGAAATGATGAGTTAGGACACTCATGCAGTTGTAAACAGTGTGAGGTTCCTATCTGATGAACAATGTAATGTATATGGATTCATTTCCTCTAAATTCTTTTCATAGCTGCTTCATCTGGGTTGTTTGTAAATTAATCAGATTTTATATAAAGACCGTAGGCATCAGGTACTACTTGTCCTCCTCCAAAGAGATTTCAGTTAAGAGGTTTGGATCTAGGAAAAAAAAGGAAATTGAAAAACAGATTACATTTTTTATCATAGCTGCAATCCAAAGAGAACTGCTTTTCTCCTGTATTAACTGGTCATCTTAACCTGCTATTCAAGTTGGCAGCATACACAGGGTCTATATGTGCCACCTTCTCTTTTTCAGTAACAGATACCTATCTTCTGTAGCCAGCAATGAAAACAAAGCCAGACTTGGAGGTTTGCATTTGAAGAACAAGAGGCAGTGGATACAACCTTGGATATAGGATTTTTTTATCTCCCCTTTGCCCAAGAATAGGATGCTCCATCCTCAGGTCTTTTCAACATGCAACTGTAGAATATCTTATGCAACCTGCTTTTATTAGATCACGTGCTTTTACCATACCCCCTATGAGCAGAAGGTTGGATTGAATAAGTGAAGGAGGTTCACTTAAAATTTGCACAGCTCTGTAATTGTGAATAAAGAGTTAACTATGAGAAAGTTACAATAATTTACCTGAATAAACTCCTTTTTTTAAAACATTCTCTAGCATCTGAAAAATGTCCTGTTTCTTATTGTACTAAAGCTTTTCTTTGCAAATAGCAAGTAATTAATTTTATTATAGTGCAACTTTTTATTGTAACAAAAGAGTCAGTGACAGTTCCCTGGAACGGGAAAAGTAATTAAAACATTTGTTTTTCTGGTTAAAGAATCTGAAAGTCACTGTAATGACTAACAAATGACTGCTGTCTACTCTGCACTGCTGTACTGAAAGTGGTAAATAACAAGAATATGAAGACAAGTGCCTGCAGGGCACTGGAAGGGTATCATTGCTTGATGCAGAAGTGTTGTCTTAAAAGTTTTATTTCTTATGTGTGTTCAGTCAGTTTCTGAACTCATGTAAAACTTTAGCATTCACAGTTTCCTTCAGGGAGAATTTACAGCTTATTGCACAGAGATTCACCTCTCTGGATGTTTTGGGCACAGTATCTGAAACTTCATTAAGTGACATCTGGTTTTGGTACTATTTTCCTTTGAGTGACTATTTACCTTTCACATAACATGTGGTTTTGCAGGTCTCTCTTTTATCTAGCTTATCAGCCATCTTTGTTCTAGGCTATTCTTTATATAAATAATGTCCACATGTGAGTGTGTGATGGTGAAAGATGGTGACCACAGCTGTGGGCTGGTATTGATGTCTACTCAACAACAAAAGACTGATTTGAGTAGGTTGAATTCCCAGAAGTCAGTAACTGTCAATAGATTTATATTTATTTTTTGAAGCCTGGCAGGCAGTATTCTCCAGCCAATGAGCCTCCTAATCTTATTGCACTGTGAGAATTCCTCTGTGTTAGTACAATATGCTGTCTCTGAGGAATCATTAAATAATTCATGTGCTGGTTTCACAGAGGTGGTCTTTGCTCTACAGCACCAAACAGGCTCACCTGTAAACTAAATAAATGATTGTTTATCATGAATTAAGGAATCAGAGTAAAAAAATAATACATAGATTGGAAAAAAAATTGAAGGTAAGCAAAATGAAGCTTCACTCTCTGCTTGCAAATAACAATCCTTTCTAGCATTTTTAGTGTCTCTGTCAAAGTGCTTGTCTCATTTCCTCCTCTTTAATCTTTGCTCTCTTTTTTTCTGTTCCCCCTTGGTAAAGCTTTCCCCATCTTTTTCCTGTGTTGTACCTTAAATTGCATATCCCACTACTCGTGCAATGGGTAGGGTTTATATCTCAACTAAATCTTGAATCTCTTAATGCCACCCCAGTACTGTCTTATTTGTTACATCAGAAACAGTTTTTCTAAACATGGTTCTTTTGCAGCAGCCCTTCTTATGGATTGGGACTTCAGTTTAGACTTTTCTCTTTTTATCCCTGTGTGATGGATGCGAGCAGCTAAAATGTACTAATGAGTGTTGTAGGCAAAGGGCATGCCAAATCTGTGATCCATTACAGCTTTTGATGAGTGTTACTGCTTATACTGCAGTAAGCTGAAATGTGAAGCACTATGACTCGTGAAATAAACAAGTTTCTGAAAGGTTTTTTTCTTGAAGAAAAATAAAATAACTCTGTAACAGTATAACATATAGCAGTTATGTGCCTGTCACAATTGTGTGTGTCCCTAAACAGGGACAGTGCCTTTCTCTTAGATCATGATTTTTATTTTTCAGGATTGGACACGAAATTAAAAAGTATGTCCTTTGGTAGATAATGATGAAATCTGGACTGGTTTGTTTGTTTT
>VXBC01001721.1:38529-55721 GCA_013399945.1 Ploceus nigricollis | reverse complement strand
TTTTTTTTTTTCTTGTCATTGAGCAAAAAAACTGTAATGGTCTTTAAGAGCAGAGGAAATATAATTTCTTTTGTTGGCTCAAGTTCAACAAGGGAGTGCCACAGGACAAGATGGTTGAGGGGAGTAGTAAGGAGGTATAGATGTTTATTTCTAGGTCACTTGAGTCTGATCCAAGTCAATACCACCTGAAATTTCTTGCAAATTGGTAGCTGTTTAGTTAAACATGAAATGGCTTGGCATTGCCTCTTCTACACTGTAATTTCTTTATCTTCTTTGATTTTTGAAGCTGGAATTGCACACATTGCAAAAATATAATCAACTGCTGGTGTAAGTTTTCTGCAATTGAATGGATGCTAATGTTTTATCACAGAAGCAAGTCTCCTCAGCAAGTGCTATCTGCAAGACTGAGCCTGCAGCCAGGTCCTAACATCCCTGCACAGATGGGGATTTTTTAATTGCTTGGGTAAACAACTCCTAAACACAGGGTGAGACACCATTTGACATGAGGGTTTTTTTTGGGAAAGTGGATAGATAAAATCCTTAGCAGCTGCAAGCATATTCCCCATGTTGGTGCTGTCTGGACCGTCCATGTGAACCCTCTAGAGACACAAACCCCTGACACAAAGCTCTGATACCATTTTCATATCAGAAAGCCTAGCTTTTCTCAGAGTCTTCTTTCCAAAGTGTTTTCAAGACTTCAAGGTATCCAAGTGTTCTTTCTCTGGGCCGGGTTTCTTTGAAACCCTATTTGCATTCATCAAAGGGTTACCAGGTTGGTTCCGTTTGAAATGAAGTTTCACGTAACTGGAAAGTTTCTGGCCAGCTGTTCTCCCAAAAACCTCTGTTTCTAAAGCTTGCCTGTATGAAACTCTAACCTCTCTGAAACCAAAGATCTCAAATGATGGATGAATACAAAATGGTGGAACTACGGTGCATGCTGATCTTCTTGGCTCACACACTAGTCCTTGACATATCACATCCTCTAGCCATCATCTGATAACTGCCTATTTTTGCTGGCTGTTTCAATTGTGAGCTCTTTCAGGCATAGAATTCTTGCTGTATTTTTCACACTCATCACTTTTTAAAACTTTAATAATTGCCCTTGCTACTTCCATGGAATTCTTGTGACTAAAGGGAGAGAGGATTTTGCTCTAACTTTGTGCTCCAACTCTGGCAGCACTCTGTGCCTTTCATCCAGCCACATCCTATTTACTCAGCCTTAGGTAGATTAGATTACAAGAGACTTAAGAGAATATCTATAACAAATGATTAATATATAATGTTCTCCTGATCTGACATGGAAGAACATTTTCTTTAAGGTCTTATTCAGATACAATTTAGATTTGTCGTGGTCCCTGAATTACTGTTTACTTTCCAGAGTAAATTTCCAATTTGCTCATATGTATGTGATGGAGTTCTTTCTGTGTACCAAAATTAAAAAAACATAATAAATTAAAAATTACAGGAGGTTATCAGTTTAGAAATGTTCAGCTCTGGTAGTGGACAAAATGGTGCTGGTCTTGTCTATAGTATTTCTAAAGATCCAGAACTGACATCTTTTACAGCAGCCCAACCATGATGATTTTATTAAGTTTGCATGCAATTTACTAAGTGTTTGTCCTTTCACAGGGCAGGCTATGCAAGCAAACTCTAGCTCTGTGCTCATTCCTCAGTTCACAGGTAATGTGTAGTACTGAATTGCAAATTATTTCTCAGAGGGAATCTAGGATGAATTACATGTTTTTGGTGGCGGGGAAACAGGTTTAAAGAGCTATTAAAATTGATTTTGTGCATGCACTGAGAAAAAGAACTTTTGTTTACCTTTTTATTTTAATTTCTTCAAGACCAGAAAAGCTCAGAATTATTTTACTTGGTACAGACACAACAGAAATCTTAATTATGAAAGAAGACTGTAATAAATCAGAAACCTCTGCATTAAAAAAGTGGTTTATAATTTGAAAAATGTGTAGGAGCTTCCAAAGGGTAGCACTGAGTGGATCAGCGTCACAGATGCAAGGGGAACTGCCTGTGATGGGGGCCATCACTGAGCACACAGGCTTGTGCCCTAGGATTTATCTTCCCCAAGACAGCATAGTTGAACTTTTAAGAAAGTGATGGCCAATTCTAGATGCCTGAGGTCTGACAGAGAGAATTTCAATGCTACTGCAATGCAGCATATGGAGCACTTTGCAATACCCCACAAGTTCCTTCATTAGCAGAGGTGAGATGCACTTTAGTGGTACTGCCAGGCTGTCTGATCAACTTTGTACAGATGAAAGGAGAAAGGAGGGTGATGCCCTAGTTGGGGTGAAGACCTTGTGGCATTATTCAAGGTCTTGGTGTCTATTTCAGGACAAAAGCTGCTTAGAAAGGTGTGTTGTCCAGCTGCAGCACATCTCAGTCTCAAACATTGTCTGGCCCGTCTGAACCCTGTGGGCTCAGCTTTATATAAAAATGTTGAAGCTGATAAAATATCAAATATTCACTTGTCACTTCTAATCTGGAGTGACTTACATAATTTTGTTAAAAGATAGAACAATAAGAATCACACTGCTGGGAAAAAACAGTGAAAAGTCAGAAGAGGGCAAACTGAGTGTTCACCTTTTATTTTTTTCTTGAAAGTATGAACTGCAAATTTTTCTAAATTTGCATGTGTGTCTTAAGCCAATACCAGACTATTGTCTTGTAGATTGCTTGACTAATTCATATAACATATGACAGAAATCTAAAAACTTGTTCTCTTCCACCCTCTGTAGGTAATGCAGTATAATGTTTTGAATTTAGTATAAACTTCAACCTGCATATATGTTCAAACACTTATTGGAAACATCAAACTTCTTATTGATAAACACTTTGGTTAATAGTCTTGCTGAAGTGAAGGACTTCACAGGGTAGCTGTGACCAGAGTAGTCATTTCCTCATTAGCCACTGGCTGTAATTTACTGTAATATTGTATTTTATTGTCTTCCAGAAGAAGATATACATATTTTTTTGAAGAATAAGGGGAATTTATGTTTTGCAGAGGTATGTTGTTGAAGTCAAAGACAAATGCTTCAAATTGTTAGGCCTCGGCTCTTCTCACTTAATGAATAAACCATAAAAACAAGATGAGAAAGAATAACTCAATCTACTGAAAATTGGATCCTTGTAAACAAAAGAAAAAAGATGCCATAGGGCAATAGGCACTGTTCTTCCTTGAATATGAATTTTGGCATTTATCAAACTATCAATAACATAGCAAGGCATAAGGAAGATGCATTCCTCACATTATTAATGGGTGTAGTGTAGGTAATGAATACTTTCCTGCAAAATAAATGCAATAATTATTTTAATGAGTTGTTGAAAATTTTTAATTGCATGAATCTACTGTATATCTTTTCTGTTGTGGCTGTTTTGCTGTCCTGAAGCATTCACCTTCAGAAGAAAGATTGTAGGAAAGCTTCAAACAGACAACCCATTATATTTTCAGGAGAAATTATTACTCATTTCTCACCTAAATCATGAAGCAAATAGCTGATGAATATTGGAGTCTGCTGCTGGGATACATGTGTGCTCAAGATGGTCAGTGAACACCGATGAGTAAAGTAGTGAGAGGAGCAAAAAGGCTTTTTATTGGGAATAAAATAAAAGGACATTATTTTAGATGAAAATATTCAGTCCAGGCTGCAGCTGGGCAAGGCTTTCTGTTGCCAGGGAGTACAGCTTTGTCTGCTGCTCCCACGAGCCATGCTAACCTGCTGCACACTCTGGGGCCACCCCAGTGGCCAGCCAGCAGCTGGCTATGTCTGTTGAATTTTTACTTTTTTTGGTTTTTTTAAGTTTGAGTAATCACTGTCCAAACATTAAACAAAACTCCCATTTGCCTGCTGAACTTGCTATTTCTCGTTGGTTATTCTGTATCTTGTTCTCAGCAGAATGACAGATCAGTTTGACTTCTAGACATAACATGCTAACTAGTATTTCAGAAATCGTCCTGTACCTATTTCAGCCTGTTAAATGAATGCTTTTTATTCATTTAGAGGTCATCATTGTTTACTTATTTTGTCTTGTAAATCTAGAAAATACTTTGAACTTTCCAGTTTACTATTTTATCCCTCTCAACAAGAAGCAGGAAAGAAACTTTTATATTGACTTTTATATATTGATCTTTTCCTGTTGCTTATCTGCTGCTTACCATTAGTTTAAGAAAATTAATATAATTTTGCTTGTATGGAATTTTTTTTCAGGTTCTTCCAATATTTACAGAAATTAAGTTTCCTATTACTTTTAAACAGGAGGGAATATCCATCTTCTATAGCCCTAAGAAATGAAAACTTGTGAGAATAAATATCCCTGGAGAAGTATATGGCAGGTGAAAAGAGTGCTTATGGTTTCTGCTTTTCACTGTTGTGTTTTATGTACCAGCACTCCAGCTTGCTTAAATAATTCTTCTGTATATTCAGACATGTTAGTGCTCTACATTGTCTATGCATCTGAAAATGCAAACAGTCTGATGGGCCCAAAGCAAAAGTAAGGGCATTGCTCCACTGACTTTTGAGCTGGGATTTAAGTCCCAGAGATGATGAAAGAGCTTTGCTGTCTTTTATACAGAATGCAATTCTTGCTACCAAAACTTTTGATCAACAGGTAAGCTGAAAAGGCTCTCTGCTATGGAGCTGGGAGACAGGACACAAATAAGCTTGGTGAGCACTGGTTAAGGTCTGTGATAATGGGCACAGTGAACTATGTCAATGTTATTGGTTGGTGATGTTGGTTGTTTACGTGTTCTCACAAATTCAGCTCTGAAACAAAACGTGCCTGCCCCAAAGGGTGCCCAGAGAAAGGACAGAGGGAGGATCCTCTAATTAAATACAACTTGTCCTTGAAGGAAATGGAGATGACCAGGCAGATTTTAAAGAGAGACTTGAATTACCCTTTAGGAAAACTCAGTTTGGCAGATACTAGTGAATGAAGTAGCTGTGCAAAAAATGTGAATTCTGCCACAGAGACTGAGATTTTCACTGAAACATTTAGAACCCAAAAAATGCTTCTATGTTGCCTACAAATGGGATACAGAAAATTTGCTGAGCCGAAATCATAAACTTTTCTTTGTAAAAGACAGTAATGTACAAGGTGCATCAGCAAATGCTGGATAATCCTTGATTTTCATGTGTACTGCAAAATGCATGGAAAGCATGGTCATGGTACTGTCTTAAAAAGAATTTGCACAAATTTAATGTTAATAATTTATTATTTACCCAGCTGATTACAAGAGTGAAAGAAATGTGAAGGAAAGCTCTCTAAATCCATATAATCTTGTTTTTAAGATTTTATAAGATTATATAAAGAATCAAGTTAACTGGTGATTGAATTAAATAGAATAGTTTGTTTGTGGTCCCTATTTTCTTCCATTGTGAAATGCTGTGAATTTTAATTGGCCTATAATTTTTTTTCTTTGATTAAAACCATATATTAGGGTGAGTATATAATTTTGTGTCATTTCCATTACTCATGAAAAATTACTGTAGGAATACTTAAGGTCAGAATAATTATGGTTTTAAGAAATGATTTATTTTCTTGATTCTATGTTCATATGTCTAATAATTTTGCAAGCTGAATTTTAAAACATCTTAATTTCTGTAGCTAAATTTATTGACTAAACAATTTATAGTGGCATTATGTTGGCTACTAATTAGAAAATACCTGCAAGCACTTTTCTACAGCTTGGCTATTTGAGACTCCTTTTATTCATTGCAAAAATATTGATCGTGGACTGAAGGAGATGTGAAGAGGCAGATGCTGAGCTCTTCTCCCTGGGATCCAGTGACAGGATTAGTGAGAATGGTTCAACACGGTTCCAGGTGAGGTTTAGAGTGGACATTAGGAAGCATTTCTTTACCAAGAAGATGACCAAGTGCTGGAACAGGCTTCCTAGAGCGATGGTCAATGCCCCAATCCTGTCAGCATTTAAGGTGTTTGTGCAATGCCCTTTCTAACATGCCTTAGCTTATGGTCAGTGCTGAAGTGGTTGGGAAGTCTATTCTATTCTAATAAAGGTAAACAGAAAGGTGAAATAGCTGGCGTTCAGTGAAATGATCCCACCTTTGGTTTAGGCTTAACAGTAGGAAGGGCTTTGCTTTTATGTCCATCTGGGTAGTTCGATCAAATTTTTAAAAACTGAATCTTTAGAGCTATGTACTCAGTCTTATGTACAGAATTGCATCTGTGCATATTACTCAGTATGTATAGATATCATACCTAGATTCACAAATTTTGTAAAAGAATATAAAAATGTTTTTGGCTGCTCATACAGAGAGTTATCTGATTTGCACTAAAATCACAATTACTATTCTGTATAGAAAGGCTTCTTACCCTTCTCAGGTGATGTTAGAAAAGTTACAGGTTCTCTATAACATCCATAAATTTTGGTGGTTATTTTTTGGTTTTTTTGTTGGTTGATTGGTTTGGTTTTCATTGGTTTGGGTTTTTTTTTTTGGTGTTACATTTTTTGTTTTCTTCTTTGCGAAGAAGCTTCCAGGGACAAAAAAAAAAAAAAAAAAAAGACAACCCCCAAAATTTTCTTCTTACAATGTCAGCATGTATTGATCCTTCCTGAAAGCCATCCTGGGTAGCAGTGTGTCATATATTTTCTCTTATTGCTTTCTTACTCCATCCTTATCTTCAGTCTGTCCTAGTAGAACTGTACCAAGTACTTCTGTGGTCATTATTTTACCATATAATAGAGCAAATAATTACATGTTTTCTTGCAGAATTTACTGTGTAAGTTAATTACAACTGCAGCCTGGCCTGGGGCTAGATGAATCAATGTAATAACATTTATCCACGGGGGTTTTATTCAGACATCTTTCTTAGTTTGTCAACAGTTTTAAATCTGAGAATATCTCATTAACAGTTGGTTATGCGGACTGTTTTCACTCTTACTGAATAAATATGGCATAAAGCATAAAGCAGGGTTACAAGCTGGAATTCTCTATCATCCAGAAAATCCAGCTAAAAGGAAGAGATTTTACAAATAAAAGTTTGGTGATTGCTGGTAAGTGAGTTCACACATTAAAGCTCTCAGTAAGACTTCAACATTGCCTCCACTCCTGGATGTAATCACATCTTTGCCATTTTGCATTTTATCTGCTCTGGGAGATACACCCAGGAGAAACACTGCTAACTCTATTTTAAAGCCAGCACAATACTTCTCACTGTAAGAATCTGTCATTGTATCAGAGCTGCAGGGGGAGAGAAGGACAGGGTCTCACATTCAGCTGTGTTTGGAGCTTGCTTTGCTTTGGGGCAGGCTGAGGAGGCTGACTGCCCCTGTGTCTTCAGATCTGCTCTTTGCAGAGATCTTGGCGTGCAGTGGTAACTCTGCACAGCACGCTGCCATGCTGTGTGGAAGCTGCTTTCCATCCCAAACCCACAGTGGTGTGCAGCTGGTGAGGCCAGGAGTGTGCTGCCTCCCAGCAGGACTAGCTGGCTGAGGGGATGCACCAGCTCTGCTGCTTCTTCCAGAGCTACCTTGGCTTGTGCTGCCTGCGGCATTCCTGCACTTCATTAAATCTTTGTGTGAAGGTTACAACTGGAGAAAGTTTGAAGTGGAGTAGCAATGGTCTGGCTTGAGTTTTGCAAAGTTGTTAATATTGTACAATTTGTCTGAGTTCAGAGAGATTGTATATGTATTTAAACTTTCAGGTATCATATTTTATTTAGCTTTTTTTTTGCAAGTCAGCAAAAGCTGAAAGAAAAATGGAATGAAAGGTTACTCACCATCAACAAGGGCATGTTTACATATTTTTGTTCCTGGTCAAAAATAAATGAAGCATTGCTAATGAAAGCCAAACAAGCTCTTACAGCAAGTAAAATTAAGACATTGGAAAAAATATCATTCTGGAAATTTACACTGTGATAGCAGAAAATGGATGACAAACTAGAATTGCCCAAATCCTCTAACAGCTCTTAAACATACTATCATGCACAATTCGCTTTCCTGAAGTGTTTAAGTAATTTGTTTTAGGTGCCCATGAGACAAGCTAGTTGTACACATGCGCAGCCAGCATAAAAAGAAAACCTTTAACAGAAAGGTAATTCATCATGCAAAGGTGATGTAACCATGCATCATATAACAAGATTTATATTATGTATATTAATATTTGATGTTTTTCTAGCCAACTGCCTTGCTAAGACAATCTGATGGCATGAGCTAATCACGTTTTGAAATAGTTTTTAAATCATTTTAGATCCATTTTTTAGCTGTAAGATTTTCTTCTTAGGAAAGGTTCAAAGAATCATAACATTTATTCAAATGAAACCTACTTGTGTGAAACATGGTGGAAAAGACTAGAATCTCAATCCTGAAACACAGAGCTAGAGAGGTTATGAAAGCAGACAAGAAGCAAAATTCAACATTTCGGAGTGAGTTTGCAGACCTAATCACTTCGAAAGGACAAATAGATTAATGACCTTTGTTTCCCAAAGCTGTTGTCATAAACCCAATGTGAAGGGAATATTTCTCAGAAAAACAAACAGACATGAAACTCCCATGTTTGCTTGGGGTTTTTTAGTTGTACTGTTTATTTTGAAACCAGGAAGCAAGTCAAGGCTGGGTGAAATCATCAGATCCAGGTGCAATGAGGCTGGAGGTGATATTACCTGAATGGAAAATCATAGTGGAAGACAGCTTGCCTTAGAGGTTGTCAGCTGCTTGAGTCATGGGTAGGCTGAATTCTTAATAAAATTAATGGAAATTTCTAATCCAAACCTCAGAACTGTCATTTTTAAAAGTATCTCAATATGTGCTTCTGCAGGTTTTTTCTAGCCATTGAAGGACTGCCTTTTCTACGTGGTGGTAGCTGACGCTGGGCTGAGGTTGGTTATGCCTTCCCTGCAGGTCAATTGTATTTTAAAAGTGAGGCACAGGTTCTATGTTCAGCCCAGAAGGTACATTTTTAGCAAGCTAAATGCCACCAATCAGGGATACAGAAAAAGGAACGAGTCACTTTTGCCATGTGGTGCCATTTGGCAGGAGTTAAAATACAGCTTTTGAGAATGCCAACAGCTGCTTAGAGATTATTTGTTATTTTGCAGAACTATGATTGTATGAAATGACACAAACTAATTCTCAGAGAGTTGCATCCTCAGCTGGGTAGCAGTTTCTATAGTGTCCATGACCCAGTGGCTTTGAGCAGGGCTTTTGCTCTTAAATCATCCATGTGTTTTTGAAAATACAACTGTATGGTGCCTAAATAGAACTTCAGGAGTTTAAATTAACTCCCTGGTTTTTAAACATCTGCCTTCACCCCTTTAAGCCTTGGCTGAGACTACTTTTTCTTTTAGCTTGAAAGTGTAGACCTGTAGGGCTAGTAGGCTCTTCCCCTAGATACCCTCCCAGATTCACAGGGATAGTTGTGCATTTGTTTGTACTCAGCAGATTCTGTCAAATAGCTTGAGATGATGGCATGCTTTTTCAGTGTCTACTTAAATGCTTTAATGTCAATTAATCAGTATCTGCTATCCCAGCTTTAATATGTACATTCTCAATGGCTCTTCTAGTCGTTTAAAAAGGCCAGGAGCCGCATCACTTGAGAGCCTGCTGTGCAGAAGGAGCATAGGAATAGAGGGGAAGGAACTCTGGGTCAGTAGCTCAAGTCACCAGCCAGCACCTCCTGAAATCCCCCCAGAAAATTTTCAGGCTCTATCTTAGAGCCTGGATAGATTTTCTTGTTCTTATTCATTCTATTAAGAAGCTGTTACAGAATGTTGTGTTTGAAAAGTTATCCTTTTAATTGCCAGTTGGAAATTATTTATGGTCAGTTGTTCAACTGCCAGTACTGTAAATACACATTTGCAGTGGTATTGATTGCTATTTTAAACAATTTTTTTCCTGTCTGGTTTGTACCTGGACATGTTTACAGAGTAATTAAATTATTCTGTTTTATGAGACTGAGCAAGATTCTTCTCCAGTAATTCTATAGCTTATTCCTAGGCTTATTGATTGATTATATGCCTATTCTTGGGATGCATAAGCTATGGTTTTAGGTACATAGGAATGTAGAGGGTTTAGGACCCAAGCTGCCTGGATAGCTGTGGTGCTGCCGAACTGTTGGGCTCTCATGGGAAGAAGGGAATCAGTCGCTGCTTTTCTAAAGAGAGAAAGGGAGCAGTTTTTTTAATTAAAAAAATAAAATCAGTGTATAAAATAATGATTTTGAATACTGATTTCTCATAGATGTTAGGGTATAGACAGCTAAATGGACAAGGGATCACAGGGGTGAATTCCAGGCACATTCATTCCTCCATTCATCATTTTGTAATGATTAATACAAACCTCCCACTGCTTAGCTGGCTGGAATTCAGAATCACATCCAGCTCCCTATCTTTCAATGACCAGAGAGTTTAAGCATTTATTGCAGCCTTGTGAATTTGATTTCTGGAGTTGGTCATGCAATTTTGTCATTGTATCAGATATCAAAATGCATGAATTCCTGTTTGGAAATCACCTTCCTGTGTGGGGCCTGCACTAGGTTATTTAGCCCATCTTTGGTGAAGGCTGCTTTAACATGCTTCTTATTGTCTGTGTGTTAGCATTTGAAGAATCTTTTTATGTTACTTTTTTTCTTTCCTCTTTCTGCGTTTGCATTTCTCATCTACATGGTATGATTGGTGAAGAAGAGCATTTATTATTTTGAAAGATTTCTGTTACTCTTTTATTTCCCAGAATATTCTCTCAGGGGACAATCTGTTTAGTTCGGTCTGTAGCCCTGTTTACAGACTGAAAGTGGAAAATGATAAATTAATTTGAAGAGAGGCAAGGAGTTTAGCTTTTGAATTTTATTATTTAATTGTATGTCTCTGCACAATTTGCTCTGTTCAGTGAGAAAATTCTCTCTCTAAACTTGTGATAATGATGTTTGGGAAACAGGGGGAGTTGTGAGACTAATGACTATCTAAGAATTGTCTGAGACGTTGCAAATGCAAAGGACTATACAAAATTACCAGAAGTTACTTGTGTGGGAGAATTATGACTAAAATTTGTTTTGTTACAGAATTTCTTCATATATTGCTTGTCATTTTTTTTCTTAGTGTTCTAGGCCTTGCTTATGATGAAATTTGAACATGTTTAGAAAATTTGTACCTATTCAGAAAAACCCAGACCAATTTCTACCATGGAAAGCACTAAGGCAGTCTTCTGCAATGCTGCCCCTCCTGGACCATGGAGTGCTTGTAACTCCATGGTTAAACAAATATCAGTTACATCATAAAGCAGTTTGTTCTAGAACTTCTGAAGTTTCTCTTTCTTCTATAATGTCAGTTTCAGTATTGTGGATAGAAATTATATTAGGACTAAAAGGCTTATGTGGAAAACACATACTAGAGTGCAGGAAAAGGCTTGGAAGGGTCTATTGTTAGAGTTACAGGCTTTATGCATTCATATGGCGAAACAATTACTCAGGGGTTACATCATTGCAGTTCAGTGCAGAATTCATCTGATGACTGCTTTGAGTCTAAGTGCAAATTTATGAAACTTAAAAGGCATTGCAGTGTAGGAGAGGTTAATTAAATGACAATGAGACAATAGTACGGGAAGATGAGAAACCTTGATTGCTGTTTGTCACTGGTTATAACATTTAATTGTCTATATGTTGTTTAAAAGTAATAAAAATAATGAACCATTACCATTCATAAAGATGAATCGCATTGAGGCGGTGCTACCAATGGAAATTGACGATCTTTATACCAACAAACTTCATCAAAACCTGAAAGAGGCCATAACAGGAGAATTGATGTGTAAGCAGAAAAATTTTAATTTACTTCCACTAGGACCACAAATTTTCTGTGTGTGGAGGTTCAGCAGCTGCTGCTCAACACCACTTTGTAGTCAAAGCTGTTCCTTTCCTACAACAGTCTGAAAGATCATCATGGACTACCCATGTCTGAGCTGAGAGGCCTCACTGGAACCCAGAGAAAATTCACAGAATCTAAACTAAATGAGAACATCTCGATTCAGCCCTACCACTTCAGAGAGCTTAATTCACAGGCATGACTATTCTCTGCAAAGAAATCAGAAGGCTCTTACCAGTTTCTCTGGTTCTTTTCACCAAGACAGCTAGAAGCATCCCTGGGTGAGACTCTTTACAGCATGTGAACATAATGATGCTGCTTCCAGATGGGTGCTAGCATTGCTTCATGGCACTGCATTGTGCTGTGGGGGTCTACTAGCTCAGTCTGTTTCCTGTTCTGTATTCTACATTGGTGCCCATCTTTGTGACATATTATGTTAAATTCTTTTATTTTCCTGTCATCTTCAAGCAGCAGTAAAAGGAAGAGGGAAACACCAAAATGTTGCATAGTTTTAGTCCATGTAAAACCTACAAATTAAATATTTCCTAGAAAAGTAGGAATTAGAGATAAGGAGGGTTCTGTGTAGTGTCCAGAACCCTAATCTTAAGCCTAACCCTAATGTCTATTGTCCAGCTTTGTCACTTAATTGTTATTCTTAATTGTCATTTAAAATTATTCTTCCTCCTATGAGATGTTGACATGACTCAGTGTAGGCTCTAGCAGAAAACCCTATTATTTAGAGGAGTGCAAGACAGTATGTTCAGAATTGAAGTCCTGGAGATCACCTTTAACTTGGCTACGAAATTTTAAATGCCATCATGTTGTGGTGTTATTGAAAGCTCTCTGCCTGCCTCCCAAGTCAAAGACCAGTTTTTAATGTTACCCTTAGTATTAAGGGTCACTTTATGTGTTAAAGAATTACCTGATCTGGCCTTATCAAACTGGCTGGTCTTTTAATCAAAATAGTATTCAGCTCCCCATGTTCAGCATTTCCACTTCATTAATCTTTTCTGCTGCCTCTGGAGCCTGGTTTGCTCTTTGTTATGCATTTGAGGGCACAGAATATTTGACATGAATGCGGTAGGGCTCTGGTGGAGATCAGTCATTTTAAACATTGCCTCTTAGCATAACTTAATTTCATGCTGCTTTCGCACCCTACTGTCAAATCTGCTTAATACCTGTACTTTAATTTTGCTCACATTTTGCTCCTAAATATGTTTCTGCCAAATGTACTCTTGCCATTAAATTGGTAACGCATGGTGTAATCATTGCTTCTAAAAAGCTGTAAGAAAGATTTGCTTCTGAAAGGAGTTATTATTTCCAATTTGGATACATTAACATATATAGGCCATTAATATAAATTTCAAGGAACCAGGGATTATAAAATTTATGGAAAATCACGTGGACTTTTTTTTTTCTTTATTAACATTATTGTTTTATCCTGGTCACTGTGTACTTTGACCTGAGGCTCATGGGAGTATTGGAACAGTCAAACTTGTCCAGATCAAGGCTTTCCTACCTTCATATGCCATGTTAGTGGCCCACAGCACATTCTCAGGGAGGAGTAAAAGAGCAGGACAAACATCTTGCTAGGTTTCCCAGACATAAACTTCCACTTTCAGGATGCCTGCAGTTTAAAGTTTGTTTTTGGGGCCCTGGGCAACCTGATCTACTAAGCGGCATTGCTGCTTGTGGCAGGGGAATTGGAAATTGATGATCGTTAAGGTACCTTCTCATCCAAACTATTCTATAACTCTATTGTTTTACTTTGTTTTGGTATTTTTTAGCTATTAATTTGTCTCTAAATTTTTCTGTGATACCCTTGTAACTTTTAAACCATGGACTTTTGACATCTGTGCAGTTTATGGCAATGTGCTACATGATTGACTGTCCCATAGTGTGAAAAAGTCTCTTTTCTTTTGATTGTGTTCAACTGTTTCCTGATCATTGAAATGGCCCCTAATTTCTCTTTTGATGGTGAACAGTCATTTTATACTCTCTCCAAGCTGTGATTTCATGAGCTCCTGTCACATATTTCTTTCCCTTCTGTTTTCAGGAGCTCAAGACTTCTCTGAGTTCATGGTCTTTAATGGAAAAAACCCCTAATAATTTACACTGGAAGGATGCAGAGGAGCAGCAGACTCAGATGGAGTAGGTACTGTACAATATCATAGAAGTCAAATTAGTTCAAACACTGAGCTACATTCTGTTGTTTTCTGTTATATATTTATTCTCTTATTTATCGAAAGGTTTTGCTGACCTCTGGATCTATGGTGGGCTGTGAGAAATAGCACAGTGGACATCACTTTTGTAATCTCTCTGTCAATGAACACCGTTTCATTTATCAGGTTCATCGTGTCATTAGATAATTGTGATCAACGGTTGTTAGTAATTTCTGACATATCTTCTTTAGAAGACTTTGCAGAAATTTTTAAATACAGTGAACATTTGCACAAGACTTATCTGTGGGATTGAGTTTAGACAGAAAAAGAGCACTTAAATAGCAGTATGACTATGTGTATGCACTTCTGAAAATTGACTGAATGTGTGCTTCAGTGGTACAGGGACATCCACCAGAAAATGCATTTTTGAGTTTATTTGATTTGGGTTAAAATCGACCTGATAAGAAGTGATAAGAATTTACTTAAAATTGGCTTAATTCACTGCTTTTTCTAGAAAAAAGCATTTTGTTGTGACTGTACCAATTTTGATAGCAGTTTTGCTTGTGATAACCTCACCAAGGTTGGGATAACACAAAACCCAGCCAATCTGTATCCATCCATGTCAATACACCACAGGCAAACCGTTTACACCACCTCCTGATGAAAAATGGAATGGAAACATGCTAATTTATTCCTAGATTCATATATTAGTCTTCTGGCTGAGCAAAACAATAACAATTTAATGGCACACCAAGGTAAAAAATAGCCTTTATAGCCTCAACCTTCCAACAGCTCTGCCACAGACAAGATATATTTTTCCCCAGGGGAGAAAGTGCTGGCAAGTTTCTGCAGTGCCACCATGTTTCTGTTAACTTTCCCTCAAAGATTTAAAGCCTTGCAGCTTTTTTTTTCTGGTTTTTTTTTTCGTTTGCAGAGTATTTTTCAGTCTTTCAGTATTCTGCAATTTATGTAATCAATCCTAATTAACCAGCACAGCTTGAATGTCAAATTATGACTATCTGTCCTAAAATATTTATGAGATACCTTGCTGCAGAAGGGGAAACCCATTTGTGAAATGCTGTTAGCTGCAGACATCCTGGATTCAGCTTTTCAGCCAGGTGTTAAATTCACAGAAGAGTCCTGCATCACTACAAACCCCAGACAAAAATGTTGTATGCACAGGTAGTGCCTAAGAACAGATGAGAAGTGCTGTTAAATTAATATATAGCTTTCTGTGAGCTAATAATTTGGTTTTACTAAAAAAAAATTGCAGACACTCTATAAAATTCTACACTGGGAAGGAAAAAGGACAAATTTAGTTACTAGCTAAGTATTTGTCCAATTCCTGTCAAAAAAACCATTTCAGCCTGTTTTAATTTAACTTTACTACTGAGGTAGTAAAGTTAAATTGTAAACTGTTTTTGGCTTATTGCAGAACTGTTTGAAAATAGATTTTTGAAGTCTGCATATAGGGGGAAAGCATTCCACACATTTTGATTATACGTTGTTTTTATTCTGAAATTCAAGATATTTCATATTTATTGCAGCAAATGTCACAGTGAAGCAATTATTGAAGCTATAATTGACAATATAGTTCAGAATTATTTACATTAACAGATGTTCATGCATATGCTTTTATTTTCATAAAGAAAAAACCAGTACAGCAGTTCTAGTACTTTTATGATATTGATTTCCAAGGTAGTGAAGTTGTTACATGTACACACAGACAAGTGTACAGATGGCAAATGAGCCATCAGTCCATGCTTCATTTGTTCACAGGTGAAATCAGTGGGATTCCCTTCTGAGGCTGGCTGTTTCCCTGTGTCTTTAAACAGAGCCTAGGCTGGGTGACTGAGATGTAGGCATGTCCCTGTAGGCACCAGAATGCCATCCCTGGCACCTATTCAGTGTATGCCATTAGAGCCTCTTCCCCTTGAAGCCTTTTATCTCTGAAAGTTAAAGATATCTGACTTCTGTGATTGTTTTCCCAATAAAATCAACTCTTTGTTCTGCACCCCAGAGGATATTACAATTTTGTCTCCAGGATGTTTTTCATTCTCCCTGTTGAAACAAATATTTTTCCACTCTTAAATTTTTTTGTTGTTGTTGTTTTTATTGTTGCTGTTGTTTAGAGATATATATATTATATATGCTCAGCAAGCTATTTGATCTCAGGGCTATATCAGCAGTTATGGGTTTCATTTTAGCAGATAATATTTTACCTAGCATTTTCTGGATAAAATTGTAGAGGGATTTTAAATCTAACTGTGGCAAGCACATATTTCTCTCTCTCAGGATTTTATTATAGAGAGAGACAGAAGAGAAGAAAGAGAAAACCATTTCTGTTTCTGTCCCTTGTTTTTCCATGTGGAATGCATTTGGAGATTGCTGACCTGGAGTCATTGGTTAACTGGATACTGGTGAGGATTGTTGGGCCCTGATGGCCAATCAAATCCACCTGTGTCTGGGCTCTCTCAGGGGAGAGAGTCACGAGTGAAGTTAGAGTTAGGAGTTAGATATGGTAGCTAGAAATGTAGTACATAGTTTTAGTCTCTCTCTTTAAATAGTATATTAATGTATTATAATACAGGTATAATAAAGAAATCATTCAGCCTTCTGAATTGGAGTCAGACATCATTTCTTCCCATCCTGGGTTCACCTGCATTTTCTCCGCAATACTAACAACTGTCTCTTGTTGAGGCATGGATTTTTAATGAAAGATAGGAATGATAGACTTGTTCATAAGAACAAGTACCCAAATTTTTGATTGGCATAAAATCTAGAGTGTTTTGATTTTATTATTTTAAATTTTTTCCCTTTGTATGAACTGTTTTTCACAACTGCTTCAAACACTGGTTGCTCTTGCATCAGGAATTTACTAATTTGATTAATTTTCCTTGCATATCTGTGTCCAGGCTAGTAGTCTTCATAAACTATTGAGTGTGTCTTCTGAATCCTGGGGTTCAGCAACAGTACTGCTACACTGCTACCTTAGTGCTGCCTGAACATTTCTGGTTTTCTTCTAATAAACTAGCATCTGTGTTTTAAATCGGCCTTCTGATGCTTTGCTGGGTGAGCTCCCTAACATGTCTCCATGTCTCTCTCCTCCAAATATTTGCAGCTTTCTGCTGCAGAGCACTGTGACTTTTGCCTGTGTATTTGTGTCTTTTTCTGTTTTGGTTTTTTTTTTTTTTTTTTTTT
>VXBC01001721.1:0-38471 GCA_013399945.1 Ploceus nigricollis | reverse complement strand
GTTCCCCCCCCCAGTTTGATCTAGCATAACTTTGCAATTGGCCATTTTAGCAGTGGAAATCTGTGGATTTCCCTGGAACTTTAAAGGCACAGGCATGTGGGAAACTCGATCATAGTGGTGTCTATTATTCTTCAAAAGGATTAATTGTACTCAGAATGCCTGGTCATACTGCCCTCTCAGGCTGTTATCCACAGGTTTTTAATATCTAGAAGGCAACATGTCTTATGTCTTTCCCTGTGTCACTTGTAAAGATTTACATCTCTGGAGATTTAAATATGGAGGCATATCTTATACATACACATACTGTAAGAACTTGTATTTTAAAGACACTTCTGTCTAATATGTAATGCAATGTTTTCAGAAGCCATAAGTAATGGTATCCCTTTGCTATCTGGTTTTCTTTTTTCATTTGTCCAGCCAGCTGTCTCCACAGTAACCTGTGTTATGGGTGTTGAGATTACGTGAGCTGATGTGCCATCCTTAATTCCTTGCACACAAGCCAGAGAAGAGGGTGACAGGTTCAGGACATCCCTACAAAGTCAGTACAGTAACCAACCTCGCCAGAGGGCCAGCCATCAGTTTCTCATGAGGTAACATCAAAAGATCCTAGCAGAACTGTTTGGTTGCTGTGTTTATCATAATTGCTAACATCTTTCTGCACATTCATTGCACCTTTCAGTCTGGGGAGAAGACTTATAAGGAGACAACAGCTCACTGAAGATTTTACCAGTTTTAGTGGGTACAAATATTAGTTGACTCCAGATATTTATTCTAGCACCACTAGAAATGGGTTTGAAAGCAGTGAGAAAGAATTGCTTTTTCCATAATGGAGATAGTTTCTGTAGGTATGGTACCACCTGGATATTACTGTGTGAAGTTTACAGAATATGTGCTGCTGCTGATTAATAGGAATTCAATCTCCTGCTTTCAAGTAAATGAAAAATTACCTAATGCTTTCTGTTAATGGTCTCTCCTTACTTGAAAGCTGAACAAGACCCAGGAAGAGATTTTTCATATTCCGAGATTAAATACATAATTGTAACATCTAATAGATATTTTAGATATTGAAAGTCATCAGCATGTAAATACAGCCACTCAAGTGCATTTCCAACTGATTAATTATTATTGGCATCTCTGGGTGGCAGTCCTGTGTTCATAACATTACTTTTCTATGAGATAAAAAATGCCCCATTTTTCTGTTTTTCTGAGGCAGTAGAAGTGCTAACCAACTGGCTGAGGCAAGGAAAAGGCCGTCTCTATTTCCCATAACTGCCTCCTTTGTAGAATGGGAGACATAAGGAGTGGTAGCATTGGGTCTCTTGCTTGAAAGAATGCTGTCCCCAACGTTCTGGTGCAGGTGACCCCATGGGCTGGATGGCCCTTGCTTGCCTTCCCCACAGCCCCTGCCCTGCACATGGCATTTTTTGTTCAGAGCTCACCTTCACTGGCACCGTGGTACATTCCCTGTCAAAGTGCATGCCCTCAGGGTAGGGGTTAAGTGTGTGCTAACATCCTCCATGAGGCAATACAATAATTCATTGCTGAAATTAAAGACAACAGGGAATAAAAAATTACAAGATTAATCTCCTGATTAAAAAAAACATTCACAGATAGTATATCAAAGTGTGGACTCCTACCTATAGTCAATTCTGTCCTGCCTATTCACTGTTCTGCTTGTATCATGCAAGAGGACTTTTTCTTTGTTGAACACAAACATGTTAGGATAACTTCCCTTTCCATCTCTCTCTTAAAGAGATGTCTTAGTCTTAAACACTGAGCTTTTGATAAATTGAGTCTGTAAATGTTCATGGGAAGTGAATATCAGAAAACCAAACAAACATTTTTCAATTTCATTTTTTAGTGTCTTTATATAGCTCTTCTCTTTATTTAGAAATAGTTCTGTTATACTAGCCAGGAACTAGCTGAAACCATCTGCAGTTTATTTCAAATAAGTATCAAGTATTAATCATTTAGCAGTCTTCCTTGTGGTCCTGCACCAGCTGGAAGAAGCTAAGCTATTTATTTTTACATAATTCTATTTATATTACACTTACAGTTCTGAATTTTCTACATAATAATCCCTCAATTTTTGAAGCAATGTTGCAGGTCCACATGCTATGCATATGGTCTCTTGCAAAAAAGTGAGGTTTTAAATTATAATTGCTTCTTGAGAATAGGGGAGGAAAATTAAATGAAAATGAAGAGAATGTAATGTTGTAATGTTATGTTTGTATGTTTGAAGTTGTTTGCTAGCTCAGTTTCTCCACAATCCTTCTGAATATTTTGTAGATCAAAAGAACAATTACAGTACATAGGTATTATTACTTTTCCCATAGTGATATGCTACCTTTGTCTGTTTTTTAAAAGTGTAAAACACAAACATGTGAATGTCTTAAAACAGGCAGTACCTCTGTAACAGATGCAGAACATGGGCTGGTCTCATATTTTCTGTGCCTGAAAAAAAGGTAGGAAAGTTCACAGTTCCCTCTGGAGCCTCACAGGCCAGTTGCTGTGTGTGCCACAGAAGGTAGATGTTGTTGCCATTATGGCTGTATTAACATTGTAGATGGGAACTTCATGTGAGCCAGGACCAAAACAGAGTTTTAGCTCAGAGAGGTACTGAGCTAAATACAGGAATGATACAGGAATTTTAATAATAAAAGTAAAGCAATTAAGTCTTCAGATGTATTCTCTGTGTTTTACCCCTACAACCTGTGTTTTATCCCTACTCCCCTTTCCCTCACAATAAATCTCCAGAACTCTTTTTTCTTCTTGCCAGAATTTGAGGCCACTTTCACTGAATTTGTGTTCATCATTAGGAGAGAAAAAATTGTAGAGGTGAATTATGGGAAAAGATTTATGAAGCAAAAACAAAAGCAGCTTGGAGCTAGTTTTTTAGCCAAAACTTATTATCTTTCTCTTCCTCTACCTCTCTGTGCCAAGGGAAAGTTTATATAAACTTGGGCCTTTTCTGTGTTATTTAGGATTCTCTGCATGAGATAAAAGGTCAAGGGTGCTTCACCAAATCTCTGTGTCTCTTGAGTCTTTGTAGAAGAGAAGATTTCCAGGTCTTTAGTCTTGCCCCATGTCAGTGGCCCAAACACTACAGAGTTTAAAGGGTTTCATCACAGTGATGCAGAAGAGACATAGCTCAGTTTGTTGGAGACTTTGTGCACAAGGATGCAGTTTAGGGCATCTAGTTAGTGACTACTGTTAATAAATACTTCTTTTGTTCCTAATCCCACTAACATTAATGAACACACAGATAAGTAATAAGCAAGATTAAATCCTGAAGTTTCCTGAAATTTCCTTGGCTGGCTGCTGAGAAGCTCAGTTCTTGCTGCTCAATGGTAGAACTTACTGCTTCTTAGGATCCTTCAAACAGGAAGAAATCATTTGAAAGCACTGAGAAAATTTATGATGAGTTAAATATATAAGGTTATTTTTTCACATTCCTCAAAATTCTGCATGTGATCTGACTTGTAGCATCTGTCCTAGACTGTGGTATTTGAATGGTGCAATCAATGAAACCCCAAAATAAATAGTTGAAATAATCAAGCCTAGAAATAACAGACTTTAATCTGCAACATCTGTAGGACTTATTTACTGACCACAGTCCTTGGACTGACATAATTTTAGGAAGGAAAAAAGCTGTTTTTACGATATCTTCAATGTGTTGATTAAATAATAAATCCAAAATACAGCCTGCCAGATTTCTAGACATGACAATGTTTTAATAATAGTATTGGAACATGAATACAAAATCAGAAGTATGCTGAATGTGCCCATCAGCTTACACGTATGGTAGACTGGGACCTGTTTTGGTTAATGAATATTTAGATTTTTGTGAAAAACGAAGTTGGCATATATAACACCTGATGTTTCAATAGCTTGCGCAAATAGTCAGGAATCCTGTTCTTTACTGTTTCAGATCGTCTGGGGCAAAATCCTTTCAGTTTTTCACAAAATCAAATGGTGTTATGTCCGCAGCAGTGGCAGCCCACATCAGTTTCCTACATTTCTGTCAGCCTGCAGATGACGCTCATTATTTTCAGTTCCTTCCCAGTTTGTGAGTTGTCCTTCCTGCCCTGGTTATATCTGGGATGGCAGGACTTGGTCAGCACTGAAGTTAAATAGTGTGGAGACTTGTATTGTTACTGTGGTTTATTTCTTATTCTGAGCATAAGAATATTCTTATTAACTCAGTAATCCCTGGAGAAAGAAACATCCTGTTGGCTTCTACAAATGTTGCAATGGCACATTCAGTTGAGGGCCCCTTCACAAAAGAGCCTGGGAGTGCTGGTGGATGCTTTATTGAAACACCAGCAATGGGCCCACGTGGCAGAGAAGGCCAGTGGTGTCCTGGGCTGCATTAGGAGAGATGCCACCGGGGTTAGGGAGGTGACGCATCCCCTCTTCTCAGCATTGGTGAGGCCACACCTGCCTTGCTGTGTCTGGTTCTGGGCTTCACAGAGGCTTGCATGAGAAACGCATGATAAATACAAGAAAGGAAAAAACCAAACCAAATGAAAAAAAAGAAAATAATAGTGTGCAATTTTAATAAAAGCCAGTGGGAGTAGCTACTAGGGGAACTGCCAGTACACTCTGAGGAAGAAAAACATTGAAACAAAGACCTTTAGAACAAGAAAATTAAAAAATCGGTGACAAGGTGAAATTACTTTTTTCTCAGGAAATTACAGTTCTCCTTAAGCTAAAGAATGCCTCTTGGCTCTGATTATTCTTGATACATAAAGTAAAATACTGAAATTAACCCTGCAACTTCTGTTTTAGCTTGTTGTATAGATTTTTGAGCATCAGAAATTAATAATGACCAATCTCTTGCCTTTTTAAAATGTGTACTTCTTATTTAAAAAACCCAAAACAAACCCAAGTGTTTAAATGTTAGTTAGTTAAAATGACTTTGATATTTGAAAATGCATTTAATTGAGTCCTGATCATGCTGTGTTGATATCAACATTTAGGAATTCGGAAGCCCATGAATATATTAGAGGGGTTTGAAATTTAATATTCATTTGTGGCTATTGAATCAAGAATATGAGACATAGTATATGAAAATTTTTATATGGTTTTCAAAGTCAGACCAGCATGATCATTTTGATTCAGTGTGCTAGAAGCTGGCAAAGTGAATGTTTTCTCTTCCAGCAGGAAAGAATGTGGGCAGGGCATGAATGCAGTGCTCTCCAAACCTAATATTAATATTCTGCATTCTTACACCTCCAAGGGATAATGACAACTTCAGTTATTTGCCTGGATGAAAATCAGATGAATGAGAATAACTGCAAAGCTTTTAAATTAAGGTGGTCTATTAAGGAATGCATTTTACGTGCTGTTGCTATGAGAATGTCTGCAAAATTCCCTGGTATACTGCAAGTAAACTTTTTTATCTCTTTCCCAACCATGCTATATTAAAGCCTGCTGTGGCATTTACAAAAGAGAAAAAAAATGTTGTAGAAGGCAAATTTTAGGTAATGATATAATATAAACATTTGTAAAATGAGAAATAATTTTCCTTACACAGTTTCTGCACACAATCTTCTCTTGTGCTTGTACTTTCTCTACAGCTCATCTTTCTGCTCCTAATGAGGTTGTATTTTTTCTGTACAAAAATTGGTTTGATCTTTGCCAATTCATTTAATACTTTAAATACACTGTTGTTTTAATTACCTGCCCTTTCTTGCTATTTTCTAGAAATACGCTTCCAACTCTATAATATGAAATAACTCATCAATCAGAAAAGCTTATTTTTGAGGATAACTATGAAGGCACCTCTCTCTCAGATGAATCCTCACACTTCTGCTTCAAGATTGATGGAAAATCCACAAAATAAGAGTTTTAAAATTTAGAGAATCTTCTTAGAAGTATCAGACAAATGGTGGATTTGATAAACCAATACAACAATATTGTTTGTTCACTCATTTTTGGAAGTCAGTAGAGATTTGATTTGATTGTGTAAAGCGTGATATGAATGGGACTCATAAATTTCATTAATGCTGCCATCTGTGTGAAAGTATCTCTGTAGACATTAAAAGGCTGTTGTCAGCTGCCCTACAAAAAGACTTGAGATTCATTCTCCTGGGAAAGAAAAAGTTGTCATACCACGTTAAAGGTGGTAGGCAATCAGTTAAAGGCAGTAACCCTGACTAATAGGAGACTCATAGTCCATTTTTTACTAACTTGTTTCTTGGAGAGATTTCCAGCTTTCTACAGTGACAGAAATAATGTTTAAGAGCAAACTGGTGATGCTCAGATGAAGACGTAGATGTTAAAACAAGACTTGGAGCAGCAAATGATTTCACGGGCTAGATCACTGCCTTTTCAAGAAACTGCATCATGCTGATCTACAGATGGTTTCATAGGCAGTAATGGCCAACATTTTAACACTGACTGAGCTAAATTAAAATCAAGGCGGAAGTTTATTGCATTGCCTTAAAGTTTATAACAGTTCACATTCACAGAGAGAAGATTGATTCATTTTTATGTATATATTGTTTAGAAAGCATGACCTTTCAAGCAGAGAGCACTTTTATGTGAAAGCAATGATCTAGGAAATGGGTATTTCCCAGTATTATAATAGTGGCTCAGGAAATGTTAGAAAAGATCATTGATTTCTTTATTCTAAGCATGGTGGTTTCAGCCACAGCTGAAAGAAAAGTAAAATTTACCATGTTGATTCTTAGCGGTGCCTTCATGTATCGTATAGAAAAAAAGGTCAAAGATTTAAAGATGGAATAAATTTAGACAAAGAACTTACAAACAGTTCTGGGATGACTCAGCCTCCCTTTTTTGTCAAAAACATTTAATGAATTTCCCCCCAAATGATCCAGCATTGATTGCTTTGTTTCTGATAACAACATTCTTGCACTAGTAATTTTGATCATCAGATGCAGTGATGAGGAAGAGTCCCTGTCATTGAGAATGTTAGAGAATGCCTGACCTGTCCCCATAAGATGTGATGCTCGTGGAGGTCCAGCATGGTGCTTTCAAAAGAGCTTTTCAGCAGCCACATTTGACTTGGCTTTCATATTGTCAAATGACAGTCATTTTTATTATAATTCTTACCAAAAGCAAATGAAGGAGCACCCAAGTGAAAAGCCACTGACTGTGAAGGAAGGATTGACTAAGGGTTAGTGAGACATATCCCCACTATTGGCTCAGGGACAATAACCACCACAACCATTTGCCATTTGGTTAATTTGCTGAAATGCTCCCTCTCTGCTTGTTACTGCTGAGTGGAGGAAAGATAACTATAATTTAAGTGGTATATTTCTGTAATAATCTGTTACTGGCTCTTTCATACAGAGCCCCTTGGGCTTGTTATTTTTATGAACACTCCTGACTGATGTCCTTGTGAGTCCGCCCCTCGAAAAGCTCATAAGCCACAAGAGTAAAATATATCTTTGGATATATGATGTGTCAGATTTTTGTCAGAGACTCTAGATCAAACCCTGTATTTTAAACATCCCTGAGTATCTTTAGAAACTGGTCAGTAGTGTAATTTCTGAATGTAAGCACAACCTTTCTTTTTGATTCTGAGACTGGGCCCTACTTCAGTTCTGAAATGCATATGTGACCTTTGTAAGGAGGCAACCAGCAGGGAATTAGGGTGGAGAAGACAACTCTTCTGAAGTAAATCAATGCTCCATTAACACCTATACTACAAAATGCAGATGTGCAAGGGCTAGAATGACCAAAGTTAGCACCGCAGCTAGCAGCATCATATGCTAACTCAATCTTCTTACACTGTTCTCTCTCTCTCCTACCTCTCATTTCATCTTTTCTTTAGTGTTTTGATTTTTTTTCTTGTATTTAATGTAAGACTGCATTGTTGAAAATGGAAGATGTCCACTCCAGGCCCTTTCCTTAAGTGTATCACTGCTTCTGTTCTTAGCAATCACACACTTTTTGTGTCTCAAGTCATCTCCTACCCTTTAAAAACAGCATACAGAAAGTGGGCAAAGTGAGATATGCACAGTGACTGCAGAAATTCCTGAAAATGAAATTGTATTCTCCATGAAAAGGAATATCCCATTAATAAAACTACTTTTAAGCATTCCTTGGGTCCCCCTCCAAGATGATGAAAGCAGTGATTTCTTGCTGCAGGATTCAGTACGGTTAGTTAGGAGTGCTTCTGAGTCACCCTGTACCGTACACGGACATGCTCCCCTGCACACTTTGTGGCACACAATGTTACAATCTTTTCAACTCCACTTTTAATTTCAGAATCTATGACATTTGGTTCGTGATGGAGGATTTCATGGACTAAAAGAGGGAAAGGGAGTTTGAGAGACCAGCTGGCCCCACCACCAGCACCTGCAGTCCCATGCCTGATATAAAATAGTAGCACAGGGTGCAAAAGGAAGAGCTGAGTGCACAGAAAGGCAACCATTTCTTAAAGTTATAAATTTCTTCTACAGTAGGAAGGAAGACTCCACTGAAGACTCCACAGTTCAGGCTCTTAGGACTTCTCCCATTTCCAAAGGGAAAAATGCCATGGTGTAGGAAATTCACAGCAAATTCAGAAGTTCTCTTAAAATGGCAATGACTCGCCTGTAGGTGCAATTTTCATGCATCCTCACTCAGGAATTTTTACTTTGATTATTCATAATTAGTCCCAGATCATTCATTTTTGGCTAGATTTTATCCCAATCCCAAGCTCTGATTTTCAGAATATTTGCAACTAACAAAAAGTTGTTCATACTATATTATGGTGGTTGTTCATGAACTCACCTAACGTGGGGATTCAGCAGAGCTTGTCTCTCTTATAAACCAGTCTGACTTGTAAACCAGAGGGAGCCCAGCTTGTAGCTATGTCCCAAAGCCCATGAGTGTTTCATGTTAGGTTTCAGAGCAGTGCATGGGCTGAAACAATGTCTAGGGTGATGCTTTTCCTCCCTCCAGGAAACGCAAAGCTGCATGTGTAAAGGAGATAGTTGACTCAGGAGACCTGATTAAATTTAGTTTAGAGATATTTCCAGAGAGGAAAGACTAAAATTTGGAATGTGTTGTAGTTAGTGGAACTAAAATGTCAAAATAGAAGCTGAGGTGCTATTAGAAAGATTTATCACCTGTGTTATTTTTATATATGTAAAAATAGATGAAATGTCTATATAATAACTAATATCTAAAATATCTATGTAATATCTGCATAGATATTATCCTTTACCAGATTTTTAGAATGAGTTGACTTAAATCTTTATATGCTATCCAGTGGTGTGTAACTTCATCAAAACTCAAGCTTTCTTCAGCCAGCTGTGAGCCAGTAGCATGAGGTGCAGATAAAAGGTAAATGTCAGTTTCTAGCTGTGTCTCCTATTTGATTGTCACTGGTCATTCATTCAGCATCTGAGTGTTGTAAGAATCATGGGAAATGTTGAAAGTGAGGGCATAAGTCTGAAATAGCTTTTTTCTTTTACAAATACTAAGTGGAAAAGGAGTAGGTGAAAGAAGTGGAGAAGGTAAAGGAATCAAAGGATAATATGGAATATAAGAAAATGTCAAAGGACACTATAAAAAAAGGACAAGGAAATTAACTGAGGTTTGTTTGACATGGTCCAAGCAGTTAGGCTGCTAGTGAGTATGGGAGACATGTGAAAGGTATTAGGAACTCCCTGGTGAGATAATCATGGTGTAGCTGTTTTGAACATGTGTATCCCCAGGAACTGATGGATCACTGAGAGGATATCGGAAGGGCAGATCTGTTAATAAGGATGTCTGGACGGTCCATGAGGACATTTGTTGCACTAGTTGGCAGAGTTGTATAAGCATCTGTGATTCTCTAAATATATCGATTGTTTTCTCCAGGATTTGAACTCTGCCATTTCCTACAACAACTGAGCTGCAAAGTACTGCTGCTGGGCAGCACCTTTTCAAATAACTTTAAATTGGAGACAGAGATAGCTAATCAAGAATGAGTAATCAGTGACGTCTCTAATCTAGTCTTAGAGGCATGCAGTGATGGAGCCTTCACAGCCATTCACATGATCTCTTCTGATGCTTCAAAAATCAGTATCAGCACTGTGCCATATTATCCCCCTAAAATTTTCTTCTTTAGGCTAAATTACCTACACTGATCTAAACACTCTTCATGTGTATCCATGTTCTCACTACTTTTCTCTTCACTATAATGGTTTTGCTGTATTTTCCTAAAGAATCCAGTAATACAGCTGCAAAATTGCAGGTGAGACTTCTAAGTGCTCTGGGAGAATTATTTCATTTGTCTTGTTTCAACATCTCTTCCTCAAATGAGTTTTGCCTTTTTCTCAATGGCATTTTTCACTTCTACACAGTTTACAATTCACCTCAATTATCAGAATTTTTAAAATGTTTTACTACACACTATCCATTAACCCATCCTGTATTTTCATAGTTTATTCTTCCTGCTCAACTTGTAAATAAAATCTTCTACCACAACTTTCCCCTGCCGGCTACTGAATAAAAAATTTTTTCCATTTGTTTTTTTCCTATTTGGATTTTAAATACTTTTCCCAGGAAGCTTATTGTACTCTTCAGTTCTATGCAATCTACAATTTTTATATATATATATATATGCATATTTATAGATGCATATTTATGTGTGTGTGTGCTCTATTCTGATGTCTTCATTTAAATGAAAGTACTGAACAAAATTGTATCCAGAATGGACTCTGCAGAGCCCTGTTCATCATCCTTCTGCTTCAAAGAGAGTCACTGATCCATATTTGTTTTGGTACAATTATTCATCTCCTTGGTCACTCACCATTCATCTATATTGTATTTCACTAAACTGCTTGTGAAAATGCCATCTCCCACTGCATCAAAATTCGTGTGACAGTTACAGTTTCTTTCATCACAAGTCATGCTACTCCATGATAGAAGCAAATTATTTTGAAGAAAATGTTTTTCAGAGATCCATACTAATTACCATTGTTTTCTTTTCTTCCATATACTCGTCTTTCTCCATTTAAAATACAGATACCATCTTGTCCCCTTCTCTTCTCTGGTAACTCTATTTCCTTTATGAATTCACACATGTGAAATGGCCCTAAGAGTAATTTTAATAATTTGAAGCTGCTTAGAAAGAAACTAATCAAGACTGAACTATTTAATAAAATATATATTTATTTCAAATTCGCCCTGACATGCTCTTTCCTAATTCTACTATGAGACTTTGTGTCTTTAATACTGATACTAAATTGTACTGCTCCACTGAATTATAAATGATCCATTAAAGAAAATGGAAAAATGTCCTTAACACTTTGGTCCACCATCATCTGTAGTTAGTTCTCCATCCCTGCTGTACTTATATCCCTAAATGATTAACTTCTTTTTGTATCTTAACACATTCTGTTTCCCATGTTCTTTATTTTTTCTTTCAGGTCATATTTTAGTGTTTCTGACCTACTGTCTATAAAATCTACTTTTTTGTAGAAGTCTCATAATCTACCCAATTTCCACTTTTATAGCATTCCCTTTCTGTAGCTAAAGTCACAGTTCAGCCAGTCTCCATGCTTTTTTCTGCACTGGGACAGCTCGTACCTGCTGTGTCATCTATTTCCTTGAGGAAATGTCACCTCTTCTCTAAGGTTTTTTCTTTCAAGACTTCTCTAGGACTTCTCCCATGAGATCCTACACAAAAAAATTCTGAATTCACTCTTAAAAATTTGGGTATGTTTTGTGTTCTTTATATCCTTTCTCTTAACCAGGTGCTTTTTCAGTTCACAGTCACCCTTACTGGAGCTGCATTCTGCCCTGACTGTTTTCTCTGCTGGAAAGATTCAAAGCCACCGGAACAGCCCTTGTAGCTGCTTTCTACATTTTTCTATCAAAGTGTTTTGAGTGCATCCCAAAAATTTGGCAGACATTTTGGTCTGTCATTTGCCTTTTTTATAATATTTTTTTAGTGCCCAATCCTGCACTTTAGATGATTCCTCAAGGTATTCAGGAAAAAACCCCCAACCAACCAAAAGAAAAACCCATTCAAATGATGCTTTTGGGAAACTGGTCTATATATAGCTCCATTTGAATAGTGTTCTTTCTCCATTTTTCACCATGTAAGCAGGTTAAGAGTAACTTTCATCCTTCATATAAAGTGTTTGCATCTTTAATATGTGAGATAATCCTGTATCTCTTATTCATTCCCTAGGCAGCCCTTCTTGGACATCTATTATTATTCTAAAAACAGCTACATATGCCATCATCTGTTATACCAATTAAATCAGAGTTTTCCTCTGCTTGTTTATTCCCCATACTCCTTGCCTCACTACACAGACAGCTAAGATGTTTGGCAAATAAATCAGTGCTCTTGAGTGACATATTGCCCCAATCCAATCCGCCAGATGCCATTATTACATAAGATATAATCATATAATATATATGATCCCCCATGCATGGGGGAATTGCAGCATTGCAGGCTGTGTATCTTCATAAGGGGAGGAAATGCTGCTGCTGTTATATTCAGGATTTGCTGTTGCTGTTAGGCTTTTTCTGTAGAGAAATTTCAACAGATTGGCTTCTCTTTGTTGTCTTGGAAAGGTAGCCCAGTGTGATGAGGGCACTTGAAGTAACATGGTGATCTGCTGGAATCAAGAATCTTGGGGGTTTCTCCATGCCTTTCCCTAGATATAATTTTATCAGTGAGCTGCACACAGATGTCCCATCTCTCTTCCATAAGTGATTCTTATACTCAAGGTATTTGTTCTGGTTCAGTTCACCACTCAATTCCTCTTCAGTAACGTACTTTGGCTTGTGTTCCTGTCCTGTATACTTCAGCAGGAGTCGAGCATGTGCTTAGAACTAATCAGAGAGACATCTGACTGAATATAGAGGGTTTGCAGCCTTGTTTCACTCATGTGCTATTCAGAAGCCTGTCTGGTTTAAATTATTCATTTTGTTTTTCAAAATTTCTCTGTTGACTCTTTCTGTGAGGGAAACAACCTGTTTCACAACCTGCACACCTGACCTGTGTGACCGGTTTTTACCAAAGTTGCACAAGATTTCTGATTTCCTTGCCAGGCCATAGCATGCTCAGACCAGAAGTGATCAGAAGTTTGTGATATACAGGACACTTGTGAAGCGTGGCAGTGCTTGACTCAATAGCATGTACTCACTCTCCCATACTGGTCTCTCTCTCTGGTTACTGCTTTCTATAATCATACCCATATACATGTCCATAAACTACCAGCTAATCAAACGCATGTGTACCTTAAAATTTTGAGGTATATATTTTTATGGCTTTTATTGCTTGGTGTACTGATAACCACTAAAAATCTTTACCTATTTGAAAACAACAACAAAACCAAAATTGTGCTTATTCCAAAGTTACTTTCCAATAGAAATTAATTGCCATAGCACCATGTAGGCAATGAGGTATAAGAGATATTTTTATGTAACCTCCAGATTCATTGAATCCTCTAAGTCAAGAATTTTAACCAGAGCTGGAGATTAACATAGTTATGTGATTTTGTAAACTTTTATCTTTATGAGATGGCAGTTACACAAAATGAAACAACTTTTTTCAAAATTACAGTTTTGCAATGCTATTTATTAAGTCCAATGTAAGGAAAAGATGCTGCAATGGAATGAATTCTTGTTTATGTAAAAAGCCACAAAGCTTCAACCAGGTTGTTTATTGTACAGCTTGAGGCACAGTTAGGTATTCAGTACTCTTTCAGTGTGAGTAAAGAAACCAATGAAAATGATCCCCAACACGTGGGGATGTTTTTGATGTTTTGTTTCTTTGTTTTTAGTTTTGCTCTTGAGAGACACATACTGTACTACATAGTACAAATTTTAAATTCAGTGGTATCCAAATATGTGGAGGTTTTCTAACTGTGAAAAATGCAATGTGCTCTATCTGTCCATGGTTTTGGATGATTTTTTATTAAGAATTCTCAATGCTATTCTTTCAGATAGCCACAGATAGCTGAAACTGCATTGCAAATGCATTTTGGTACACATTCTTCCTCACTTGATCCTCAACTACATGTTATTTGGTCAATGTGAACAGGTGATGGCTGGAGGTTTGATAAGGACTTGATGCTCATCCAAGAGTGGATGGCTTCTTCAGCACTACTGCCCAAAGTGACAGGAGGAAATGATGGGAGGAAACGAAGTGCTGGTTTGTGTTAGGAAGCACATCAGAGGATGCTGTCTTTCCATACACAATAGTTAAACCCATTCACTGAATTTTTTTGCATTTGAAATGCTGAAGAAACTCAAAGAACATATTTATAATTTTCTAGTTGAATTAAAATCCTTCAAATAAGATTGAATGTTTTAATAAAAGTAAGCTTCTCCATCTATATATCAATTTACCAGTTTAACTGATCCTAATTTCATCATCCTTGGAAGATGATGGCTGAGAAATTAAGGTGTGGTCTCAGATTATTAATTTCACTGCAGCAACTTTCACAGAATATCCCAGGTAACTGAACATCACAAAATATGCTGGGTTGGAAGGTACTCACAAGGATCATTAACTCCATTCAAGTCATATCCCTGAGAAAGTCTGGGTCTCTATTTAATGTATCACGTCAAATTGCTGAATACACAATGCATTGCCTTTATTTTTAATAAAACTTCCAACATCAAGAGAGGTAATGATAAATGTAAGATAAATTGGTACTGTGTGTGCTGAACAAAAATACTGGTGGTGTTAAGTCTCTTCTCTGCCCTGTGTGTCATATGTGTAATTGCTGTTCAGACAATGAGAATGACGTCCAAACACTTCCTATTAGTTTGCAGAACACATTTTTCTTAGAAGCCAGGTTTTTATACTTGGCTATTTTATACCTATCCTTTTCATAGGATCCACTGGAAGTCCACATTTTCAGCAGTAATGTCACAAGTAGCAAATTTTAGGTTGTATACCTTTATGTACTTTTGTAAATAATGATTTCCAGTGTTAAAAGAGCTTACAAATTGGGAATTAAAGAATGGCAAACTTGCTGGTCATGTTTTAAACTCCTAGTGTGTTTGCAAATATTTGCATTATTTTCAGAAAGCTATTGTTCCCCCTCATAGAGTAGTCAAAATCACAAAACCTATCTCATCTTCAAAGTACACATAAAATGGCATAAAACCTTGACTTGTGACTCTAGGAGCTCAGCAAATGAGTTAGATATTTATGTCTGTACAAACTAGTCTCAGCATTGCTTTTACAGTCTAAAACTTCCACTTAATCATCTTAGATCCTTTTAACATCTTGTGATACACTGGACACTACAAGTCCATTTTTCATCAGTAATTTAGCTCAGGTATCTGAAAGTTCCACTTAATCACAGTAATTGTTTTTGCTGAATAATGTTGCTGCCACATACTCTGTCACAGTTTGCTTCAGTTAATGAAAAATGGCTTGAATCTTACATGTTTGGGTGAGCACAGAAAGAAATTTACTGCTATATCTATGATATATTGAAACAAAAAACATGAAACTTCTTTTGTCTTGGAGGTTAAATACGTGTTAAAGACTGAGAAAACATCATAGTTTTTAAGCTATATTATGTTCCACTTGATAACCAAAAGAAAAAATATAAGCCCATGCTTTTAGTTGTAAACTCACAGCTTTTTGATATATTGAATAGGTCAAGAGAAGTTACAAATGGCTAGGAAGAGTTATCTCATGTGTGTGAAATGGCTAATATATATCATTCAAACCAATATGAGAGAGTTAGTTTTCCTCTAAGTTCTCTGCATTATATGTATTCATGACCTCATAGACCATTTGATAGAAAAGGAACTTAAGATTGGCAACTATTTTTCTCTTGTTGCAAGGCATTAACATTACCTTTTGTTTCTGGTAGTTGTTGGCCTAACCTGCTTTTAAAGATTTGCAGTGCTTATTACTCCACATGACCCATCACTTCTTTACTTGAATATTCTATTACTGGCACAATTAGAGCTTGTGTTTTTCTTTGCTACTTCAGGCTACATTCAAACTGCACAGTGAAAACAGATAATTTTCTTCCCATTTGCAGCAGATATTTGTCTTTACTGGAATTTTGTGTTCACTGAAGGATTCTCCTCTTGCTTAGATTTACCTGCTCCTTGCTTCAGGCATTGTCCCCAGGTCATGTTTAGAAGCTCCAGATCATTCTTGTTGCTCTCTTCTATGCACTCTCCAAATGGTGAATGCTTTTAAAGTGTAGAACACGGTTCTCAAGCTGAGACCTTACCAATATTAAACGAAGCGAAAGGGTATTGCTTCATGAAATTGTAAATTACACTTCTCTTTACACTCTGAAACGATATTTACCTTTTTTGCTAGGTCATTATTGGTGTGTTTAACTTGTGGTCTGAAATTACCACGAGCCTCTGCCTTTGCAATGCTTGCTTCCTTATTTACTTTTCTTTTATTTGTGTTGCTGACTGTACCTGCAAAGATACTTTACTTGCACCTAGCAAATAGCATAGTATTTAGGCTACTTTTTCACTTTCTTATGAGCAAATTACTCCCTAATATATCTCTCATGTTTTCAAAAATTGTGTCACCTGCTAAATCAGTAAGCATAATATTTATTCTTTAGGATGTTAATGAAAATGTTGACGATTCTGGAGTGAACAGAACACCTGTACAAACTCAATTGATCTGTACTTCAATTTTGCTAAAGTATTATATATGATCCCTTTTCAACATAACTGTGAAACCTGTATCCTTTCTGTAGTTATGGAATCTAGTGCATATTATCTTAGGTTGATACTGGAATATTAAGGACGGGGCCAAAGGTATGAAGGGCAAAATATACTACATTCTTTTTGCTTCTTCCACAAAAACAGTTTTTCTGTTGATAAAAAAATCATCAGGTTTATCTGAAGCAATTTCTTTTGGGCATCTCTCTTGATTTTTAGTCCTCCAGTTTTATTTTGGTAAGTGACAGTCATTCAGTATTTGTATCTTTCTCTGAGTTTAAGTAAATTGACTGATTTGTAGTTCTTATCTCCTTTTGTCTTAACTTTTTTTTTTTTTTTTGCAATTGCAAAGTCCCCATTGTTATCTGCTTGTTACCTCACCTTTCTTACATTATGCTGATGGTAACTTTGAACAGCTCTGAGATTTGTTCACTTCTCCTTTAATTTTCCTGATATTGCACCCAGAAAATCTGAAACATTTCACTTCCATCTGAAATCTCCAACCTATGTTTATTTACCCTAAGCTAAAAATTCTCTTTAAGGAGCTGTCTAAAGTTTATTTTAAAGATTCCATTTTCCATGACATATTCTTATAGATTTTCTTCTGTGTTAGGTAACCTTTTCCTTAGTATGTATAACTATCTCTTCATATCTTAAATACCACCTGTGCATCAATTTGTCCCCTGCCCTTTTTGATTTGTCTCCGTATGCACACAGCATTTATCTGTAAGTTTTATGTAATCTACTCTACTTTCCACTTTCTGTATTCTTCCTTGAGTTTGAAATCATGGAAGAGGATCTCTATAAGTACAACCAAAAGTTCTCTCTCCTTGGTATGTCCTCTTTGTAGGAGGATCCTTCGGGTTACTAATAAAATCTTCAAATTTATATAACCTTGTAGTTGTGGCAAAACTTATGCCTTTCTCATGCATTCTCCTTACTCTTACAATTCCTACACTTTGTAATTGAGTGGAGACCTTTTCATGTCATATATTTCCTCCCTTATTGACCTCTCCATCTCCTGTGGAGATTTGATGACCTTTTGTGTTACACTGTATGAATAATCTCATGAAGCTGCTGCTCTGCCAATCAGATGAAATATTCAGAATCTGATCTTTTCTAGTCTTTCCCTCTCATTCACCTTCTATTTATTTTTATATGTCTACACATTTATAAGATCTTTAGCAGATTGACATATTATCCATTTGATTCTACCATGAAACATTTACAATTAATCTGAGATCTTACTTCTACTTTTAATAATCTGTGCTGGATCAACACAATCATGGTATCTCTGTGAAATGCAGCATGCTGGTACAGAATTTAGGCTTATTAGCCCGGTAAATATAATGAAATCTCTGTGATACTCTGGTATGAAATTAATTGCATAACTTTATGCAATATACTTGTCTGAAAGTGAACTTGACTCAGAGTGAACTCTCCTAATTTAGTTGATTGTCTTCTTGTGGCTCAGGCTTGGATTTTAGCCATTTAAATATAGAATCAGCCTGAAATGTCAATAAGTAAATGGGCAGGATAACAAGCACAAGTTATCTTAACGTCTTAGAAATTTTAAGTAAAGCAAAGGTCAGGATTTATTTACCGGTAAGTACGCACAGAAGAAGCCTCTTTAAAAAGTCCTTGAACACAAAAAACCCTTTGTTCATTGTGAATCAAAACTAATTAGTTTTATAACTTCCAGTTTGATTAAGAACAATGTAATATGTTCCCAGGAGCTTCGGTAATAGTTTTTTTCTTTCTTTCTAAGCCCAACAATGTTAATGTTGCTCCTATTGTTTCTTAATTTTACTCTCATCTTTACGACACTAACTAATCATCCAAATTCTATCTGCTACTGTGCCAGAGCCTCCTGGGTAATAACAGTGCCAATGCTTGATAAGTGCCTGCCAGATAAAGCTCATGTTGGTTCAGGAGAAGCTGTGCCAACTGTAACACAAAAAGTAATGAGTAAAGACTGCAAAAGAATATAAAAAATATGTTAACTTTTGATTATTGAAACTGCGCACGTTCAAGTAAATCAAATGCTTCAAGAGGCAATGCATACTAATTTTATTCGCAATTAAATGAGACAGGAACTAAAAGAATGCTATTTTTCTATATATCAAGAGACCTCTAGTGATTAAGTCGTTTCTACATATAACAAGTTTTCTATTTATAAGAGATGAGTTGGTAATAAGAACTATTTTCTGACTGAAAGCAAATATTTATAATTTAAAAAATAAGACAAAGGCAATAAAGAAGTGGAGATGGAATTGCAGTGTCTAAATGCTCTTTTTTAAGAGTGTCATGGTTAATCAGAAAGAACTGTGGCTCAGGGAGAAGATTAGAGTATGTTCTAAAAAAAGGTTCTTTGGAGGGAGGAGGGATATGGAGGGGGAAGTGAATTGCATTCTGTACATGGGCAGAAGGTGACTTCATTCATAGGATCTTATGAATCCCTTTTTTTGACAGCTTTGCATAGAATTAATAAAGCTTTTTAATTCAGTGTATTTACCTTTGTTAGAGAAGATGCATGCACTGAAGGCACACTGATCATCCTGTGCATAAAGGTCACTCAGTTTAGGACATCTGTACATGTACATCAGGACATGTCTCCTGTTTTGACGGACTTGAGAATAGGTAGCAAAAGGAAGAAATGAAAGAAATAGCTATGAAAGAAAAAGTTACTTTTGAAAGGTTTACTTTAGACTTTTACTTTACTCTTCAAACATGGGGGTTAATCAGTGTCCTTTTAATAGCTGCTCTGCAGTCCTATTAGAAAAGAAGGAGAAGAGAGAGGGAAGTTTCTGCCCTAAACAGTGATGCAATTCAAGAGTAGCAAAGTTTACTATGGGAAGGCTTCTCTGGAGTCCATGTATCTTTTCAGCTAGCAGAGGAACTAGCTACATTTGGTTTGGAAATGTGTTATGATATTTTCTCAGTTGAATTTTTAAATAATTTGATTTTTAAAAATCAGGTGAAGCTTCCACACTGGTATGAATCAGACCCAGATCTATCTTTTCAAGAGTGTGGAGAAGCTTCAGAGACAGCATCTGCTTAACTTTTCACATGCTTTTGTGGAAAAGATGATTGTTTTTTTCATCACCTGATGTGCTAAGTATTATAAATTTAAATATTATAAATATTTATTATGAATTCAGGTCTCCTACTTTTCTTCAGATTAGCCACACTGACATGTATATTACTAGGTAGTTGGGGCAAGTGTCATGTTGGACAGATCAATAAAATGCAGTGAAGCATGTGACAATAGTCCATCATTAGTTGTTTTACTACTGTATTGAAGCCTTTGACTTGTTTGCCTGCAAGGATAAAAATCTCATCTAGGCTTAACAGAGGTTTTATTTAAATGCCTCTGGGGTCAAGTGTGTATCATGATAAAGTTCAGCAGCTCTATGAAGTCATCTATTTTCCATCAATCAGTTTGACAGCACTCAGCTCCCTCCACTAACACTTTTCCCTTAAATTCTCTGCACGTATATTATATATGTGTCTTTACTTTCCTCTCTCCTATTAATAACTTTTCCTATCTTTTCAAAATGTATTAAAAGTGGAGGATGAAGGGTGCTACCACATTTGTCTGTAGCCTCCTTTGCTGGCAGGTTTGTTATTACAATTGTGGAAACTTTCATAGGTCATGTAAATAAAATAGCAGTGAACCCTACTATCCTTGTGTTGCACATCCTTTTGTACCATCTAGGCCAACATAAGGATGGCAAAAGGGGCCCTCAGGGGGCACGTTCACTTAGTGAAGGCCCCCTTTGTGCGTGTGCCCATGCTCATGACACGTCCTGGTTCGTTTATGATTGTACAAAAATGTCTTCATAGCACTTGGAATTAAGGTACAAATTGAAGTGAACATCAGAATATCTTCTATCCTTCTCGCTAAAGACAGTTTTCACAGTGATAAGAGCTTACCAGCTAAAATCAATATTAAATCTATTTATAAATATATTTTCAAATTGTCTTGAAAAGCAAAAGAAGGGCGGCATGACTGCGTTTGTAGGTAATGTGTTTTTTCAGATAGTCCATTAGAGGCAGATAATGAAGAGAGGAATAAGTTTCTTAAATCGCTGTCTGATAAAATAGCAGGTGAAGTGCAATGATAAAAAATGCAGAGATGATGGAACACCTCCTGTAGTAGCTTATCTATCTGTCTATGAATATACACACACATTACATCCAAAGCATCCCAGTTTCACAAATTTTGTGATCAGTATTCTGTTCCAGTGTTGTGGCTATTAGGAAAAATATAAAATTTTGACAAAAAAGGCTGGACTTAGTTTTTCTTGGCCTTACAGACAGAGTAAAACTGATGTTATCTAATTTACTGCTAACCAGTACTGACATAATGTTATAAATATCTTTATATTCATTCTTTCTGTAAACTTTCAGGATTCTGAATATTACATTTCTTCTCTTGCTCTATGGTATTTGAACCAATGGAAATTTTTTATTTAGATGAAAATCAACAAAGATCATGTGGTTTTCTCCTCTCTGCTGCATACTCTTGAAGGCAAAGCTACTAAAGTCACTGAGTTTGGATGCTGTCTCAATCCAGGCCACTGACATTAAGTTGTTTGTTTGCATTTAGCAGAACCTGAATAAACTAGAACTGAAGTTCAGTTTCAACTGATTGCCTACAGCTCCACTGTCTACTTTGGATCACACTCTCCAAGGAAGCTACTGAATATGCTTCTTAAAGTAGGTAACGTCTGTATTATGTAAGGCATCATGCCATAATGTGTTTTTAAAGTAATTTAAGTGGTTGTACCCATTGCTTTGAACAAGATCTGGCTGCTGCAGCCACACAAGTGCTATCTGCTCTCCACAATGTCTAGAGGTGACAGATGGAAAGCTGAGTATCAGGAGCTTGGTGATGCAACTCTGACATAATTCCCAGTGGAATGTGTCCCTGCTGCTCTTGACATGGTTTCTTACTGCCTCTGTTTTACAATGCAGTATAAAGTTTACTCTGCCGACAAGCAAATGTATTTGAATGATTTTTATTTAGGATGAAATCTCTCCTGTTTCTGTCAGAGCACCTAAGACAGGGTCTACAGAGTGTGATAAACTGGAACTTGACAATTTGCTATTGGATGTCATTAAATTGTATTTTGCTGATTAATCCTCCTGTCAGTATAGAATACTTTCTGATTTTCTATCTAATTGTGTGTTTATAAAGCAAGAAGATTTTTATAATATAATTTATATCACTTCAATAGTTTGTATTCAACAGTACCATTTTTCCCTAACATTCTTCCAAAATTTAGGGTCCCAGTCTTCCATTTGTTCTCAGTCTGTTGCACTTTGTTTTATGGGAAGCTTCTTCTTTAATCTAAATGTACTGTGTACTGTGTTGTGCTGTTCCTTTAAAACTTGAGTAACACTCAAAGAGGAATCACAAGAGGAAAAGAGAAAAAAGTTATAGAGGTACAGGGAGAAGGGTAAGTAGATAGCAGCTTTTCAAAATATTTTCTTTATTCATAAAAGTATTTTGTCTGCAAGAATGAAAATAATCTCTTGCGATTCTATGTCTTACTTTTTGCTAGTGTCTGTCCATAATACTTACTGATGAAGCACCTCTTTGAAGGTAGGAAATAGGCATTGGAAAATGAACTGGGTAAGCCAGAGCACCACTGTTACCAATTCGTGGTACATCTGGTGCCTTGTCAGAGGGAGTAGAAAACTGTAAGCTCATTTTCATTCAATCCCAGTAGCTCAGAAAATTACTAATATTAAAAAAAAATTCAAACACAGGACTGAATGGAATTTTAATTTAAGATTATTGCAGATGCAGATTCTCAAATGAATGTTTTCTATCCAATTAGGTGCCAGGAAGCAAAAAATCTCACTGCAAATCTCTGTGGTGAATCAGTGTTAGACCATGGCTAGAAATACCTCTGATAGTCTTGAATGCAATGATTAATGTACAGCTCAAGAGGTGACATTTTATGTCAAAAGATAAGAGCCATTCTGGTATATCAGTGCCTTTTTGGCTCAAATGGTGGTGATTGATTCCATTCTCCTGGAATTCTTCCAGCTATCACAAGTGAGTGCCTGGTTCTTTCAGGAGAAATGCTGAAATAAATCTAAATAAAGTATCCAGCTGAAAAAAGGGAACCTTTATTTCAGATGGGACATAATCTTTAAAGAAAAAGAGATCATTTTGAAAAAAGGAAGGCTCTATTTCAGATGGGACATAGTATCTTTAAAGAAAAAGAGAACATCATAACCACTGATTTCTTGTTTGACAAACTACGTAGTCTGAAATTATAATCGATTTCATTGACATTGCAGTGCACTATTTTACAAACCTAAATTCTAACCATCTGAAAGGATAAGAAGTATGTAGAAGAACTGGGCCATGTGTATGAAATGGAGAATGCAGAAAAGCAGAAATTAGAAAGTTAAAAAAAAAGGTTGCCATAACAGCAGAGAAAATAAGTGGTCAAGTGTGTCCCTGCTGAATTCACATGAGAAAATTATCTTCGTTAAGATGTCCTGCCCAGAGGAAATGCAGATGATGTTATAATTAAAGAAACACACAAAAAAGTGCACAATACGAGTTTATAATCTTGCTAGTCAGGATACTATGATTACTATGGCCCTAGAAGCTGCAGCATAACTTCTAAGAGAAAGAATGAAGGATGTTGGTGAGATTCATAGTGAGCATTGCATAAGACTGGCTGTGAAAATGAATTTTCAGGTATTTTTAATGCCCTAAAGGTGATGGATGAATGCAAGTATGCTGTTCTGTTACCAGAACCCACAGCCAGCAGGCAGTTCTATGGCGTTAGTCAAGGATCTACACAAAGTGAGCAGAGAAGGAGATCTAAAAGATCGTTTAAGTTTGATGATGAAATGCAGTGATTCTTTGGGTTTGACCAGAGGCACCACACAGCTAAACAAGGCAGAATTCAAACCTCTGAAACAGAAAAGATTATGAGCTTGCTGGAGAAGGAAGAATAGTTTGATAATGAGCTGAGCTCCCTGTATACACTTCCATTACTTACCAATTCTGTGCGTGTTGTATAAACTCATGTCTTCTACATTTCAGTATTTGTGTTAGGAGATTGTTTTGTCTATCCTGTGTAGACTGGAAGATGTAAGAAGAATTATCCAATGTGCTGCAAAACTATGATATTGTCCAGAAATATTTGTGGACATGTCTTTCTTGTACAACATAAGCTAAAAAATACATCCTCTGAAAGATGATGAGAAAAAATAGGTGTATGAAGTATAAGAATTGTTCATAAATTTATCTGTATAATATGAGAAATGGTGCTATATGCACAAATAACAACATAAACACATAGAATAGGTACAAACACACACAAATATAACAAATATAACATGTGATATGTCCAGTCCATCTGGTTCTCTGTGTCTTGTATTTGCATCAAGTGTTGAAAATACGGGCATATGTTCCTCCTCAAGTGAACAGTTGATGTAGCTTATAAACAGAGAGACTCGACAGAAAGGGACTCAGAGCTGTCAAAATGTGTGGAAATCCATGAGGCCTGTTCTTACAGTATGATACAGTGCCCAGTTACAAGGTTTTCTTCAAAATTGTATTCTGAAAAGAAAAAAAAATTAATCTCTAGCTATTTAAGCAGATAGATCCTGGGCTGAAAAAAAATGAAATAAGATTTATGACATTCTTTATGAAACACTTTATAAATGTTATCATCCAATTCCTCAGACCACTTGCTTGTGTCTCCCTAATATCAGGCCATAAAAGATTTGCTGAATGGTGCAAAAAGCCTCTGGTCACTTCCATGAGGGATATTTTCATTTTGTCTTCCTTCCTTTTTCTATACATTCCAGATAAGCAGCAAATTGTCTCTGCTGTAGGGAAAGGAACACGCCTCAATGACAGAGAACATCAGAAAGGAGGAGAAATATATCCAAAGCACAATCCTATGGATTCTTTTGGGGAACAGGCAGGCCAACGTGCCTGCTGAAATACAAGGAGGGAGAGAATGTGGTGAAAATGTACCAAGAAACGGTAAATGTTTCCACATTTCCTAAAACCTGAGTGTGGGGTCATGCCTTAACAAGCAGATATAGTGGAGACAGAGAAGAAAAGTAGTGACATATCAGTAAATAGTGTTGAGGATTTCCCTAGGGCTGTTTTAGAATTGAGTGCTATCAACTTGGCTTCATTTCCTGTAATGAAGTTTGGCAGGTAGAGTACATTTCAAACTCCAACACATGCATAAGTTTGTGCTCTGCTGGGTTTTGTATGGACTGTAGAGACCACAGAGGGCCTCGATATACATAGGGCATTGAGACAGCTGGGGAGATACCAGCAGTATGATTTCAAGAGCCAAGACATGAGGTCTGACTGAATCAGACGTGCAGCATTTGCTGGATTTAGGATGATGGAAGACACAGCAAGCACTGGATATGTACTGATACTCTTGATTCCCTCTCATGATCTCATCACGCCCTGCCACAAATCTCTAACTCACAGGCCTCATGGCACGTCCTAAGATTACGCAGAGAGGGGACAGTGAACTGTTTTAGCTCTTAAATGTTAAAGCATGTAACTTTTCTAGTTTACATAACGATGTGTTCATGGAGTTGGAAGGCAGATCCCACACCCCCTGAAGCCATTGGAATGTTGGCTTTCAGAGAGGCTTGTACATCTAGACCGGTGGCCATGACCACTATAGCTGAATGACAGCTATGGTTCAAAATAACAACACTGCAGATAGCTATGACATCCTTTCTCAGATCAGCTGATATAGAAATATCCTGATGGTCCTGCTTCGAATTATACCCATTGTATAAAAATATATTGAAGATACCTGTCAATATAGGCAGAAGGAGCAAAAATATCAGACTTGATCTCTTAAAACACGTAATTGTAGAGTTAATGTAAATCAAGAGTCCCTTATGAGCTGCACTATGGTCACATGGTAAGCAGAGTTAGATGTCTTGCCTATGTCCCCATGAAGAGTGTGTTTTCAGAATCTTTCCTGCCTTGGTTTTGGCTGACTTCTTTGTTTTCAGCTTTACTTCAATGTGGGTCAGCTGTGGGTTCAAGGTCACTAGGATGATGTATGCCTTTTGGCAGGGAAATGTCAGGGAGGTGTGGTCAGTGCAGAAGTAGGCAGCACACCTGATGGCAGCTGGCTGCCTTATACTGCTTCCACATTAAGGCATCCCTGCTTGCTGCTTACCATCCCAGACAATTAACCTTCTTACTGTACGGAATCTTCATGCTCACAAGAGATGCGTGTTGCAGGACACAAGCTGGTATTTCATAAGGATGTGGTAAACCAACAGATATTAGAGGAAGAAGCCTGTATTCTAATCAGAAATATGATTAGCTGCCTAAAACATTTCCCCAAGGACACTTCAAAATGTTTGCTTGCAGCATTACATGGCTAGATATATTTTTCTTCAGCACATGACTGATCACTAGGACTCAAAATATGGAAACATCCCATTCCCCATCAGTCTAGTCTTTCTTTTTTCATGCTTCTGTGTGATGCTTGGTTCCTCCTGCAGCTATATGTGAGCCATTTATTACCTGCAGTGTCTTCCATTTCAGAACCTGGGTATTCACTATCCATTTCCTTTTAAATTCTGCTCCTTTTCTGAATTAAGTTGAAGCTTAGCCTCATTCTTCCTACCTTTTACAGTAACAACCTCCCAGCTGAGCAGCAGTGCCACTGGAGACAGCTAGCTGCCTCTTATATCCGTCATTTCCCATTCTTCACCCGAACACTGTAATGGCAAAAGATTTGCCTCATGTCATACTGTTTCTGAATATTTTTTCCACAGCATTTGCACTTATACACGCTGCCACAAATTTTTACTTAGTGACTGCAGACTCAGGAGTTACTGGCTCAGCTTTTTGTTGAATGACATTTCAGTTGCTGAGTTGCACATTATGGGTGCTGATGAGTTATTTCATTAATGTCAAACAGGTCATGACTGAAACACTTTCTAAAATCATTCTGTAAAGCTGCCTTTAATCAGATGGGCTTTTTCTAGAAGGCAGTAGATATCCTGAATTGCCAAAAATTACTGTCAAATCCCAACAGTACACTTCCAGCTGAATTGTGTCAACTGTGACTCTCGTCTGGGTAAGTGCTTCATGTCACTTAATAATGAGAACATGTCTTCCTGAAAAGTACCATTTCTTCAGCCCTATCTGTAGCTTTGTGCCCTCTGATGCCCATGTTACCATTCAAGATGTATTTTTTCTAGTGTATTTAGTCTAAACTTCAGAAAATATCCTTCCAAATATTCTATGTTTTACTGTGTTTATTTCCCTCTCTCCTCCAAATGGCATTTTTTCAATACACAAGGTGTTTGCAACGCTGATTTTCACAAAAAATTTAAGATCTCAATACTACAAAATGCTTCATTTTTTTATAATTCCTGTTATATTTTTTGTTAACTTACTATATAAAATTAAAATATTGTTTTATTAACTGCAGCAGCTAGAGCAAAGCAGTGATTAAGTTTTCTCTCAAGTCAATAAACCTGACCGAAATCCATCTACTAATAGGTATGTGCATGAAATGTGTTAGGTTTCAGAAGAGCCCAGCCAGTACTGGGGGAATATTCAGTTTCCTCATGAGAAATACCAGGCAAAGATATGTTATTATTAAAAGTTTGTGAAGAAGAGCCTGTTTCACATTCCAGCAGTAGTGTAGACTTCTGAGTGTTTAAAATCTCAGCCGCTAAAAATTCAAGGGAAGAATAACATTGCAGTGGAAAAATGTCTTTCCTAATTGAGGATATTTTGTGGCTTGAAACATCATAGTACTTGGAATGTTTTGCTAAGCTGTCCTTATTTAGCCAGAATCCAACCCAAAATGCCAGCTGTGCAAACTTATTAACACATTCTTTAGTTTATGGTGACTCATTACACAGGGGCAACATATAAACAATTACCCTTGCCATTCTGTTCAGTTTAATTATGTGAGATTTTATGAGACTGGTTGTTGCAAATGAGAGCACAGGGACAGCAGGAATCTAAAACCATGAGAGAAATGCGTGCATATTAATATAACTTCTACATATTATTTTGCTGAACGGTAAGAGCATTTCCATAGTGTGGGAAATGCATATGTATTGCCTACTCTACCTAACTGGCAGTGTAGTTTATCCTACCGGACAATGGGAGCCATTGGATTGCAATGTACAGCATGCACCTTTGAGTTAAACTTGCATTAAAAAATATCTTAAATTGTGGATTGTCAAGGTAACCACAAGTGATACAACCATTTCTTTTCAAGAGATGACTAAGAGAGTAGACAAGCTATGCCTACATGTCAGTCAGACTAATTACAAGGACTCACTGCCAGGTTTATCATGACAGGGTAGAACAATTAAGCCTCTGATCATGCTTTCAGAAACAGATAATTCAGATAATTCCTAATATTTCAGTTGAAGACAAATATTTCTTTGTTCTACCTGATCAGTTCAGCAGTGATATGCAAAGACCCTGAAAATGAAATGTCAGGAGGGCTTAGCCCTTCCTGAAGAAAACTCAGCATGACTGTTTACTTCTGAGTCTTTAGCCGACATTTTCACCAGATCACCCAAGGATACTTTTTGTCCAGATTACTTTCAACTCGTGGCCAGTTAAATGAGAATTCAATGAGGCTCTTATGTCATGCTGCTAAGGGTTAGGAGGAATTAGGCTTCATTCTTTACTGCCTAGCACTCTTTAAAATAATTCACATCTGTCTGAAAGCTTTGATGAGAACTCTCCAAGATATCAGTATTTTGTCCTCTATTTTTACATGTTCTATGCTCTGTATTGACAGTAGGATGATAAAGAATGATGTTCTTCAGTTCTAATGTACAGGTAATTTAATGGCATGTAGGTAATTTTTACTGCACTTATTTATACATGAGTAAGAATTCAGATGAAATTTCCATCAGCTTGAAATAACAAATTATTATTAATTGAATTGTATTCTTATGGTATTTTTCTGGGCATCAGGAGGCATTCATTCCAAAAATGAATAAATCCACGTGGAGTACCTTTGTGTACCCTATAACTTTTGAACCATTCAAAATTTCTTTTGAATTACTTTGAGGAGTCTCTATTAGTAAGACTAATACATGGATGACTAATCAGACAATACATCAGAAAGGAGTTTTTCAGCATGTGTTCTCCTCCATGCCTCAAACAGAGTGGCAAAATGGGGTAAAGATCAAATATAATGATCACATCATTACTTCTGCTCACTGCATTCCTTTCCCTCTATGCGTCATCCTTTTGCTGCACTTTGCAAAAGCTTGTTCTCAATTAGCGTGTACTTTGCTATATAAGTCCTTTACCCATACTAAGTCAGTGTGTTCCCTTAATTATATCTGATCCTACATCACTGCAGCTAAAGAGGAACTGTTACATGTAGGACAGTTCTAAGTCTTCAAGCCTAAGGAAATCTTTATATTGGATACTGTAACTTAACTACTATACAAACTTTACACCATACTGGTGGAATAATCCAATTAAAGCTTTCTGTCTGTCACCTCCTTTAATTCCAACATAAGCAGAAGTCTTGTATCCATTTTAGCTCAAAATTCAGGAAATGGTTGCTGTGATACTTGAGGCAACACATTTAGTAAGAAGGCTTACATAAATCTGACAGCCTTCTAGGCATTAGAGCTGTCTGTACTTTCATTTAGGGTCAACTAAATCCCATTAAATTGCTAATCAGACAGTCTAAGTAGTTGTGATAAAATCCCTGTGCTGGTGCATAAGAAGCTACAGTCACAGAGATATCTGAAACAAAGTCAATGCTAGTTAGTGGGCAAGATGGTTTCCGCTGGAATAAAATGAAAAGCTAAAGCATTCTGTTAAAAAAAGGCACCATAATGCACAGACAGAAAAAAAATTTCACAGACAGTCTAATTTTGCCATCTCCTAACTTCTGTGATTCTGTTAGCAATTAATCTCTAAACAAATGTTTGTCTGTTTATTCCCTAGACCTGCAAGCAGCTGTCTGTTTCCTGTGCAGAGCAAAGACAATATGCAAGTACTTCCTAAAATACAAAAACATGGATAGCTTGTATTGGTATAACACAAGCAAACAAACAAAAATTTAAAAAACCCAGCAGAAATACTAAAGGATCAATTAATTTGCATTTGCATGGAATTTACTTGTAAAAATAAGTTAGAGTGCCAAGTGCTTACTTGTTCAGCACAGAAGAGATTTGGGATAGCCACAAAAACAAGTGTGGGCCAACCAGTTAGACATGGCAGAATTGTTACCACAATATTTGGAAGTGCCAACATGCTTAATAGTGTATTCATCAGATATTTATGAGTACTTGTGAAAGTTTCTTTTATTTCAGATACAAATGTGTTGCTATACATTTCTCACATTATTTTTCTTTATTGTTATTTCAGTTTTCTGCCTTGAATATATAAGAATAAAACCTTTAGTCTTTCTCTGCCCCTACAAACCTTTGTTTTTGCATTTGGTTTAGCCTTCTCTCTTACTTATTTTTAAATTTTGTTTCTTGCTTGTTATACAGTGTTTAACTTCTTGGGTGTCACATGCTAATGTAGATGGTTGTGGAATTGTGATAATAAGTATGATTATTCTGTGAGCAGTGGAACTGATGAAGCCTGGCTTCCTATGGTCAGAATTATTGCTGTTTATGGAGCTGCTAATGCCACATGAAGTTTTCATGCTGCTGGAGTGCTCATACTGGCTCTCTCTTATATGGCTCTTCAATGTCTATAATAAAATTCATACCATGCTCTTTTTCTTTCCAGGGCACTAATAGGGTCATTCATCCACCCTATTTTCATGACATTTGTAGGTTGTTTATGCCTTTGAAGCTACTGTTCATCTGTCAAATCAGCTGGAATTGTCCAAAAGGTGTTAAATGGAAAATGTGGATAAACAGAGAATTATGTTTGCATATAAAAACACATGGAAAGTACTATTTCTTGAATCTCATCACTTTTGATAACTGGACTAAAAATGCAATCTAAGTCAAGATAGGGAGCACATTTTCCAGCGGTATCAGCTTTAAAACAACATGGTGAAAAATCAAAAAGAGTTGATCATCTGCCTAAACATAAGAATCAGATATTATTTTAGAAACTCAAGTGTATCCTATCCAGCCTCCAGCAGCCTTTCTGTAAGTGTCTTATGTAGCATCTGTTTACAACTGCCCTCACAGCTGTCTTTGATAGCTAGGTCATCTGAAATAAAAATAAATGCCTATGTTTGGGCAACTGAATCACTCCCTTAGAATTCTGGTTCTTCAAGACTGAGTATCTTCATAGAGATAATGGTACCTCTCTAACTGCGGCTGTTATGGAAATGACAGCAGTAGTAGTCAACATAAATAACTTTTTCCTGCATCATCTCAACAGGGACATTGCATTTGAGGCTTCTGGAAACAAGGATTTATGGATTTTATAAACTCAGGCAGCATAAATAGCTGATTCTTTTAATAGCAATTTTCTGTCCCCTTGTGCAGTTCTTAATTTCTTCCATTTCCATAAAGGCTTTCCTCCAAAATTTAGAGGACTTTAGTACAGGAAAAATTGCAAATCCTATCGTTTAGGCTGAAAGTGACTAGTGTCATCCATATAGGATATGTTTTTATTTATTGTCGCTTCAAGTTTCAAACAACATGATTGGAGAGAAGGGACATTAATCAAGTTGTCATCCTCCACTTTTCCCTCAGGTTTGTAAATCACACCACCATTGACATAATTAATGTCTTTTCTTAGGTTAAGAAGTTTCTTAGGAGCTCTCCAAGGACGAGGTGTGTGAAGAGCTGCTTTGCTAACTCTCTCTATTTAAATTTCACTTAAAAGAAAAAAAAAATTGAAAATTGTGGGCGTTCAGATGAAAATGGAGGCATCTTTTTTCAGAAACAAAAGAAACCCAAACAAAACAAAGCAATAAAGCAGGCTGTCCTCCCTGTTGAAATGGTTCTCCTGTGGGTAAGAAGATTTCTGAAGATCACTGAGTAAGAGAAAAAGGAACAATAACAAAATGAGTGTGACATTCCAGGTTAAGAGGATCATCTCTGTGATCATTGCCATAGATATGCTCTGGATAAAATTTGTAATCCATAAAATTTGTAAAAGGCCTGGAACCCAGCACTTCTACTTGCTCTCTCAGCTAAGTTCTTTAGCTTGACACACTCAGTTCTTAATGGTTGTCTGTGCTGGAGCCAGCTGACATTGGCTCCATCAGACATAGGGGAAGCTTCTAGCAGCTTCTCAGAGAAACCAACTCTATACCCCCCAGTAAAAACACCTTGCCAAGTAAACCAAATACAGCTGTGGAGGGACACGGGCCTGCCTCGAGTGCATCATTGAAGAGGCAGTTATTGTACAAATTTTTCTGAAGCAAACTCAGACTTGACCCTTACAACTGTTTTTGACCTTGTTGTTGCGTCAGTGATACCCAGTGATGTTCTTCAGTGCTCCTGTATCCATTTATATTTGGCTGTCATTGCAGAGCTTTTTTCTTCATGAAAACCACTGCAATTACATATTTGAAAGCTATAATCCACAACCATTTTCTCATATTCAGTTGCTTTCATTCAGTTTTTCAGGTTTGCTGATTAAATGTGTTCTGCTGATATTTGACCATATTACATCATGATTCTTTACTGATGCTTAAAGAACTTCAATTGCTCAAGATGTGCACTCTCAGCCAATGGGACTTCCAATGCTTTATTGTAACAAGAGGCTGAAAGTTCATGAGTCTTTGTTTAACTGTTCTTATGTTTGAAAGATCATGGTGACCAGGGGAGACATCTGAGGACTGGAAAAAAAGCAAACATCACTTTTGTCTTCACAAAGGACAAGATGGAGGATCTGGGAAGTTACAAGGCAGTCAGTTTCACCTTGACCCTCAGGAAGGTTATGAAGCAAATAAGCCTGAAAAACACTTGCAAATACATGAAAACTAGGAAAGTAAATAGGCCTAGTCAGCATAGATTGATGAATAGGAAAGCAACATAATTAACCTGAAAACCTTCTATGATAAGATACTATCTTGATGGATGTGAGGAGAACAGGGGGTACTCCTTATATTGACTTTAGCAAGGCTTTTTGTCTCCCATAACATCCTCATAGACAAACTAACAAAACATTGACTAAGTGGAGAATGAGGTGGACTAAAATGTGCAGCTCCACTCAGATGGTTGTGATAAGTGATGCAAAGTCCAGCTGGAGACAAGGAGTTATTGGTGTGCTGCAAGGCTTGACTCTGGAACCAATACTGGTTAGCATCTTTGTTAATGTCCTAGTGAGGGGACAGAGAGTATTCACAGCAAATTTGCAAGTGATACAGAATTGGAAGGCTGTAAGTTTGTGTATTAATTTGGAGCATATTAACAGTAACAGGCAGGGTATATTTACTCTGTAGCAAACATAATTATTTGAACAGTTCTTATAATGGGCATGCATATAGGCAACAGCCAAAGGAAGAAAAAGATCAATACAAGTTCTAAGTCTTATCTTACGGTCACTTAATCAAGTACTTGAAGAATTTTACTATTGGTATTGTCAGTTTGAGCTTTGGAGCAAACAGTGAGGGGCCCTAAGGACAGTATTATGTCCCATAATGGCTATATGTAATTGCTATGGAGGCATTTGGACTAAATGTCTGGAATGTTTAAGATTCACAAAGGATATTTTTGTATGTCATTTGCATGTATTTGACTGCATCAAAAATGGTTCTTAAAACTGGAATGAGCAGGTTGTCTAAGATAATTTTCTCAATGCCTCTTGAAAGTGCTCTTGGGGAGAGAGCAGGGAAATTATATTTCAGAGCCAATCAGAAGTCCAGCAGTAGCTGTACACATGCTGGGCATCAACCATTTACTCAAATAGTTACACTTGTACTTTCAATGAATACAGAAAATAGAAATAAAGCTGTTATGAGAAACTCAGATTTCCATTTACAGTCTACATAAACCTGCTGTTTTCAAATAGTAATTTTAAGTAGTTGTTTTGCACAAGGACATATAGGTCTGTTATGACCCCAGTAAAAAATTCACTTAAGGTCTATAAAGTATCCTTTAAAATATTATGTATTAGAGGTAATACCATAAAGAAAGAAATAAGAATACAGATAATCTTACATCCATTTAAATGCTAAAAATCCTTAGTTGTGCAGCTTTTAATAGACCTCTGATGCAAACTGTGTACACACTGGCCAGACCCTGCCCATGGGAAGAGTGACCCCCTTTACTATAGGAATTTCTTGAATAACTGCGTTCATGATTTCTGTTGACAAATAGAAAGGATGCTCACATAACGTTTTGCTGCACTTCTGGATAAAGTCAGGAACAGGAAGGTGTTGCAATTGCCTGTACCCAGCAGGAGCAGCCTGTGGCAATAAGCCAGCTGGTGTGATCCTTCAGCCAAGGGTTTTGTGCAGCCCAACACAGGCTTGAAGGCCACTCTGGATGTGCAGCACAGCATGGCGCAGGACTGGGTGTACTCAGATAAACTTTTTTGCTGATCATTAACTCTTCCATGTATGATAGTGTCCCACTTGGGATCATCACAGTACTATCTTTTAAATATTCATCATAATTTATGCAAAAATAATTTAGGAGACTTATTATATTGGTTGTACTCAGGCAATGCCTGTTTCATTTCGCTGAATCAGTTTTGCTATGTTGCGTTGTATGGTATACAAATTTCCCCAGCCACTCCTTTTTCCTTTAAAAGGATTAGCTGTTCTTTTCTAATAAAATATGTTTATGAACATAGATCTACATTCGATATTTTTAATTGAGTTTTAAAAATTTATAAATTTCAAAAGAAATAGGTAGAAAAATAAAATATCAAGTGCTCCAAAATGTACTTGATTTCAGTATTAGGTTGACATAATATGGAAAGTTGCACTAATTGCAGGCTATCTTAAACACTTTTATTTTTCAAGTCATGACATTCTTTTAATTTTAGCTGTTGTAAATTGAAATGTTATTTTGGTATGCTAAATATGTGAAGTCTTATCCTGCTATTGAGCAATTGTAAAAAAAAAATAAAGAAACAAAAATTATTAATAGGAAAAAAAATCGTGGTTGCCATGAAACATTAGAGATTCTCAGTCATTCTGAAGCCTGGTAATGCAGTACTTCTGAGGTAAACTTTCCCAGGTGTTTTGTACTTCCCATATGAAATATTCATGAAAGAATGAAAAAGCACCCTCAGCCAAGATGTATTAGGTTGTCACTACTAATTGCAGAAGACACGTTAGTTCTTTGTTGCACTGAGAAAATCACTCCAGCATAAAGTCAGAGGCTTCTAATGAAAATCAGTTCAGGTAACTTCGTTTTTGGCTTTTTAAAAGATTTTCCTTAAAAGCTGTAAAGAGTAACAAACAAAGAGATCTAAGCAGGCAATGGAAAGAACCCTGGGCAATCAGTGAAGAGAACTTTTTTAAAACATCTCTATTCTGAACACAGGACAAAACAAGGAAAGCTTGTGCAAGGCCAAGCTAGAGACACCAAAAGTGAGGTGAATGAGAATTTCAATTGTCACAGTTGGACTTTTTTGCCACCGTTGAGTCTATGCTGTAAAACCTGAACTGGTTTAAAATAGAGACCTTTCAGAGGCTAAGGGAACATGCCAGTTGCTACAGTAATGGAAGGGCTCAAGCTGTGCTAAACAAGGTGAAAGCACAAGATTTTATTTGCTATGGAGGTGATTGCAGAAGTGGTGAAAACAGATAAAAACTAAAAACTCTAAGTAGAAGAGCTGTTGTGTATTGAGCAGGAAGTGGTACTGGTGGTTTGCAAATAAAAGTCACTTTGAAAAGTTGAGAGTTTACTTCATGTCAGCTTGTAGATTTGTGGAGTACTTGTCAGTTTTGAGACTGCAACTTGCTTCAAAAAAATTACTATCTTGTGCAGGAGATAGTGGTGGAAATATCTGTGTTTGGCTTAGTCTTTGCTTTTTCCTGTTTTCTGAGACTCAGAAACACAACTGGTTGGTGAGTATTGAAGGCCTTAATTACACTATTGTGCTTTGGTGTTATTTTCCTGCCTCTCCTGTCCTGATTTTTAAGGGCTGCAAGGAGCTTGACTGTCAAGATGTTGTCTTGACTGCAGTAATTAATCTGTTTTGCAGCATCTAGACTGCTAGCCCCCAAAGAGGAAATATATGAGAGGATGCTGGTGACTAAGTTCCATCAAGCATCTCATAGTGGATGCCTTAGTTCTGAGAGCTTCAGCAGAGGTACCATTTTGCTTCATTATGCACATAAACAGACTCCTTGACTGAATGGCCCTGACCATCTTTTGACAGTGTCTTTGCTGGCAGGTGGATGGTATTATATCGTTAGGTCTTAGGACAGCAAAGGAAGGACCATCAGGGAGTGGTGCAAGAGTTATTAATTTGACTTCAGTTAAGAAAACTGAGGGTCCACTCTAAGTAGGATTGATTATTTGCCATGGTTTTTTAATCCAGGGACCAGATCTCCTTCAGAAAGCTGGAGATCATGAAAGAGTTTTATTTGTAAAGCCATAAAGATGATGGTTTACAAAGTTATTCAATCAAATCAAAACTTCCCAAGAAGGTGTCTCAAAAAACATAATCATAACATTCATTTTTCAGGCTTCTGCAGGTATTATGCTTCAAACAAGCACTTTCTTGTAGGTACAGGAAGCCTGGAGATGTGCAGGACAACATTAAAAAGAGCCAACAAAGCTGACTGCTTTAAAATACTGGAGTTACAGTATTCTTTGGATCCCCAGTAAGATGAATCATCTGTTCTTCACTTTTAAAGATGTACTTCATGGACAACAAAAATACCCCTTGAAACCAATCCTTTCATTATCTGAAGAATATTTTTTCATTGACACATCAGAACAAGAGGAAGTGTCATGGTTAAGAAGATTACACCTTTGTCATATCTAAGGAAGGATCAAAAGCAAGTAACAGTTCCTTCTGGCTTTCTCCCAAGCTAGAACTTTCTATTTTCAGTATAATGTGCTGTTTTGTATAATTTGCTGTATAATGTAATGTTTTGTAAGCTGTTTCTTTCAGCTTACAAAATAGACATCTTTGGTATATGAATCAAATTAAATAACCAACAGCATCCCAATTTCTCTTAGCAGAAAGTAATGACTGTGTGGAGAAAGCTCATTATTAGTCACCTAAAAGAATGTGAAAGAATGGCTTTCTGAGTGGAAAAACCAAAGACCAACTTCAGAGATCTGAGTCAAGTTTAAGTCAAACATTTTTTGATTTATGGCTATGTCTGTGTTGGCAAGTGTAAGGGAGAGTGTGGAGCAAATAGTGATGAGGACTGAGTCAGAACTCTGATTTTATGTTGAATTCTTTTTTTTTTTTTCCTTCTCTATTTGGGCTTCTATCCCCTGTTTTAACTCTAGTCATATATCATGGACTAACTGTCCATTAACAGTTGGAGAGCATTAGTTGTGCTCTTGGAACAAAGCTTATCATTTAGTCTCACCCAATGCAGTTCATGCACTCCATGACTCACTCCATGAAGTGATTTACCAAAAAGTGGTAATGCAAGTGGACCCATTGACTTTTGCAGAGAGGAGTCACTTCTTTCTCCTCCGTAGGATAGGTCCTGCACAGATCAATCCTTCCCACAACTGCAACAACCACAGTAATGAGCAATGGTGGGTAGAAACTGAGTGTGATAGTTCAGCCTGGAAGAGCCAGTGTCCTCTCTTCAAGGATGGTGTGCAGGTCCTTGTCGCCAGCCTACTGCCTTAGGCAGTTGCCTCCTTATCTTATTTTTCAAGCCAAGGCTGCCCATGTAATTGACTTATTTTTATAACTCAGAGTAAATAACTGGTATTCTTAAATCAGTGCTGCTGTGGTTGAACTGATAGGAAATGTAATAATCCATATAATTTATAGTATTCTATATAATTTTATGAGGGTTTGCCTATCTTCCCTGGAATTATAAAATCAACAGCCTTTCAGTGATTGTCTTGTAAGGTCCAAAGGGCAAAACCCATCCTTTCATAGATGAGGTAATTCCCTGTTTTATTAGAAACTCCCTGTTTTATTAGAAACTCATCATTTTCACCTTCAAACAGATTCTTATGGTTTAAAATGTTCAAATGTATCAATATTGATTCCCCAAACTCCAAATTTTCTGAACTTCACTGATCAAATATTGAGTGACTGAGTTTTGTTTAATATTCACTTGAATCAAATCCTTTGCTAAAATATTTGGTCAACATTCCAGTTACCTTTTAAAATTCAATTTCTGTGTACCTCCAGACATCTAAGTTCTCTGTACATGTAAGTTTATCACAATGAAAGCTTACTGACACTATTTATTTATTTTTTAGTATAACTGAAGCTATACATTAATTTTTTGAAAAATGGAGTTGAATTTAGGAAACAATCTCTGGTCAACTGCAGTTCAGACATTTCCATAAATATCCTGTTTAGTAATATCCTGTTTAGTAAATATCTTGTTTAGTAATATTTAGTAATATAAATATCCTGTTTAGTAATAAAGTAATTTGTTTGGAGTTGTGTCTGTATCTTGCAGTAGTAAAGAAGAGTGAGGTACATATTGTGTTTTTATGGAGTTTATAACCATATAAGTTATGCAGGAGATATTAGAATTTGATCTTATTTCTCAGCTAGAGAATGGAGTCTCTTGAAGTGTCCTACAAGCATCAGATTTGTGGTTTTATTGAACAAATAATTTTGAGATGTCAGGTCCAAAAAAGTAGTTTGTAAAGGACTGAAAAAGGAATTTTCTTCAGACCTTCTGAAGTAGTCACCACCCTATAAAAGAGTCTCTAATTATGTATTTCTCACTCATCTAGGAAACAAAGCAAAGGAAAAAAAA
>VXBC01001720.1:82340-97234 GCA_013399945.1 Ploceus nigricollis | reverse complement strand
TTTTCTGATAAGTCTCAGAAAGTAAAAGGTTAGAATTTTCATCCACCTGGAATCTAAAAAGCAATAAAATGTACAGATAACTCTCTCTTAAAATTAATACAATTCATTATTGTTTTCATGAGTATCTCTTAATATTATCTTATTTTTTAAGTTCATTTTCCTCCCACCACCACTACATTCAATAATTTTAGCCCCACTATGTTCAATATTTTTAATTTGAGCATACTCTTGGATCAGGAAGGTAAACAGAATTTCTTATCTACCTGTTACACCATTTTCATCCCTTTTGTTTCCATTAAGTAAGGTTAGTTTTGAAACATCATACCTTAAGTTTTCCCTAGGAAATTCCAAGGAAAAAGAGAGGAAGATTAAAATTTTCACAACGTGAAGATGGCAAAGGGCAGACAGAACAAAAAAAAAATCCCCCAAAACAGGAAAAAAACCAACCCAACCCAATGAAAACAACTTAACCCATCCCCCCTACCCAAAACCGGATAAAATTAAAGGATTTCCATATAATATAACTGAAATAAATACAAATTTTTATCAAAACATTATAGTAATTATATCAGAATTCTATAGGATTTCATCCAGTTGAACTCCTTCTATCAGCCATACAGGAAGATGAAAGAGTGAGATAAAGTTCCAATTTCCCATGAAAGCTTTCTCAAAAAAACCTATGGCACTATGGCTATTAAAGCAGGAAATAAATACCAAGACAAATTAGCATGCAAGTCTGCCTACAGCTGTACAACTAAACTTCTTGGTGGAAAATTTAAATCAAGTTTAGACAGGCAATCCATGTTTATTTGTTCAAATAAACACAGAACTATTCAGGAAGCAATACAGAAAATGAAAACACAATGAAACAAAGAACAACTAAAAAGATCGAATGCAACTTACAGGGGGAAAAAATACCCCAAAACCAATGAAAACAAAAACTAAAGTAAGCAAAACTGAGAAAAGATGATTTGGAAATCATATGGAAATAACAAATAGTTAAGTATTTTTGACATTTACAGAAATTTAAGTGTTGTTTACTACAACACTCTCTTGTTTATTTACAATTCATACAGGGGACACCTACACTGCAAATTACTTATGGTTGATTTTACTACATTAGGCAATCTATTCCACAACATTTGCTGCAATGGAAGCTTGTGGATGTTACTACAAGGCTGATCAGGTGCATTTTACCTCACAATTGTTCTAACACTGTTTAAAAATAAACTTGAATTGTGTAAACTTGAATCACAGAATATCCAGATTTGGAAGGGGCTCATAAGAACCATCGAGTCCAACTCCTATCCCTACACAGGACAAAACATAAAAAAAAGACTAAATCTATCTCTTGGAATTTACACTCTCTTCACATCTGCATTTCTTTTTAAATGCAAAAATACAATATTATGACAGTTATTTTTGCTCCCCATTATGCTAATTTTTTCTGCTTACCAGTATTGTATCTATATCTTTTTTATTAGATAGACAATTTATACATTGCATGCATCACATAAAGCTGATCAATTGGTTTTTCAGTAAGTTGCAGACCTGGCCATGAATTAACCAATAAGTAGTATGAAATAGTATTCTGCTTCTCAGTCTAGATTAAATGCCAGCTGCTTTGATCAAACATGTAAAAAAAAAATAATCTATTACTTCCTAATGAACATAATGTTCTACAATCAACTTGATTGGTGTTATGCAGGGAATTACAATTTTACTCATTGTTGTTGGGAATGATATATTCCATTGCAGCATCAAGCAGGCCACAGAGATAAGAGGCTTTAAGAGTTTAATTAAAAAGGTTTTTAGTCTTAAAGATATGCAAAGAAGATTAATACTAGTGGGCTTGAAAGCTACATGGGATCTCTGATGACAACTCCAGCTTTGAGGCAAATACTTGTTTTCTAATTAAAACTCACAGTACTAAAAATGTTTTGAAGAGATCTGTGCAGACATCCTTATTCTCCAGCTGCAGTGACAGTCAAAATATTGACACTAATCTAGATCTCTGCTCCCAGAGGTGCTGAGGGTAACAACTGGGATTTGCAGCTTTTGCCTGTGGAAATTTCCCCCAGAGGAGCTGGAAGTGTCTGTCAGTCACAGCCATCACCATCATCCTTCCATGGTCATTACACACATGAGCTGCCACTAAGAGAAAAACATATGCATCAGATGATTCTGATAAAAAATTCTTGACAAAAATCCTGCCATTTCCTCTGCTTGTATTGAAGATGGCAGATTGAAATGATCTTACTCTGTGATGGCAGCCATTGTGAAACCATGGAAACATGATGTTAGTAATTAATGAAATAATTTTATCACTCATGTGTGGCAGGCACATTTTCTCTCCCTCAGGAATATTTCATAGAGGAACACAGAGAGAAGAAAGAGAAAACAATTTCTATTTCTGCTCTTTGTTTCTCCCATGTGGAATGTGTTTGGAGAATTGTTTACCTGGGGTGATTGCTTGATTGGATTCTGGTGAAGATTGTTTGGGACTGATGGCCATTGAGAGCCAGGTGTGTCTGGACTCTCAGAGGGAAGGACACAAGCTTGTTAGAGTTAGATACGGTAGTTAGAAAAGTAGGTATGTAGTTTTAGTATCTCCTTTAAAATAGTATATTAATGTATTATAGTATAGTTATAATAAAGAAATCATTCAGCCTTCTGAACTGGAGTCAGACATCATCATTTCTTCCCATCCTGGGTTCACCTGCATTTTTACAATACTTATGAGCTTTTTTAAAAAAAACAAACAATGACACAAAGACTTTGTGAACTACAAATTAGGACAACAGGACACAGAAAAAAAATTGCAAGTACTGAAGAATACAAGCTGAATACAAGCTTTCTGAGACAGAAGTAGTGAGATAAATCTGAGAAGCATGAGGGGGAGAGAATAAGAGTGACCCAGTCTAACACCTCTGAAGATTAGTTTTCTAAATGAATTCTGTACTTCTGTGTGAGAAAACAGAGTGATACAGCTTCACATTCTAATTTTGGAGCCTTCTCATATGGAGAATGGTTGTGTCAGATACACCTTGTTCATACTAGACATTAAATAGAAACCTTTAACAGATGTCTCCCTGGCACTGTGAGCACTGCAAGTGCTGGAATAGCCTTGGAAAATAAACACTCATAATTAGATGTCAAACAAGGAGTCTCATTTGAATAAACAAAACTTTTTTACGCCACTGAGAGCCCCAAATATTCTACCATAGTATGTACAGAATGTGCACCAAAAATGCCTGCTCTGAAAGGAAACAGGATGATAAAGATTTTCATTATGAAAAATGGTTATGTTTTCCCTATCAAAGCTGTTAAGTTTGTTTCTGGAAAGTCTAGACAGCCATGGAAGAAGTAACAGCTCACAAGGAACATATGTCTTTTCTACCTAGGGCAGCTGATATCAGCATGGTTTAAAAAATAACACTCCCAAACAAGACCTGTTTCTGCGGGAAAAAAAAAAGCATCAAAACCAAAGAACTTAATCCTAGGCAAAGACAGAAGAATTAAATTTTCTTTTAAAATCTATGAGCCCATGATATTCATTCATGTGGAAACTAATGTGTTTGAAGGCAGAGGATTCAGTTACAAGGCAGAGGAGAAAGCAGTATAACCCATCAAAATTACTTAAAAATGAGCTTAAAGTAATAGCAAAGCAGGATGTGAGAAGGCTTTTAGCTAGAACTGGTGCCACAGGGATACCCACCCATGGGATTACACTGAGTCCAAATGGAAAAATAAGCTGCCTGGCAGAAACTGACCATTTATGCCTATTATCTCTGATGAGAGAACTAGATACATGCAAACACTCATCTTCTTATTCTGCTTCCTTTTAATCCAAATTTCTGATTTTACCCTTCAGGGAAGGAGAAGCTTCACACAGCAAGGGCATGAGGCTTATTTAAAATCTGCCAAATAGTACTAGCATTTGTAGCAATGTTTTCCCAAGGTACCAATTTAACATCAAATGGAGGAGAAATACTGATTTCAACAAGACTGGGCCTGGGTCTTGCAGTGGTTTCAGTGAAGGAGTGGCACCTTAGGGGAGCTGAAGCACAGGGCTGGTCCACAAGCAATATTTGAGCAGCTGTAATTGATGCTGAACTCCTGCTAATCCTTCCCCTCCAAGTGTTTGTCACTCCCTACTTCCTTTACAAACCAGAGGCACATAATTATTCTTACTGGTTAAAGCACTGGACTATTGGCATAAATTAATAAATTTATGGAGGAGTTTCTTAGCAAATAATGTTCACTTTGTGGACATTATGATGGGAAAGATGTGGTGAAAATGAAAGCAATGGCATCACTAAACTTCAGAAAAACAGGGGCAGGGTCCCCTGGTCAGTGGCACAGGAAGGTGTCCAGCTGGGGCTGGCATGTCCCCACACAGGGACACTCCAGGCCCTCCCTGGGCAGCTGTTCCAGGGCTCTGCCCCTCCACGGACACAAGTTCTTCCTCCTGCTGGCCCGCACCTTGCTGGCCTTTACTGCATGGCCACTGCTGCTGCTGCTGGCCCTGGCAGCACTGAGCAGAGCCCGGCCCATCCTCTGGCAGCCCTGGGAGATGTTGGATGCATCGATGGGATCCCCTCTCGGTGCTCCCTTCCCCAGCCTGCCCAGGCCCAGCTCCCGCAGGCTCTGCCCAGCACAGAGATGCTGCAGAGCCCAGATCCTCTCTGTGCCTCCCCTGGAGCCTCTCCAGCAGCTCCTGGTGTCTCCTGTGCTGAGGAGCCCAGGGCTGGAGCCAGCCCTGCAGAGGAGCCTCAGCTGGGCAGGGCCCAGGGGCAGGATCCCCTCCCTGGCCTGTGCCCACTCTCTTCCATGTGCTCCCCAGGATACCAGGACATATATGTATACATAAAAAGAGAGGGATTAGATAGATAGAGATAGAGATGAGATAGAGAGAGATAGGTGTAGATAGATATTGGTATATCTTGGCTTGCACACAGTAGGCCGCTAAATCGCAGGCCCTTCCTGTCTCTGGTGTTATTTTGAAACCTAATTATCTTTCATGTATTTGTAATTACGCCACGTGTGAAACAGATTCCAGGTCTCTTCTTAATTAAGCATGAACTTGGTGTTTTCATTTGCCTGGGACAAATGAAATCAATGAGGAGGATCCACATCCTGGAGAGCATCACCAGCTCTGCAGGCTCCCCCAGCACTGCCAAAGCCCCTCGTCCTCTTGGCCAGGTGATTCAGCTATGAATGGTTGTTGCTGTTCACAGCACCACAGTATTAATTCAAAAGGCACAGGAGTTGTAAGAAAACCACATTTTTTTTAACTATAATGTCATCTCTGTGCAGTAAAAAAAAATTGCATCAGATTAATCTCTCATAAATGATAATAATTTTCTTGTAAAGTCCAAGCTACTATGAAAGGGAAGTTTCCATATCTAAAAACGTTTCACATACATAAATCTGGACACCAAACCCACTACTGCTTGGTTCTGTCCCTCTTTCCCATTTTCATTACCATGTCCACATGCCTCCTGAATGTTTCCAGGGATTGAAAATTCATAGCATTTCTGTTACAGTTCTTGGTCACTCTCACAGTGCAAATGTGTTTTATTTAATTGTTTATTAATTGAATTACTCTTTGGGTTTTAACGAAACCATTTTTATTCCTGCATAGTTCATATTTGACCACTGAGCAGTGAATATTTGGTGTCCCTACTGCCATTCAGTAATAAAAAAAAAATAAAACAGAGGAGGAAAAACAGAGAGAAAATATAGAAAGGAGAGACAAGGAAGAAGAGAGGAAAAGACTGTCAGAAACATTCACTGAAGTTATTAAAGACCCAGAAGAAAAATAAGATTTTCTACTAGTTGAGCTTGTTTCAAGGACCTGAAAAGTGGGGAAGACCACAAAAGGCAAGTCTGAGTAACTCTAAGCAAACATATCCCTGAAGATTTGTTTCTCTCTGTGACAACATGTAGCTGCAAAAGATTTATTCCCAGTCTTTATTCCCCCAGGATGGTGGGCTCTGATCCTCCCTGCTTCCCCCTGGCTTGCCAAACATGTCACATTTGGCTGACTCCCCACCAAGCTACAATTTAACCCAGTGTCCTGAGGCAGCCCTGCACTGAATAAAGAGGAATTCTTCATAGTGTTCTGTTTCTGGTTAGTTTAGTACAGAAATAAAAGGAAAAGTGGAAATGTGGCAGTGGAAAGGAGAAAGAGAAAAACAGAACAAAAAAAAATTCAAGAGAGTTGAAGTGTGGGGCAAAGATGAAAGAAATCCATCACAGATTAAGTTAATCTCTGGAATTATTATTATTTCATCTAAAAGATAAACATTAATTACCAGCAGAATGAGTGATACCCAAGGTTATAGAAAATTCATAAATTATGTTAAAAATCTATATAAATGTGTTTGAAATAAGAAGGTGGAGTAAATTTCAGAAGCCAAGTTTTGTGTGTGTGGTACAATTCTGTACATTCTGCATTATCTTTTTTAAAATTATTTTTTATCTTAAACCCAGAAACTTTAGTGTCAACCTTAGAAATTCTAACAAGGAAAATTAAAAACCTAAATTAATAGAGCAACACTCAAAAATTACTTAGGTCTTATTAAGTGATATTATGATTAAGCCAAACAATATTTGTTTAAAGATAAATAAAAGAAGTATTTATATAGTTTAGAAACATTTATATAGGCCTTTGGTGACAGAAATGTTATAAACATTGTGTAAGAAGCTTTCAGCCTGACAAGATCTGCAGGCTAAATTTTTATTTCAGTGTTGGATGCTTTTGTGAATTTCTGAAACCTTCTCAAAGTGACACAAACAACTGATATTCCAGTATACGTAATATATAACAGAGGTGCATGTTGTACTTAACCACTTTATTTTTACGAATATCTTAATAGCTGGAGTGACTTAGAATGGTTATTTGGGTTTTAAATTTTGAAAATTTCAATTCCTACATACTTATTCTGGAATGACATGCCAGACATTTAAACTTCTCTTTTTGTCTTTTCCTTTTTTCCTCCGGTTGGTTTAAAAATATGGAAGATTAGAGAAATAAAAATCATGGTGCCTAATTAATCTACAGGTTATTTATTAACTAGATATTTAAACTAAAATGCAGTTAATTGTGGTGAAGGTCTAAGAGCAGGACTTGACAAGAGTTAATATGAATCAAAATGAAAGAAAGCTATTTGATATTTTCATATGGTTTGAAAAAAAGTCATCTGGGCAAATTAATTTCTTGGATTGCTGCAGGATGATTTTTCTGAAGTTTTTTCTAAGCTCAGAGAAGAGGGCATTTTTGTGAAGGGAGATGGTAGAAATTAGTAAAATCACAAATCATTTCAGATGTGTGAAGGAACAGAGAGAGATCAGGCAGGGCAATGGCAAATGCAATTAAACTCTCAGGTGTAATATTTGTTGAAAAAGCACAAAATTCAGTGAGGATATAAAAGGATACTTCCCTCTGATTCAGTCAAATTCCCACAGATTTCAGGAAAAGGAGAAAAAAAAACAAAAGAGGAAAAGAAAGATTGGAAAGGATGGAGAGTCACTCCCTAAAACTGCCAGGGTTCTTGTACCAGTGATTCTCTTGATGTTAAGAAGATCATTTGTGTTATGCACCACCATGAATCCAATGGGATTATAGGGGATTAACATGTAAAAATGAGAGTGCCAAATTAGCTATTTCTCAAATTCAAAAGTATTTTAGGAAAAGGAATCTAGAGTCCCAATACACAATTAGCATTAATTAAAACTGTGCAGTGCTTACATGTCTCTTGCAAGTTTATGAGACCAATCTAAATATTTCCATTGAATTGATTTCCAGGGAAAAGATATTCCTTAAATATGATTTTTTCAAATTTCTGTCATGCCTACAAGATCCCTGCAGTTTAAAATGTTCCAGTTTGTGGCAACCTGATTATTCTCCAACAGAAGGCCTATGGGCTTTACATGTCCAGCTTCAGAAAATATTAAAAAAATCCAGACATTTGCCATGTAGTCTACTTATGAGGAAATATATTGAAGAATAACTATTTTTTCCCAAGACTTTCTGATATTTTAACTGTAAAAGAAATATTAGTCTAGGTGCAAAATGAAACATCTTTTATGTAAGAAGAATGAAAATAAATACCCTAATTTTCTAGATTTTCCAGAGGGAGTAACTTTTGTGTAATCAGAAGGCTTTTTGTCCACCAGGATGACAGGCAAATGAATATTAATTAAAATGTTCACATTTACTAGGAATATTCCATTTAAAACCCACAACCAAAGAAATAAACAAGATATACAACATAGTCCACATTGCAAAAGATAAACTAATGCAGTATGTCATAATGCCAAAAAAATTTTGGGAAAGCTCTAGATTTTAGGAGTGTTGCTAACGAAACCTGACTGCTACAGAAAAAGTGGAGTTCAAAAACCATCCTGTGTATACAATAGATAACTCACAAGCATAAATTATGCATTTGTTTTATATATAATTCAAATTTCAGTTAGACTTTATNTCATATAGCACAGCATCAGAGTGTTATCTTCCAGAAATATAGTCTCAAAAACAGCAGCAAGTGCACAGTCAAAAGACCAAGAAAAAGCTATTACTATTAGATTCTGTGTAATTAAGCTTGGCACAGCTGCTTAACAATATGCATGCCATAAAATAAGGGAGTGGGAAAACAGCAGTGTGATATTTCGGTGCAAAATCACCAAACATGTGCTGTAAAAACACATTTTTAGGAGCACTTTGGTGGCATTTTCAACTCTTCAGGCTCCACTGAAAAATATTTTGGGTTCCCAGTCTAAGAAAGATGTAGATAAATTGGTGTGCATTCAGCAAAATGCTTGGGCAATCGAGACCTTGCCATTTGAGGAGAGGCTGAAGGAAGTAGATTTTGTTTTGATATGGAGGGGGAAAAAAGTGAGGAGACTTAGCATCATCCTAATGCCTATGAGAAAAAAGAGGGTTTTTACTGACATTATTTCTGATGGGAAATACAGAAAAGGGAAAAAACCAATATGAGGACAATCAGTGTTGCCAAGACAGGCTGTTTCAAGACTTTGTTAGTCAAAGTCCAGGGGAAATAGGTGTGAATTTTGTGTTGTCCCTGCTTCGATGGAGTTTTGGGCTAAAAAAACCTCCCGAGGTCCATTCCATCCATGACCCATAATACTGAGAAAAGTGGTGAGGAAGATGAGGAGGATTTAAAGCTCTTAAGAACTGCCTCAGTGCCAGAGTTTAGGCATTGGCACAGTTTTGTCCAAAGTCCTGAGTATGAAGCACTGAGAAGTGTGTGTAGTTGAGTAAGGAAAGGCACTGTATTTTTATCTGGTGACTGATGATGATATTAGTTAGAGCTCATTTTGCAATGTCTAAAGCCATGGTCATGAGTGAAAAGTTCAGATAAAGACCAGAAGAGCTTTAAAGAAATGTCAAGAAAAGTCAATCCTAGGTCTGCTCTTTCTAAATGGCTGGAATAAAAAGAGCTTACCTGAGAAGAATTAAACTTAACTCATATCCTCCCTACAAATAAGGCTTGAAATCCATTAAAATTTAATTTTTAGATGAATTCACTAGATTGAGAATGGACTATTGTTCAGCTGGAATGCAAAGTCCAATTATGATTTCTTAAAATACCCTTCGTTTTTACACTAGATCTAAGCCAAGATACAAGAACTCTCCTTTGAGGCCCCAAAATTCTATTTCCTTGGAAACATTAATCCTAGCAGTGCTGTATAATCTAGAAGAAGCGAAGTGTTTTTGTTTTGCAGTACAGGCCTGTCTCTAAGTTAAATCTCAATTCATTTGCTGAATAGGCTGTAAACATCAATAATTTATCTTAATTTTTTTTTTGAGGCATTGGTGGACTGGATTAATTCAGACTGCATTTGCAATACTGAAGTCCTCCTTCACTCATTAGAAAACCCTAAATAAATGACTCTTTCTCTTAATTACGTGGTTAAACATCTCTGTAGGTGAAGTCTAGTGCAGTTATCTCAAAATGAGATCCTGCACTCTCTGTGCTGCACAATTTTTTTTTCTGGTAGCTTTGAGTCCTGCTTTACAAACCCAAGATCCTTGTACACAGCATCGTATAAAATATGCTCTGCAATTAGGCAGCATATGGAATCAATTTTCCTTCAACTAAGAGCAAATAAAAAAAAAATAAAGAACAAACTGGTAGAACATGGTTGTTTTCTACAGTTTAAGAATTTAGAGAGAATGATAAAGAAATATCAACAAACCCAGGGTACTGTAACATCTTGTCACTTCCAAATTTGAGACTGTGTATTTTTTGCCTAGAACTGATTGTTTCAATTAAGCAGTGTTCCCATTCTTGCATAATTATCTCCATATAAGTTGTCACTTTACTTTCAAGCAGCAGACTGGAGACTACTTAGTTCTTAACTAGAAAGAACAGTTGTGTTTTTAAGTAAACAAAGATATCGAGGACAGAAAACATTCTTATGCTGCCTGCCAAAAACATTATAAATGTACTGGGATTTTTAACAGCCATTCTATTGCAATCACTGATTAAGTGTGCTATCAAATATCACAGACTTACATATTTCAGGCAAATTCTGAGGATTTCTGATGCTGACAACTGTAAAGGAGATAAATGAAGAAAGATTATACATTGTAATTACACCATTTCACTGTGTTAATGACATACTAAAGGACTCACTTGCATTTTCTGAATATATAATCCCCACTAAAACTAAATTAACTGCCCTTACACTGGTCTTCACAGATATTTAGAATTTATATGTGAATCACTGAAATGAACACACTCTTTTTCTTTCTGTATCAGAAATTGCAGGCCACACAAGATGCTTTCTACATAATTCTTTTCATTTTTGTAGTGCCATATGGCCAAGGACTACACAAAGTTATTTTGCAACCTACTATCCTCTCCTTGAAGATGGGAAAAAAAAAAAAAAAACAAATATAAGAGGAGAAAACGGGTATAGAGTGAATCACAAAATCAGGAGTTAATAATGTACATTTTGTGCGCAGTGTTTCCAGCAGGGGGGACAAATTCAAACACAACTCCATGATGTGTTTGAAAAAAGGCAAAACTCTTAGGTTAAGCAGAGAAAATGATATTGTACCCAAATATTGATGCACACATAGTGACTCACAGCTTTCCAGAACGTGCAAGACTTTGGTTTGGGGTCAGGCTTCAGAAACTTTTATTGTCTTGTGGTGAGGGCAGCAGGGACATGGACATTGCAACATAAAATAAAGCCAACAAAAATGCTTAATTTTGTCATAGAAGTATGACTCACTCTATTTAAGATCACGTTTTCTTGCTAAATAGCCAAATTTTAAAAGGATGGAGGGTAAAGCAAGAGAACCAAGTGAAATGTGACTCATCTACCACAGTTCTGAGAAATTATCAGCTTTTTAACAACCTACATAAGTTGTTAAAAAGTGTTTAACACTTACATAAGTGTTTGAGACATAATAAGAAAATAAAACACTGTCACCTAAAATTATAATACAACAGTCCTTTCAGCTGTTTGAAAATGTTTTCCTAAGTCAATCTGGCCTCAAAATGTTCAGGTATGTGAAAGCATATTTATCACTAGTTGATAGATAAGAGGATGTGAATAAACTTTGAACTTGCCAGAGGAGAAATTTTGGTAAAATTAGGATAGAATCTCTTAATTTTTGGAGCAGCCCATGGTGCTGGCTTCAGACTAATTGTCAGGCCCTCACCATGTCAAATTGCTCAAAGAATGGGAGAAAATAGCTTCAAACAAATGGCTACACCGGAGAGAAGGCTCCAGCCTTTTTAGCTCTCCTGGCAAATCTGCACCTGACACTGCAGACAGCTGGCAGGGCTTCAGTGCACATCTCCTGAACCTCTCAGGGGGACAGGATAACATTGCTGCCAGGTTGATCCTGACAAAACCACCTCGAGTGGGAAGATCAAGGGGCTTTAGAGGGAAAAATGTGATTTTCTGGCTGATCCTCAGTGTTGGAATAGCATTTTGGCTGCACCCTGAGTCCCTTTTTGAGCCAGTAAACATCTCCCTAGGGAGAAGGCATGCTTCAAACGGAGCTAATAATCATGTTTTTACTGACTTGGGGACTGATTTCATGGGTGGGAAGAGCTTAGTTTAGTAAGACCCTAGTGCCAGCAAAGCTCTTAAGTTTGGGCTTAACTCCAACCACACGAACATTTATGTTAAAATCTCAGAACAACTTGTTCTTAAAATTAACACATGCTTAAGATATTCAGTCAGTCATATCTCAAGAAGAGAACAATTGGTTTTATCATTATATTAATCTAAATGAAACAAATCACCAAGCTTGAAGTATTACGTGATGAAAGCCATGACAAACCAATGTGCTGGATGCAGTCAGAAAACACAAATTTTCCAATTTCTTTGCTGACATTCTTGTTTAGGAAATGAAAATTGCAGTCCTACAAGCACCAGCACAGGCTGAATGTGGGCATGCATGAATGTTTGCATGTAGGTGATACCAGATATGTGTGCAAGGCAGAAATTTGGGCTTCTATAATTTTGATTTTCATTAAGGAATATTGTGGTTTGTATTCTGTCTAAGTAGCTCAGATTCATTCAAATAAGCACAGATTAATTTGTATAGATTATGATGTGAAAAATGAAGTTTAAATGTATTATTAGCCAGCAGCTTGACACTCCTTTAGCATCAAAACTTGGGGTGGGACGTTCACAGTTATATTTTCAGAATTGTTTAAAAGTACTGTGCCAGTTGTGGATCATTTTTCATGTCAAGCTTTAGAGTATTGATAGGGATAATCAGTGTGATTTTTGTACATATATGTTTCCACTGCATTTGCCTCTTTTTATATTCAACAGGGTCCCTGTGCCCATGACTAAACAAAGTTAAAGACTTAGAACTGTAATTTTATAGTCCTACACTGATGCTGAAACAATGTGTTCTAATCTAGGAAGCATATCCATTTTCATAAGAGATAATATGTATCTCCAAGGGTTTTTCTAATTACATTAAGCCCATTTAAACCTCTGATTACTGCAGTGAAAATGTGTATTCTTTAATGGATCAGACAGAGCAGCTTCCAGAAGCAGATGAAGGTACTTAATTCAGTTTGCAGTTTCATTAATGCAGACTTCAAAATAATTTAGAGACATAATCAACAGTGGCAATTCCCCTATGGTTTTATTAGATATATCTGTGCCTTCNACACTGAATTCTTCTGATACACAGTATTTGTAATGTAGGATATATTTGGAATCTGGAATCTGTTCTCTTTGCAAAATTAGTGACAAGTAAGAGATAAAAATATGAATTCTGTCATACATCTGTGCCTTGCATTGCTTTAGGAAAATAATTGCTTGTAAGCCTCCTCCTTCTCATGTAGGTGTTCTGCCTAATTACTTGAGATCTGTTAATATTTATCCTGGGCTCCACTTAGATCCTTTACAACCCTGAAAACATCCAGCAGTTATAAAGACCCGGGGACAGCTCCTGCCAGTGCTGAATCCTACACTGAAAAGAACTTTATACCCTAACTGTGAGGTAGCTTGGATTTAATCCCCTAGAAAAGGCAATAATCCTGTAGTTAGGGAAGATTTCATGTTCATAAATTCTTCACAACAGCATTCCTACCCATAAAACCCCATAAAAGGACAGGGAAAACACTCAAATTTATGTTCTGATTCAGCACAAAAGTTTAATAATTGAATTCATTGTAAGGACTGGAGAAGTGAGGAGAGGGGAACAGCCATGAGTTGAAAAGCAGTTGGGGACACTCTCATCCCCAAACTCATCACAGATCATACATAAAAGCATGTTTAGCCTCAGAAATATGTGGGTAAATGCAGTGTAAAGAATGGAGAAGTCAGGACAGGAAAGCAATCATTTTTGAAAAGTAAAAAATATTGGATGCTGCGCTCCCCTGCAGTCTGAACAGGCAGTGGGATCCCAATTAAAGTATTTTTGGATTCAATATTTTACTCCCAGTTACCAATTTGGTTCTTTTATCAGAGAATGATTTAGGTCAGAAGGGACTTTAAGGCTCATCTCATTCCACCCCTGCCATGGCAGGGACACCTCCCACTGTGCCAGGCTGCTCCCAGCCCCAGTGTCCAACCTGGCCTTGGNGCTGGGGCAGCTCTGCAGGTGGGGTCTCACAATGGCTCACACAAAGAAAAAGGCAAACTTTTTTGTTGTTGTTCAAAGGATTTGAAAGCCATCTCTAAGACCCTTTCCTACACAGACAAGTAAGGCACGGAGAAAATCAGTTTTAATTTATCATGTTAAAAACTGCATTATAACCTGCCTCATCTTTCTAGCATGATGTATTAGACAAGAAATCTGAAACAGTGTGCTACTTCAAATAATCATGTTTATGTGGAGTGGAAAAGCACAGGCACAGATTTGACATCACTCTGAGATGTTGACTTCAGCAGAGCAGTTGTTACCTCAGTATCTGGTGGTGACAAAGACATGATTTTTTTTCCCTGCTGTGCTGACTTTGTTTTGAAAACATTAAGAGTCTGAACACAGAGTTGGAAATCATCACGTAGGACACCAGCACAGAAATGTTTATGCTGAGGAAAGGCTGTGGGAGCTCAGCTGGTTTAGCCTCAAGAAGAAAAGGTTAAGGGTGATTTAAATTCAGTTTTCTTTGCCATAAAGGCAGGAACCCGATGCAGAAGACAAAATGAGGCTCAGAGCAGCACAGCTGAGAGATGAGAGGCACACAGGTGGCACGAAGTGAGATTTCCACTGGATCTGTGTATTAAGGAGAAGCCTTTTCAAGGTCAGGATGATTAAGTACTGGAACTGCTCCCAGAGAGCTGGCAAAATCTCTGCCCTGGAATAATTTCCTTTTTTTTTTTTTTTTTTTTTTTTTTTTTTCTACAAAAATCCCCTGTTGGCTATAACCTATTTT
>VXBC01001720.1:46307-56715 GCA_013399945.1 Ploceus nigricollis | reverse complement strand
AGTCATCCAGTGGGAAGAGGAAAACTCATTACTGGAATGTTCTTAGAAATGCACCAAGTGCTTTGCAAACATGCTGAAAAATTGAGTCTAAATGTATTATTTTCTAAAGGATTCACTTGTTCTACTTTATAAGTTTTCACGGAAAATACTTGCATTGTAGTTATGAACGGAAAAACTTTCATTTTAGTGAGCTGAAAGGGTGATACCACCAAAAAAATCTCATCTCTTTGAACAAGTCACATTCCAATTTTACATCTGTAGAGTTTCCATGCACCTGAACAATTTTCTTTAAAAAATATATTTTAGGAATAAAAATAATAGTAGTAGCAATAATAATAGTAGTAGTAATAATAGTAGTAGTAGTAGTAGTAATAATAATAATAATANTCTCCTTCTCCTTCTCCTTCTCCTTCTCCTTCTCCTTCTCCTTCTCCTTCTCCTTCTCCTTCTCCTTCTCCTTCTCCTTCTCCTTCTCCTTCTCCTTCTCCTTCTCCTTCTCCTTCTCCTTCTCCTTCTCCTTCTCCTTCTCCTTCTCCTTCTCCTTCTCCTTCTCCTTCTCCTTCTCCTTCTCCTTCTCCTTCTCCTTCTCCTTCTCCTTCTCCTTCTCCTTCTCCTTCTCCTTCTCCTTCTCCTTCTCCTTCTCCTTCTCCTTCTCCTTCTCCTTCTCCTTCTCCTTCTCCTTCTCCTTCTCCTTCTCCTTCTCCTTCTCCTTCTCCTTCTCCTTCTCCTTCTCCTTCTCCTTCTCCTTCTCCTTCTCCTTCTCCTTCTCCTTCTCCTTCTCCTTCTCCTTCTCCTTCTCCTTCTCCTTCTCCTTCTCCTTCTCCTTCCTTCTTCTTCCTCAGACAGATTTCCAGAGTCGATTCCCTCGTATGTGAACACAACAAAAAACTCTAGGTTTTCTAAACCCCAAATGTTAAACATTTCGAAAACCACACAGATAAATAACAGAATGACAGAATTACTGATGTTGGAAAAGACCTCTGGGGACATCCAGTCCAACGTTTGACCCACCACCATCTCTCACCCAGCCCAGAGCTCTGAGTGCTGCCTCCAGCCCTTCCCTGGCCACCTCCAGGAATGGGCACTCCAAACCTCCCTGGGCAGCTCCTTCCAAGGGCTGAGCACCCTTTCCATGAGGAAATCCCTGCTGCTGTCCACCCTGAGCCTGCCTAAGTTGACATGGAATATATCTGAGTCATCATGAATTATACTGAATAATTTCAGTAAAATCACCTACCACTACCACCAAGTCTGAGAAGCACACAAATTATCTAGGAAGGTTCACCAAAGTTAAAAGTTTTTGTCTCAGCTCTAGAGGCAAACAAGTTTCTGAGGGACCACGGGCATTTTTAATATCTGAGGGTCGAAACAAAAATGACTTTCAAACTTTTTTTAATATAATCTTCAACAATTCATTTTCAGCAGTTCAAAGCAATTGTAAGTTAATTTGTTGACTTTTGAATATTCCCACTGGATGAATGTAAAATCAGAAAAATAAAGCTTGAAGCCAAGCTGTGGCAAGAAATTAGAAGATGTATGAAGGCTGCAGTCTTGATGTGCTGGCTGTGCTGAAAAACAGGATTTTCTAATTTGCTGCCATTGCTCTGGTACTTTGCAGTTATTTATCTTCACATCTGAGGTAAATATATGTATATATATGTTTAAATAAAGAACTGCAAGAAAAAAACAGAAGTACAAAAAGGGGTTTTGATGTGCTGAATGGTTATTTATTATGAGCAATGTACTAGACACATATATAATGTGCCTTTTATTGCTCTTTAATCTTAGGCATTTTTTTTTCATTATTCCATTGTTTTTAGGTTCCCTGATGGTTTTAGTCTGTTCCACACTTTTGTCCAACAGCCCAATAATTTCTACTGTATTATGACAAATGAGTATACTTCAGAATTTTCATAATGAAGAGAAAGAAAATCACAATAAACCCATAAATAAACAATACAGAAAAATTAACTAATTACATATATTTTATTAGAGATACTGTGGTATTGTGAAGACCAGGTCACCATCTTCTTCAAAGCAATAAAGCTGGCTACAGGCCATAGGGAGAGAACGTGCATAATTTCAATTGTTTTTACTTCAAATTATGCACAGTAAGTGCATGAAATTAAAATAAGACCAGAAGTTCTCGTATAAGACAATAAGGACATCTTTTTGCATTATTTCTTTTTGCTCATATTGAAAGAGATAGAGCCTTTGAAATAAATCAGCATCTGCAGCAGGTCATACCACTGCAGCTTGCTCTGCTAATAAAAAAAGCAAAGATACAGCAAAGAATCACAGAGAAAAGTGAAGATAACCTCTTTTATTTGGAAAACACATTTCAAACACAATAAACATTGAACTCATCACCTGAAACTCTAAGAAATATAATAATATTCCTAGTATCTTTCAGGTGAAAATAAAAACCAAAACCAAAGCAAAATGAAAGGATATCATTCCCTGCCCCTCACACACACACACACACTCTCTACCTGAGACCATTTAAAGAACTTCACTTTGCATTCAATTCCTCAGAGAGGCTTCTCAGAAGCTACAGCTTATTTCTGAAGTAATTCTACAAAGTGACCAAGTGCCCCCAATTTTAATGGACTGTATCAGCCTCGCAGGGACGGCTGCTGCAACATTAACTCGTGCCTTTTAAAGCCACGAGCTGGAAAGGCAGAGTATTTGCTGACTTTCTGAAAGAGGACAGTCTAAAGAATGTTTTTTCCACAACCCAAACCCCCAGCATCCACCTCACACAAGGGTATTTTAGAGAACAGCTCCACCCTTTTCTGGATGCTGAAACTGAAGCCAAAGAGCATTTCCTGCACAGCCTGTGTTTGCTGAGGATGCTGAATGTGTATTTATAGCCTGTAATGGTCCTTCACCAGCAGCTCAGAGCAGTGGGACTTGATGGCTTGGAGTTGTTCAATGTTTATTTCCAGTTCATTTCCAGCTGCAATGAAATACCAGGGTCTCACTCACTTTAACTTGGGGAGTAACAAGTGCTTTTTGCCAGATATCAGCTACTCCCAAACTACATAGAGCAAATGGAATTGTCTGAATAAAGATTCACACTGCACAACTAGAAAGACCATTTAAAGTCTAAAAGGTATCTAAACAGACACAAAGTGCTTTGAATTTTGACCAGAATCCTTTGACTGAAATAGCATGAGATGCCCAAAAGGTTATTCTGGAAAGGAACAAATAAAAAATGTAAACCAACCTTTTCATAAGCTTTCACTCTTTGTTTTTCCTTTTTTTAAGGTTTACTAATTATTTAATTGAAATGGAGTTTCCACACAAACCAAAAGCCTCATGTGCTATTATTAAGCTGTGCAAGAAAACATCTTAATAATAAAACAGCAAATCACATGCCATGATTTTACCCACAACCACAACAAGAGGTTTGGCAGGAAACTTTCTGCTGCACTGAAATCAGTGCTCAGGGAAACAGAATTTTAAAAGGAAAATATAGGAGTGATAATATTGATGGTAAGAATTACAGAAAATATGGGTTTTTCCCTATAAATAGGAAGTGAAGTCTAAGTCAATAAATGAAGCACATCTCTCTCATTTCCTACAAGATAAACTTACAAATTTTGACAGAGACATTATGTGGAGTGTAATTTCCACATGAACAGCCCAAAAGATTTTTAACCAGTGCATCACTCCTCAGTAATGCTGTAGAATTATGAATGCATGTACAGAATGTCTCACTTCTCAATTAAAGATTTAAGATAATCTAAGAAGGACATAATCTCTTAGTAACTATGCAGACTTGTGAGGTTTTAGAGCAATTTAGCTTTATGCACACCAAAAAGAGGAAAAAAAATCCTGTTCTATGTTCTTGATATGCTGAAGTTATGGAAGACTTCATATTAAATGAGCCACAAGGAATGAAAGTCAATCAGAACCCAGCAATGCTCAGCTGTGTCAGTTGGATTATTTTCCAGCATCAGTTGAAGATGAGGATGCTGGATAAAGGGAATAGACAGGAAATGGAAATAAATTTTTGCAGGCTGAATTTGCTACTACAGTTGTGCAGACAAAATCATTGCTGCACCCCTTCACACTGACCTAAGGTTTAGTTAAAATATGTGGTATAAAAAAACATATGAGACAGAGTAAATGCTAGTCAGGAGTAAGTTGGGAGAATGAAGAAAAAAAAAAGAAATGCAGGACTAAGGCAGGAAATTCTGCTTATACACAAATCCATTGAAAATGAAAGGACTTTTTTTTCTCATGACAAGCTCTAATTTTCATATGGCTAAATTAATAAAAATCCTTGTCCAAAAGCATATCCTTTTCTCTGTAAGTACAAAATATAAATCAGCCAATAAAGAAACCAATTCATCTTCATTTTGAGCAGAGCAAAGCCTTTTTTCTGTATCAAGAATCCCAGAGTCAAGATGGGCGAGAAAAGCAGGCGTGCAATGCATTTTTAAATGTAAGTTGTGACGTTTATGTGTTTTTCTCTAGTTTTAGTTTTTTAAATGGGTCTAATTCTTGCATTGCAAAGAAAAAAAAAAAGCAGAGTGAAATCAGTCTGCAATAAAATTGAAAGCAAAAATTTTAAACAATTATAAATTGAACTAGCTAAAGCAAAACCCAAGCTGTATTTCTGAAATCACACCAAAGGTACATGTTGGAGTTAGGATACTACCTCTCTTTTATTTTGTGAGCAACTCCTTAAACTCAATCTTTTTCTTTTATTAGTTCTCTTTTGTTGCATCCATAGAACTTGAAGAGAAAAAAATGTAGGTTGAGGATAACATTAAAACCACAACTTTAAAAAAATCCCTTCTCTGATAAAATAGAGTCAGTTATTTCACTACCCTCCTTTAGTTTTCCAGTGAAGGGAGCAGGAATGCTGTTTACTTTCTGTATGCAGCTCCCCATTTAAAAGTATTAAACTTTTCTCATGTGGTTTCTCAGTACTTGGTTGCTGAGAATATAACTGAGCTTCAAGTACATAACTCATTCTAAAATGTTTTGTTTCTGCTAAACACTTTTACAGTTTAAAAAAAATAGTTAACTAACAAAAAATTGAATTTTAATGGCTTTTACATTTTGAGTCAGAAAAGCCAAAGAAATCAGAACACTGGTTTATTTCTAAAATATTCATATGGCAACAAAGCCACCTTCCTGACGAAAATTCCTGATGTCTGATGTTGACAATACACCTTTTATAAGGAGTCAATATTATCAACCAGCAAAGAAACCCAAAGGAGACCAAAAACTTGGTATTTGCACAGAAAAAGGAAGTGGTTCTTTCATTGGATGTTGTATTAGATACATAAAGAATATATAAATAACTGGTTTTTTGTAGTTTTCATAGACTTATCAGACAAAATATTGACTGTCTTCTGGCCCTCCTCATGCTAATACCGAAAAGCAAAATTTTCAGTATTAAAGTCAGGGAAAAGGTCTTCTAAATATTTTAATGTCTATTAATGTGAAAGATCTTGACTAAAATTCAGAATTATTCCCTGCTACAGCAGCTGTGGTGACCTGATCATAACTAGATCATGACTCTTTGTACATTAGTTGTAAAAATATTTAAGGTTTGATTATCTTCTCCTATTTCATGAAAGCTATAAAATTTATTTAACTTAACCAAGGAACAGCACAAGTTAAATGGATCCGTTGTCACCACTGATTAATACCACACACGTTTATGATTAGCTAAAGTGCTAAAAAGCTCTATATAAGCATAAAAAATAAGTAGATTCTGCCCCCAAAATATGTTGCATGGATTGAACATTAGATATTGTCCTGTGCTCATCTTCTCTGTTTCTTAAATACAATCTAATTAAATTAGTCTAAAATCAGCAATAGAGCTGACATAGTCTAGCCCAGTCTTGATCACTCAGAGTGATACAAGTACTTCATGTGAATGAAATTGCTCCTCAATATCACAAAAATAAAATTCTTTTTCCCTGAAGCTGAAGTCTCTGGGGTTTCCTGATTCTGGAAATTAATTGCATTAGTCTACAGGTAAAGCCCATGTTTCATCTTTTCAATCACTTTTGGTGTCATGGTCTAAAAAATTAAAAAGAGAAAAATAGCTAAACCCCTTCTGCATCATATCAAACACATTTTTAATCTTGTAGATCATTCTCTTTCATCACAGCACTTGTAAAGAAATAAATATTGAAAGCAGTTGGGGAAAAAATCCTTCATCATGAGGTGTGTCAGCTTTGGAATATTTTGTGTAGAGAATCCCTGGACTTCATTCTATAAGACACTGTTAAAGTTAAACTACAGGATCTCCAGGCTTTTTTTCAGTCCAAACTTCTCTATCCTTCCATGCTTACAATTTAGGGGTTTTTTTGCTGTCTCTGACCTCTTTGATAAAAAATCTCACAAGTTTCCTGAAATTTTTTTAACCCATTTGAACTCATTATTTCCTAATAACAGATTTACTCAGATATTGATATTAAGGACTTCAATCTCCAGTAAAATTTCTTAGTGAAGTCAATGGCACCATAAAAGAAAATTATGGGCAAAAACTAATAAAAGCTGGAGTTTCAGTAATGGCTTAGATCAATCATTTGGAAAGCCACTACCTCAAGACCTTTTCCAATGGAAATAAAAATGCACACTTGACTTCTACACCTTCTATAGGAGAAACTAATTTGACATCGGGCATTTTTTCCTAAAAGTTCTTCTTGTAAATGAAGACTTGTAAATTAAAATGAAACTTCAGATACTTTTTGGTAGAGAATAATGGCACTGAAATCAGAAAAGTGGGCTGCAAATGGTGTTGACAAGTTTGTATGTAAGAGGAATCACCAGAGTCTAAAGGACAGAGAAAGATCAGACACAGGAAATTCAAATAATACAATACAAACAACATACAATGAGTTTGATAACAACTTGAGCTATTCCAAATTATATAATGAAAATATATTATTTGAAAGAGAATAACAGGCTCAACCATAGCATCCATTTCAATGTGATCCTTTTATAAGGAAACATAGCATGTTTTAGGTACATATGATATATTATGTTATTTTCTAAAACAGTACCTTTAAAAGAAATTGTATATCAGCATTGATCACTATTGTTTCTGTGAGAAAATAAATACTAACCAAATAACTATAAAACCAACTGACTATATTATTGTCAATATCTAATCTTTCTCACTACTATTATTTTGATATGTTAAATAGCTATGTAAGAAATCAAAAAATCAAGGTAAGACATTCAAGGAAAGACATCTTGAATATTTTTTCATTATTGTGGGAAACCTTAATTTCTGTTGTCGTTCATGTTTCTACTTGTTAGCTTTCCAAACTAAGCAGAAGATCATTTTATAGAGCAATGCCATTTTTCCATTCACAAAAGAGCTTTGCAGTATTTACTCTCAGTTAATTCTTAAGATGTTGAATCTCCATGCATTAGCCTGGCATGCTTGTTGTTACATTCCAAATATATATGCTTATTTTCATGCTATTTCATATTTCCTTTTCTTAACAGCACTGTAAAAAACTGGAAAATGAAATTTTAAAATTCATCCCTGCTAGTCCTTAAAAGATCTATTATCTCTTTCACTGATTTCTTCACACTTATGCCACTCATACATTTCTTCTTCTTCAGAATAGCCCATAGTGAATTTTTCTTCATATTTATGCCTGCTGCAAAAGATATATTTAATTCATAAATGTACAAATAGGTTCGCTGATATTTCATGTTGGGGTGTTGCTGTCGTTGTTTGGTTGGGCTTTTTTCTGTTCAAATATTTATGCAATCAGAGGGAGTAAAAAAAGAGAAGAAGAAACGACTTTCTGAAATCTTTCCTGGAAAAGCACATCCACAGCTGTCTGCTCACAGGGTTTGGCTGCTGTCTCAGGGTTCTAAGACAATTAAAGATATTTTTGAGGCCAGAGTCACCTGTGTTAAGCAGCTGTGGGCTAATGAGCTGTGAATCCTTCATAATGCCGTAATTTTTATTTGATAGAAAAATAATGGTGGATTTACTTAACCTGCACCTGTAATTAGCAGTGTTTCCCTTCTCAGTGGTGTTTTCTTTTGTCAGCGAAGACTTTTGTGTGCCCTACTTACCTGAAATATAAATTTCCTACAATGGATGAGATTTGTTTTAATAAAGGAACTAATATTGTTGACTAAATGATCAAGTTTATCTCCAGTAAAAAGAAAGCATTTTTATCACTATATAATCCTGATTTAGAGTAAATATTACTTGACAATGAAAAATTAAGAGTAAAAAACCCCTGAAACAATGAAATTGAAGCATTTAATTACCTCAATTTAAACAGTGAGTTGAAAACAAAACCAATCAACTTGAACATGAGTGTTTCAAATGAAAGCATTTCCTTTCCCCGTGGAAAATTCTAATTTTGCTTGGAGAAATTTGGTGATTAAAAAAATTGGATTTTTAAAAAATAGCTAAGAATATTTCTCCAAGGCATTTAAATAGACAGAAATCCATATATTTCAGGGCAAATGGACTTAAATTGCATTCTTATTTGCTGCCTGAGTATATCCAGATATATTTTACATCAGTCCAAAACTTCAAATCAGAAATAAAACAGCTCATCATTAAAAAAAAAAACCTCAAAAAACAACTGCGTAGGGGGAAGTTAATATGTGAAATTAAACTGAAACGTGAACATTTCTAATTTGTTTTATTTCAAAATATTTTTTTCAGTATTTAATATGTCAACAGTGTCAGGCATGAGATTATGCCTGTGAATGATGGAGCTCTATGTACTCCTGGACATATAACTAAAGGATAAGGACAAACAATTAAAGAGTAAAATACACAGTTTTTCATTGCAGGAGAGTTGGGATTTTAGGAGGATTGAGGAAAGATTGATCATTGGTGGGTTGGAAATGAAAGATTGTCTCAGACACACAGAAGGAGCCACAAATGAATGAAGAAATTCAGGCACAAAAGGTGGAAAGCAAGTGACTGGACATTCAATGCGCATCAGAATAAACAAACTCTTTGAAAAATCCTTCTGTATTCTGCCTTGAAACCAAGCAAGCACAAGTTGCCAGCACAGCCATAAATTTATCTTTAAAACTTATGGGAGAATAAACAGATAAACAAGTTTAGAACCACATTAATTGTGATTTTCTTTTTTTTTTCCCTCCGTGTCTGTGAGAGAGCAAATACGTGCAAATTTCTGCTGGCCTTAGCTCCAGGAAGTGTCATGTTCCTGTAGACTTGGAAGCCAAGGATTAAAAAAAAAAAAAAAAAAAATCACAGGGAAAGGTGTGCAAAGTCCTTCTAATGTGAAGACAAATCTTCTGTTCCATCAGTTCTCTATTTGATAAAAAATAATTTCTTCTTCTCTTCTCCCCTGGATATCTGATATTGACCCTTCTAAACAGATGGGAAAGGATAAGAAGGTTTTTATGGCTTAAAGAGCTCTGCATCTTAAAATACAGAAGTACTTGAATCCTCTAGGCAAAAAGTTGTTTCTACAGAGTGCACACTGCACATTCTAAAAGCTTTTGAAGTGCTTTTTGCAGCTTAGAAATCTCTGCATCATTCTCTAGCCATTGTGTTCTTGTGTAGCTTCAGTTGCAAAACTGCATTTGTCTTCCTCATGCATTTCTAAATTTTCACTACCCTGTGAAGAGTAATTAAATCACAAAACAAGTAAAGCCAACTCAGTGGTGAATGCAAAGCCAGTGCTGCAAAACAGCATCAAAAATTGAAACCGAAGATTTTAGCTTTAGCAGCTAATTTACTTAGGTATCACCCTAAGGCATCAACACCATTTATCACTACTGCAGTAGTCTGGAATGTCTGCACCATCACTAGGAGCAGAAGTGGTTATGGAAAAAAGAAAAAAAAAGAAGAAGGAAATCTGGGGAAATACAAGGTAAATATTGAAATGAATCAACAAATACAAAGAAAATCTGCAACTGGGCATCAAGGTCTGTTTAGAATTAAACCAGTGCACGTGTGAGGTTCGAGGTAAGGAGTCATGGTCACTAATGAAATCAGCCAAGATGTGGAGATGTCAGTAGCCTTTAAAGTTAAACAAAGTTCAGCCACATTTCTAAAGGGCTTTGCAGGGTAATTAAAATATTTGTGTGCAACTAAAATTTTAAGAGGGCGAATGAAGTGTTTATAAGGGCAGTAAAAGAAGGTGGCAGCAGAGACTTCGCAAGAAATGAAGTTTTTCACAGAAGCATCTTTTAAATACTTGAAGTCATTTAAATCCATCTCTGTTACTGTTTAAAACACAAAGAAACAAGAACTACAAAGGCAAGCGGGAGGCAATGTGCAACTCTTAGACAGGGCTCCAAAACTAATATGAAAATTCATTTATTTTAATACTAGCAATACACAAAAAATGTATTTCCATAGTACTTTTTCTGACTTGAATGATCAAATCTGAGGTTTGAAAATGCCAGTGAG
>VXBC01001720.1:30762-43449 GCA_013399945.1 Ploceus nigricollis | reverse complement strand
AAATAAATTATTCAGTATTTTCTAAGCAAAGGGTCTGTGGGGTAGGTGGGAGACTGGCTGACAGGTGACACATGGGGAGGCTCATGATAAATAGATCCTTTCCAAGCTGGCAGACTGTCCCAAATGGGCTCCCCCAAGCATCCATATTAGACCCAATATTGTTTATGATCTTCTTAAGTAATCTGGATGATGCCATGAAGCATACCCTGAAGAATTTTCCCCATGATACCAAATTACGTGGGGAAGGAGACACCTCGGAAGGAAGAGCACATCCTGCAGGAAGATCTGGACAGGCTGGAAGAGAGGGGAAAAAGCCACCATGAAGTTCCATAAGAAGAAGTGTAAGGCCCTGCATTAGGGAAAACCTGTGCAGCACAGGCTGGGGACCAGCTCTGTGAAAAGGGACCCCTGTGGAAAGGGACCTGGGAATCCTGAGGAGAACCCAGCTTGGTTGAGTGACCACTGCTGCTCTGGGTTCTGCTGCTGCAGGGAAAGCCAACAGGGTGGTATCAACAAGGGCATGTAAGTCAGAGGTAAATGCATTATCCCACTTGGTTCAGCTTTTGTTGGGTCCCACCTGNAGCCACACCTTGAGGATTGATCATTGGCCATCTTGTTGTGTCCTCCCCCTGTTTTGCAAGATTTTAGAAACCCATGCATAAGTGGGTTCCTCTTCTGTGGACCTACCCTCGTCCTTCCCAATAAACCTGCTGGACTTTACACCCCAGAAGAGCCTCTCCTGTTTCCTTGGTCTGGTCTCCATCGTGCTTCCAGAGCTCTCAAGTGCTGGGCGTTTGGCTCAGAGGTTCTGGCTTGGGCAAAACCCCAGCCCAGCCCGTTCCCCACTCTTGCCATTGTCCCCAGAACATCGTGGAGCTCGCCTGGGCTCTGGAGGACAGTGACATTCCACTGTTCCAGGGTGGCCACAGAGGAGGTGGAGGCTCCCTTTGTACACAGAGCCACATGGAGAGGGCGAGGGGTGAGGGGTCCGAGGGACTCCTGGGGAGGCTCTGACTGGGCACGAGAGGAAACATTTTCACCATAACAGTCAAGCACTGGAATAATCCCCCCAAGGAAGGGATGGATTCCCCAGCATTAGATGTTTTTATATCTAGCTGGCCCATCTTGCCTGGACCATGATTTTGCCAAAAAAGTTTGATTCAGATGATCCTTGAGGTTCCTTCCAGCTTGAAATTCTGTGAACTTGCAAATTCAGGAATACTTGTCCTAAAGAAATCATAGCTGCAGAACATTTGTTCTGATTATGTTTAGACACTGCAATACAAACAAGTCTGTTGCTGTCATGCAAAGAAGAAAGCAAGTGGAAAACAATTTAAAATTTTAATATAGTTAGTTATCATATGTGCTGGAAAACCCCGCAACTGAAAAAGCCTTAAAAATAAGAAAATTTATTGCTATCTAGCAAAGTGCATGAAAAAGCCAATACAATTTCTTGATGGTTTAGTTCCAGCAAAATGAACTCACTTTAAATATACTTCCTGAAAATACTACCTTCCAATAGCAGAAGCAGCAAAACCATTGATGTATTAAAGACACAAGAAATAGAACAAGTCTATGGTTTATGAAGATTTATAAATGATACATTATCATGGCATCAGTCATGACATCACATTGTGATGCATCAGTCTCTCTTTGTCAATGATGAATTGGGTTCTTTAATCAATGCATTTTTATTTAAGTATATTACAGAAAAGATGAACTATTTATAAGACAGAAACTGACCATCCAAACCTATATTTCACATCCTGGTGGGGTAAATATAGAGTCTTTCCTTTGATAAGTTTATAAATTTGTTTAAGACAGAAAAAAACCCCCCAAAAATTTTAATTAAATAAAATGTAATATTTCCATATTATTACATAGCACACTTGGAATTCAAGAAATCATATATGTGGTGTCATCAAATTCATCATATTTCATTGACGCTATTCGTCAAATAGTGTTTTTGCTCCAGCTTCTCTGCTTTTTGTGGAAGTTTCATAAAATTATTTTTAATTTAACTTTTCGTTTTGTCACATTAGTAGGTTTTAATTGACATTTTAACTATAGTTTTTACAAAGAATTAGCTTATAACAGTTCTGTAAAATTTTGTTTCAAATTTGATAATTAGCTTCACATTTCATATATGTAGAGTTTATTTTTCCTTATACACTACTGTTTTCAAACGGTTTTCCCATTTAGAAATTTTAGAAATTTCTAGAAATTTTCCAATTTAGAAATTGCCACATCACAAAAACCTTGGTTTTTAATGTACCCACGCTACACGTTCTTTAAGTTAAAGGCCACTTAGGTTGCACAAAAAAAGACAATAATTTATTTGCAGTTGCCTTTGGGTATCTGAAAAATACATTTAAACATGTTTCTAGCAAGCAGCTACCATGCATCCATGAAAATGAATATTTTTTTAATTTCCTGCAATTTTTTTCTGCATAATATCTTTATAAGTGTATAAATCCTCAAGTACATTACAAATGTCATGATTTTGCATTTTATTTTCACCTCACATTTTAGTAGCATGAAGGAGAAGGTGATTATTTTGCCTTTCTTTATGTGAAATCTTGTTTACTCTTTAAAAACCTTTGTTGTTCTCTGTATAATGTACAGATCACCATTTTTCTGGGCCTTAACATAGATCCTGCCTTGATTTTCATTTTTATTAATGAGTTGAATGATCAGGTTCTGCATTTTTAGTATGAAACAATCAAGTAGATATGAGTCATAACTTGTTTATCTGTTATATTGGATCTTATTAATTACAGAAAATTAGGGCTATTTAAAGATCAAGACGGTTAAAAAGGTTTGGGGTTACATAAAGTATGACACAGAAGAACTAAGAATGAAAAAGGTGGCTTACCATGTGCTGTCGTGTCCGCTCAGAGTCCTTCTGAGTGACCTGGCTAGACAGGCACGACGGCGGCAGAGGGCACTCCCGTGTGTTCCAACAGGTTTCCGGGAGAGCCTCTGAAGGAGAGGCGGACAGGGATCACCAAAGGAAGGAGGCTGACTCTCCGCTGGGGTCTGTAATCCAAAAGTTTATTGGGAGCTCATACGAGCACCAACTGCCTTAAGGGTAAACCAAAAGATGAGAGCTCCGAGAAGGGCTTGACAGCCTCTTATAAACAGGGGAGGGGAAAGGGGAGGGAACTGTCTAACAACCTNGTCAGAGGAGGGACCCCTGGTCCTCTCCCAATCACACGACGCCCTTGGTGGAAGCTTCTAGAGTGTTGGGATGGGGCGTCGGGTGACAGACAAGGCACTAGGGAGGGGACGAGGGAATAACTCATCACCTATGCTGAATAAGGGGGCAGACCTGAGGAGGACTGACGAGGGCAGTACCATCAGGGTGGGAAAGGGGGGTACAGGAGTAAACCATTTACTAAAACTTAGGTATACAGAACTTGAAAGTACAATAATCAAAACACAATACAACAAATCCCCTTTTTTGTTTTAACAAGAAGGTGAATGGGAACTGAGGGTTTAAAAAGAAAATTTCACTTGTGGAGAGTATTCAGATTCGGTGTATATATCAGAAAACCATGGATGATGCGTAGGTGCCATTTCCTGCCATGACGGTTCTTCTGACAATACAGGGATGGACACTTGATTAATCTCCACAGCAGAGTTAATTAACTTAAATATCATTATTTTAAGAACTCAGAATCTAGTAGTAATGACTAGGAGAATAAACAGAATTGAAAGTCCAGTCTGTAACAACAATTTGACCCAACCGGAGAGTCCCCATCCTTCAAACAGGCCCCCCAACCAGTCCGCTGATTCTTTTTTAATGTCCTTGATCATGTTCTGCATTTTTGTGATGGTACTGCAGATGTCCTCAACCCAGGATGTCAGGTTGAGGCAACAGAGCCCTTCAAATTCCTCACAACTGTGATTATGAAGTAACAAAAGAAAATCAATGGCGGCTCTATTTTGGAGGGTGGCCTACCACGTTATTTCCTCATCTGACAGAAGATCAGCAAGCGCGGTTGATGTAAGATTGGCCTGTTTGGCCACCCAGCACTGTAGGTGTGCCAGTTTACCTAGAGCCTTGGCCACTGACTCCCAAGGTGAAAACACGGTGATAGCGACTCCTTTTGGCTTGGACCAATGAGTTATTTCAGAATTGCAATTGGGGTCTAATTCTTTAAGCTCTCTTTTTTGATGGGCCAATTGATTGGATACAGTTTTCGACTTCCAATCTGCAATTTTGGTTTGATTGGGTACAAACAAGCTCAACTGGCCGAAGGTACAGGGACCTCTGATCAGATGAGGGGGGATGCCTGCCCAAGCTTGGTCCCCACAAATCAAAAAGGTGCCCCTGGGGGGGGAATGAGGTTTGTTATCAGGGGTTGAGGCCACTGGGATGTGAATTGTCTTTTGGCACCAATTTCTTGCTGTGTAATTGATTTTGTATTGTTTTATTTCAGTATAGAGACGAGCTTGGGGATCAGGATTAATTATGAAATGAACACAATTAAAAACTTTAGAGGACCCTAGGAGGTCAAATTCTTGAGGGTTTTCATCCATGATTGGTAATTTCTTGACCCACTCTTTCCAGGGATTCAATTCCCTCATGACGAAGGGGCGGGCCTTCCTCTTGGGATGAGGGGAGGATTTGGGGAAAACAAAAGGAAATTAGTTTAATTTAAATGGGATCCCCACAAGGCAGGAAAGCATGGGGTTAGAGGCTGAGGAAGTGGATAAACAAATGTTTATTTGATTCAGGGCTCTGGCTAGCGTGATCCAAACATTGGTTTTGGGCTGAGGCACGATCCATGCATGATGGGGGTGGAAGGCACACATCATTATGAAGAGAAGAATGAGGCTCATCTTTGGTGTTGGCATTGATCGGGTCAGGATCAGAACAAAATCAGAAAAAGAATCTAACATAGGGGGAGGTCAGGGACTGGTAATATTGACTTTGAGATCGAAAAAGTCCGACGCTTCTTCCTCCTCCACGCTGCACTCGCTACCTGAGAAGTATTAGGCAGCTTGGGGAGCTTAGGGATGTAGGGTTTTACAAACTTGGAAGGGACCCACTTCAAACCCGAGGGAGTGGACACGCAAACGTATCTACACCCCCAGGTTATCGTATCATAGGGCCCTTCTTGCTCCCAAGTCTCCGGATTTCTCACCATCACACGCGGCCTGGCTTTCGAACCGGTTTGAGGATTGTTGTTAAAATGACATATGATTGGCGGATTTAGATTTTCATATGAGCAGTTCAAAAAGTTCAATGTAAATAGTGCTTTTGACAGCTGCACCTGGGGGGATTCCCCCTTCATTGCCAGGTGCTGTTGGTGTAGAACTTTCTTTAGGCTCTGGTGGGCCCTTTCCACCATGGCTTGACCTGTCGGGGAATAGGGGATGCCGGTCTTGTGCTCTGTTCCCCATTGCTGCAGGAACCTTTGGAAATCTTCTTGGATTTGTATGCTAGGCCATTATCAGTTTTGAGGACTTTAGGGATGCCCAGCATGGAGAAGGCCTGAACCATGTGTTTTGTGGCATCAGAAACCTTCTCCCTTGTGTGGGCGGAGGCAGAGATCGCCCCAGAGAAGGTGTCAGTGGAGACATGCACATATTTAAATCTGCCAAAAGATGTTATGTGTGTGACATCAGTCTGTCACACCTCGCAACTGTGCAAACCCCTGGGGTTTGCACCAGTGCTAATAGATGGCAGAGAATTCAGGGAACAAGATGGGCATGTGGCCACAATGGCCCGAGCCTGTTTGCGTGTAAGATGGAATTGCCGCGCTAGGCCAGGCACATTTTGGTGGAATTGCTGGTGGCTGATCTTAGCTTGCTTGAACACATTTGGGAGCAGGGCCATTTGGATAGCTGCTGCAGTGAGGGCATCAGCACACTGACTGCCCTTGGCAATGAACGCCGGCAGGTCCGTGTGTGATCTGATGTGCATCACATAGAATGTTTGTTCTCGGTGGGAGACTAGCTTGACCAATTTTGAGAGCAACTCATACAACTGGGTGTTGGAGACTTCTTGCAAAATCGCATTTTCCACCCTGGACACAACACTGGCAACGTAAGCTGAATTAGTAATCAAATTAAGAAGTTCTGAGAACCTCTCAAAAGCCCGAACAACTGNAGTCTGAGGATCCCTCCAAGTCACAGCTGACTTGTGGGATGCTCTGGACACGTCTGTGAAAACTGTCAAGGCCTCTAGAGGTGCTCTGCTCTGAACACTTTTTAGTGATAGTGTAAATTGAACATCCAAATTAAAAATTTTGTGAGCCGGTCTCTGAACAGAAATCTGGCCGGTGAAGCTGTCCAATGCGAATTGCAAGGCCTCATTCTCCTGGAGGACCTGCTCCAACATCACTTTGGTTAGCTGGCCCAGTTTCAAAATCAGTGGGATGTGAGTGCACTCAAAATCACACCCTGCTAACTCCCTGATCCGAATTCTAGCTTTTCGGATCAGTTCTGCCACCAGCTCTTGTGGCAGATGGTGACTGAGGAAGACCCACTCTGTGATCAAGAGAGGGTCCCTCTGGTCCTGGTCCTTTTTTCCCTTCTGGGTTATCTCCCACTGGAAGATCACCCCATGGAGGTGTGGCAACTTTCCCAGTGTAATAAATTTGAAAGGCAGACCTGGATGGTAGTGATGGGTCTGCCTGGCAGATATTTTCTCCTGTATCTTCTCTAGTGTGGTCTTTGTCTCCTGGGTAAGAGACCTAGGAGCGCTGGGCCCACCTACTCCCTCCAATAGTTGAAGAGAGGGTCTAGGTCTTCGTTAAAAAGGCCCAGCCATGGTCTTACCCAATTTAAAGACCCACACAGTTGCTGAACATTTCCCAAATTCTTGATGCTGTTCTTGATGTCCAATTTCTGTGGCACAATGGTCCGCTTGGTTCTCTCCAGACACAGGTGCTTCCAAGGTAGCATCCTTTGTCCTCACGAAGCTCGAACCCTGCAACAACCAATGCACTGATTGTCAGTTCAAGCGCGTATGTAAGCATATCAGTGGTGGGGGCACAAACTAATGTGTCATCCATATAATGGTAAATGATGACATCATTGACTGCTGTGCAGACGGGGGACAGCAAGGAAGAGATGGACCACTGGCAAATAGCTGGACTGTTCTTCATCCCTTGCGGGAGAACTTTCCAGTGGTATCTCTTCCTTGGGGCTTCTCGGTTCATGGTAGGAACCGAGAAGGCAAAGCTCAGGGCATCATCAGGATGTAGAGGAATTTGGAAAAAACAATTTTTGATGTCTACAATGGCCAGATTCCAGTCTTTTGGCAGCATCGGTGGGGATGGCACCCCTGGCTGGAGAGAGCCCATATCTTCGATGACTTTATTAATTTCTCAGAGGTCGTGAAGGAGCCGCCATTCGTCTTTGCCCAGCTTTTTAATGACAAAGATGGGGGAATTTCAAGGAGATGTTGTTTCCTGGATGTTCCCCTTGGCGAGTTGCTCCGCCACGAGCTCCTCGAGCCCATTCAATTTTTGCCTGTTGAGCAGCCACTGTTCTACCGAAATTGGAGTATCGGTCTCCCAATTCCGTTTTTGGGTAGGGCACTCTCCAGTGGCCGCTGCCCGAAAAACCTGGGGAGTCTCTGGGATGTCAACTCTGACTTCCCACTGGGCCATCAAGTCTCTCCCCGACAAGGGTTCCATGTAGTCTAAAACGAATGGGCGCACAGAGGCCAATCGCCCATTCGGCCCCTCAATTTTTATGATGCTTTTTGACTGTTTCGCTAATTGGATTCCCCCTCCACCTTGAACGTGACAAGCCATGCTCTGCAATTCCCAGTGTGAAGGCTACTCTCGAGAGGGAATGATCTACACATCTGCCCCCGTGTCTAAAAGCCCACTCATAAATTTGCACTCCCCTCCCTGGTGCAACCCACACAAATTTCTGGGCTTTTCCCTTCTCAGTACCTGAGCCCAAGAAACTGTGGGGAAGATCTTCTGTTGGAGCTGATGTAATTGCTCTCTGTTCCACGGCGGCTCAGGCACTGGGAGTGCCTGGGCAATGATCTGGTCCTTTGGCAGGTACACCGGAGGGTGAGTACAATGCAGCCATACAACAAGTTTCCCCGGATCTGATGTTACTAGACCAGGGGCAATAGTGATGTCGAAAGGTGTGTGTTTTGTGTCCCCAAGGACGATACACTTACTGCGGATCTCCCTCCAAGTTCCTGGTGCTTGGGTGTCAACAGTTACAAAATGCCAATCACTGTCTCGAAGGTGTAAAGACTCGGACAAAGCCAACCTGAAAGGTTCAAAATAGGAATGGGTTGTTAAAATCGGTTTGGGGTACTCTGGGTGGCGCCCCTGCTGGGGCGTGAACCCAACAACTCTGCCTGTGACTGGTGTCTCATCTGGTATGGTCAAGTTGGTAATGAAGTGTCCTTTTTCTTAGGTAGGTCTAACAGTCTCTCTTCCCCCCCGTAGATGGAACTGGACCCACCTCATTTATGTCCTTGTGCAGGGACAGGCTGCACTGCCCTATTAGTTTTTTGAAGTCTCTCCCTTAGGAGAATCCTTCAATTTCTGGTGTTTTTTGCAAAAGTTAAAAAACTCATCCCTCAAGGGATAGTTGGGCATCCAGTGTCCTCTCTCTTTGCACAAGTGGCAAGGTAGGTCCTTAGAAGCTGGCCCTTTGTTGGTCCCCTTGGGTGGCCCTGGGAAGCATCAAGGCAGCATGGCTGGTGGAGAAGTTGGAGGTCCGGCGGTTGAGGTGTCTGCAGCGGCAACTCTTCACAACGGCCTGAAGCGCTTTTGCTGCTCCTTTGAGGTGATGGTTACCTTACTTGCACATACTTCCAACATAATTTGAAGGGTTGGAACAGGGTCAAGGGGCAGGGTAAGGATTGCGGCCTTGCACTGTTCTTTAGCATTCTGCCGGGCAACTTAGGTTAAGATTCCTTGCCTGGCCCCCTCGTCCAGCATTTGTAAATCTACTGCTCGGTGCAGTCACTCTACAAACCTCAAAAAGGACTCAGAAAAGGCTTGTTTAATAGAAAAGTAATTGTCAATTGGGCCATCTGGTCTTAACCTAAAAAATGCTCTTTCAGCTGCCCTCACGCTCTCTCGGAGAGCCCCTACTGGAATTTTTGCCCCTTGTTTTTGCCCAGAAGCCCAATCCTCTTCCCCACACAGATGGTCGATGGACAAAAGCTGATCCTCATCATCCACAGCCATGTTTTGTCAGCCCATAAAACTGGTAGAACAGCCCAAACCTCTTTCTTCCAGGCTGCCTCCCACAACAGAAATTCTGTTTGGGAAAGCAGACAAGAGAAAAGACTCCTAAGGTCTGCAAGGGTTAAATCATTAGCTGATAAAGTTGCCCTAAGAAGGCCCCGAAAGTACTTGCTTTCCCGCTTAAACTCTTTTTGGGCTTTACACAATTCCTTGGTGGACTGGTATGGAAACGGAGACCACTGCGGTAATGGCCTGCCCTCTGGCTGTGGAACATTAGTCCCTGGAGCAGCAGAAAAGGCAGGGATGGTGTCTGTGGAGGGTTCCCGATTTTGGTTCCCACACTCCGCCTACTCCAGGAGCCACAGTGTGGGAACTGGAAGAGGGACTGTGAGAACCGTGGGAATTGGGGGCGGAGCCGGATGGGGCGTGTCCGGGACCATGGGAAGGGACATCTGATGGAAACATCCCTGAAGGGNCCCTGAAGGGGTAGAGCCAGGAGGTGGGGTTAAAGATGATGTGGGAGGGACTGTGGGAGGAGAAAAGGAGCTGGAGGGGAGGTTAGGGGACAGGAAGGGGTTGGTCGAAGGGTGGAAAAGATTTTGGGAAGGAGAGGGGAAGGGATTATAGGGAGGAGGAGGACAAGTGGCAGGAAATGCCATGTGGCATCCGCCATCTTGTTCCTCGGGGGAGCCATTTTGAGGAGAGATGGGGTCAGGGAGATTAAAGTGAACAGTGGGTTTTTGGGACGGGGCTGTACATTTGGGAGAAGTCGGGGGACAGGAACGATCCCAAACAGTCTGGCCAGGACTGCCCGGGAGGGGATCATGGGGACTTTGAGGGGAGCCAGGGAGGCGATGGCAGCCCTGCGCCATATGGCGGGTTGCTCCCCTAAGAACCCCTGGTCTGGGATAAGAGGGAGAGGGAAGAGGGCTAGGACAGGAAGAACTGGGGTGCAGTTTGCCCACAGATGGTTGTTCCTGCCTCTCCAAGTCATTTTTTACAATATCTCTAATTTTCAGGGCCAGGAATGTAAATTTGGAGAGAGACAGATCCCCCAGTCTCAGGATCTCATTACCCACTCAGTCCCAAAAGGACACTTCTAAAAGTTTTTGGGCCGAAACATCTGAGAAATGTAGGGACAGCCACTGAACAAACTGCTTAAGGTCTGTCTTTTTAAACTGTTTCTCACCCCCTGATAGGATCCCCACAACCTAGCTATAAAGCCTCCACTGTGAGACAGCTTTGCACCCATGCTGTCACAGGTAGTAAAAACAGTCTCACAGCAGCACGCACCAACCGAGAAAATAANTGCTCCCACCGGGGTAGCTTGCCGACCAGCGAGACGAGAACCCAAAAGTGACAGGAAACAAATCCAAGGGGACAAGTCTCCTGGGGCATCCAGCCGTCTCCTCTGTGGGGTCCGGCGATGTTCTTGGGCCGCACGTTGGGCGCCAAGCTGCTGTCGTGTCCACTCAGAGTCCACCTGAGTGACCTGGCTAGACAGGCANTTTGGAGAGAGACAGATCCCCCAGTCTCAGGATCTCATTACCCACTCAGTCCCAAAAGGACACTTCTAAAAGTTTTTGGGCCGAAACATCTGAGAAATGTAGGGACAGCCACTGAACAAACTGCTTAAGGTCTGTCTTTTTAAACTGTTTCTCACCCCCTGATAGGATCCCCACAACCTAGCTATAAAGCCTCCACTGTGAGACAGCTTTGCACCCATGCTGTCACAGGTAGTAAAAACAGTCTCACAGCAGCACGCACCAACCGAGAAAATAAACAAAGAAAACAAACCCCTGCCACTGGCAGCCTGCCAGAGAAAAGACTCCCCCCCACCCCAATGGGAGAAGGGAGAGAAGAAGTTACAAACTTGGTCCACTGCCCAGGACAAGAAGTCGCACACCCACTTGGCTTTATTCCCAGAGCACAGTGAAAGCAAAACTGACAGGCAAGAAAGTTCCCCCCATGTGAGCAGGAGAAGGGAGAGGGAGAAAAGCAACTTATGAATCCCAGAGCCAGGGCAGGAAGAGAAGAGCTCGGTCAGTGGCTTCAGTGGGGGACTGACCTCTTGGGTGCTGAAGAGGCTGCCAGTCCCTGCCCCGGGAGTGCCACCCACTAGAATGGGGTCTGCTCCCACCGGGGTAGGTTGCCGACCAGCGGGACGAGGACNCCCGAGAAGGGCTTGACAACATCTAATAAACATGGGAAGGGAAAGGGGAGGAAACTGTCTAATGACTAATAGGGAAAACTTTGGGAGTGGCTATCGGGAAGAGGGGCAGGAATAATAACGTATTAAGGAAGGAAGGAGGGACCCCTGGTCCTCACCCAATCACTCGATGCCTTGGTGGAAGCTTCTAGAGTGTTGGGATGGGGCGTCGGGTGACAGACAAGGCACCAGGGAGGGGACGAGGGAATGATTCATCACCTATGCTGAATAAGGGGGCAGACCTGAGGAGGACTGACGAGGGCAGTACCATCGGGGTGGCAAAGGGGGGTACAGGAGTAAACCATTTACTAAACTTAGGGATACAGAACTTGAAAGTACAATAATCAAAACACAATACAAAAATTATGTATTGTAATATTATGAATATGTATGAGTAATATTGTAGAATTGTATAAAATTTTATAATTGTATCTAATATATACGTATTATATATAATACATATATTGGTATATGGTATAATATACATATGAATATGTATGAGTAATACTGTAATATTATGATTATGTACTGAGTAGTACATTATATAATTGACAACTGTACTTGTAGAAAGGTTTCCCACTCAAGAGCTGCATTTGTTTTCGAGCTTTTTTTCCAAGTTTAAAAGGGCTACAAAACTTTACTATTTAATTCTTGCAAAAGGGACTAAGGAAATTTTAAAGCTCTGAATCTAATTAAATACATACTGGGAAACTTTTACGAGGCCACTAGAACAATCTTAAGATGTTTAACAGTTGAGACACTGCTGTTGGAAACTGTCTGGAGTCATTTGTTATGCTGGGAACCAGAACTGTGCTCAGGCAGCTCACAAAGCCTAACAGAGCAAAATATTTTCATATATTTACAGAATGGTCTGGGATAGAAGGGACCTGAAAACCCATCCAGTGCCATCTACTGTCATGGGGATACCTTTCACTATCCCAAGCTGCTGCAACCCCTGTCCAGCGTGGCCTTGGGCACTGCCAGGGATCCAGGGGCAGCCACAGCTGCTCTGGGCACCCTGTGCCAGGGCCTGCCCACCCTGCCAGGGAACAATTCCTGATTCCCAACATCCCATCAGCCCTGCTCTCTGGCAGTGGGAACCATTCCCCCTTCTGCAGGCCCTTGTAAATTGTCTCTCTCCATATTTCTGTAGGCTTCTGTGGAAACCTCTCCTGTAGGTGTCCTCCTGATGGGGAGACCTCTAAAAAGTTTTGTGCCAGGATTAAGAGATGGATGGGACTTCTGGTTTTTTTGGTCTTCAGATTGTTGTTTATTTTTGTTTTATCAAAAGTT
>VXBC01001720.1:0-13930 GCA_013399945.1 Ploceus nigricollis | reverse complement strand
GTATAATATTGAAACATTAAAGATAAACAGCAGATTTAACCATTCATCCAAAGGTGGAGTTTTGTTTTACACACAAAATATTTTTCACAAATTATACACAAAGATAAAAGATATGAAGTTTTTGCTAATCAATCTGGAACCATGCAAAGTTCTTTCATGTGTATGGCAAGAGCCCTGTTAAAATATTTTGTTCCCAAAACTGTAACTTCTATCCTTGGTACATTCCAAAATTTCTCCTCTCATTTGTATTTCTGGGAGAAATTCAGAATGTGTAGAGTTATTAATACTTAGTGGTTTGCTTATGTTTTGGGAGTTAATTACTGTGCAGTTCAGAAGAATCTGAATAAACCTATAAAAGCATACTAAAGGTTTACCCATAAAAACTCTACTTCTGTGACATCATTATTTTGAAAGGGTCATTTTTGGAGCTGGTGTTATAAAATCTTCATAGGTTTTTTTTTTTTTTTAAACAAACTGAACAAAAAACCCAAAATCAACCATTATGAGACTTAAAATATAAAGTTACAAGGATAAAAAATGTGCTCTATATTTTTTATCAGGTTCCTACATCGCCAGCCTGTGATGTCGACTTTTATAAAATCTCAGAATATAGTTTATAATTAGAACATATATATTGAATATTTTGAAAAATGAGAGCTTTGAAAAATTTGAGAGCTTTTCATGTGAAAGATGCTAACCTTCTTGTTATAATAAGGTCTTGTTATAATAAAGGGTAAAAGAAAATGTTAGAAGGCACTCTGAAATATTTTCACAAGTATTTCAAGTAGATTTTCATAATTAACCAAAGGCTTGGCTGTAATATAAGAAACTCTTTGGAAATTAAACCCATCATTTGAGGTCAAAAAATGTAGTAAAATAGGAGCTTCAATAAGGTATATTTTAAGATTTATATTAAGTTCTTCACTTGGACTAGAAGAAAAAAAAATGCAACCAATATGCAATAAGAAGAAATTGATAATTTGAGTAGAGATAAAAAATGGGTAAGCAGTTGGCTTCAGTTCAGGAAAAGAAAAGATGGCATTAAATCTGGAGGAACGTTAGTAAGAATAATGAAACTAAAAATATATTTTTGTAAAAATGAATATATCGAATTAGACAGAATCGAAAACATTGATAACACTGATGTAAGAGAAGGTAGTGGAGATCAATTCATTTAAGAATAACAAACTTCCTCCCTCTCTCCTGCAGCAGGGTGACTGACCTGATTTTCTAGGAGCTGGGTCAGCTTAATCACTCTGGGTTTGGAGCAATGGATGTGGGACCACAGGAAACACATAAATGAGTTAACACTGTTAGCAGCAGATTAATGCAGGAATCACGACACAGCGAAGAACTTGTTGCAGAGATGGAGGAGGACCATGAACACAAAAAAAAAAAAAAAGAGGGGAAAATGAGAAAAGTTGTTGTTAATTGCAGCCTCACCAAGTAACGAGCTTTGGTTATACCAGTGACTTGTATCACACCAAAATGTGATGGTGCCAAACAGAAACAGAGGTGTTTCTAGGGCCTTGTTAATAACACTGAACTAAAACCATAAAGGTTTTTCTGAAAATAAGTCTGGACACCAGTGTTCAAGGAAGGAGTTGAAACAAGAAGATTTTTCATAAGGTAATTTTAGAGTAATTAGGGGAAAAATACACTCTTGAGCAGGGATCAGTCCTAAGAGATGCTAGGACTGCATCTTGTAAATGCATTGAAGGTCAACTCCAGACCAGAAGAAGAGCTTTTGAAGCCAAAATTTGCTGGTATGAGTGTAAAATAACAATGAATGTATTTAGGCTGGGAGTACAACCCAAATTTCAGAAGGTATTTCTAACAGAAGGATGGGGAAGTGTCAGAAACACTGATCATTTTTAATTTTTCAAAATAAGCGGGTGTGACCATCTCTACCAAACAGGGCAATAAACTGTGTGCTCTCAAATTAAAAAAAAAAAAAAGAGCAAATTCACATTAATCGCTCTCTGATCCTAAAGCTATAATCTAAGAAATTTGGTTTACTGGTTAAAACTTCTTGCCACATTTTTTCAGAAATGTGGCCTTTGTATCAGAGCTGAATTATGGATGTTCAGCTCAGACAGAAAGAAGAACAAGTCTGAGATTTCTATAAAAATCATATAGCCATGGATTTTGGTAGTTCTATTTCCATTGAGCACAGCCAAAGACAAATAACATGTAAAAAGTGAGAATGGGAATCACCAAAACACGTATTGCTTCTCCTGTTCTTTAAAATCATAGATGCTTTACGAAATACTTCCTGATGCTGTAGAATTTATTGTAACAGCCAGCTTTATCTGCATTGAGTGTAGGAATTCCATTGTGTTTCTTCAGCAATCTTAAAATCACAGGACCTTCAGAATATTATCACATTTCAAGTTGCAGATGAAATGCATTTTTGCAAGACATGGAACATAAGGACACCTCAGAAAAGAGACACTGTTTTGGCATTAAAAGCTGCTAATTAATTGATAACTTATCTTGCAGCCACACCGTATTCAATTTGAGTTGAAGAAAACCCAAAATTATAAGTAGGATTGATAATTGTTGTAGTGAATTAATTATCTGGAATACAAGACACTTTAATACAAGACAACTTTTCACAAGATCATTCAAAAACTGTACAACAGACTTTTATTTTTTAAATTAATCTATCCTCTTGGGAAATCACCACTTATCTGGTTGAAGATGTCTTCAATGTCAGAGGTTTTTCAGGTTAAAGCATTAGCAACAGCGTGTATTTAAAAGATATGAATAAAATCTTTAGCAATTCTGACATGATTTTTAGAAAGTAAGTTTCACCATCTTGAAGTGCAGCTCTGCATTAAGCTTTATAATAGAAAGTGATTTGTTATTCCATGTTAATCCTTAAACTGCATTCCAGGTTAAGGATTACTATTATTGTTGTTGATGGTTTTTTTAAAGCCTTTTAAAACAAACAGATAAATTATTACCTATCGAAGCTGTGTCTACTTAAATCTTGTCAAATCTGAACAGAAAGTTATAAAGAAAGCCATAATTTCAGAGGAAAATATTGTGTATAATTCTGAAATTAAATTTTCGCAGAAATAGTGATAATCCAAGCTCAACCTTTACAGAAATGGACAATTTTCCCCTTCTTTGTAAAAAGGAAAGATTTTGACACTCCTGACTCCTGATCCATGGCTGCCCTAAACTGTTGCTTCAGTTTAGAAGAGGCCCAAGGAAACACATTGCTTAATATTCCTGTTTTATCACTAAAACTGGGATTAAAAAGACTTTGTTTATATAGAAGTGAAGGAAAAGAACCACACTATAAAACTGGGTAACACACTGTTTTGGAAATTCTTGTTGTTCTTACAGAAAGCCTAGTGAATCATTCTCTACCACATTAACAGCTGAACAATGTTGGTAAAGCCCCTTTTGAATGTGAACAAACAGCAAAATTATTTTTAAAGTCACCAAAACAAATGGTGATATTTTCTAAGTGCAGAAATGAAAGAATAAGGAATAATGTGCTGGAAACTGCTGTTGTGACTGGTGTTGTTTTTATAAGGCGAGATGGAAAAACACTTAACTCTTAGAAACAGATCACCTAGGATGGCCCACAGAATTAAAGTCAAATTGGTAAATCAGCCTCCACCATTCAGTACATCTGTCCAGAAATTTCTGATAAAAGAATATATTTTGCTGCTGCCTAGAATTGTTAGTTAATATTATTTCCAAAGCTGATTTTATATTAGTAGCGGCTAGATACACTTATATATAATTTTTTTTTTTTTTTTAATGGGAGATTTGAGTGTTTGTGCTTGGATTTTTTGACAATTTTATATTGTTACCTGAAAGAGATACCTAAGAATCTTAAATCTGTCTATTTTATAATCTTTTATTACTATTCTAAACAAACTGGAAAGGTTTCTTCAGCTGTCAGAACTTCTAATCTAATGGTGCATAGGATTCAAGGAAAGCATCCCAGACATTTTTAAAAGGGAAAAAAACCAAAAAGTGTCTTTATTTCCATCGTGGCAAACACGAGACAATGCAAAGGAAGGTACAAAACATTGCAGCAGCACCCACAGTCTCACCTAACTGGGAAGGAAACTTCAACTTAATCTCTCCCTGGCAATCAGTTTATGCTCTGGAGCGGGGTAACTGATGGCATTTCCTCACCTGTATGTTTGCTGGCCTCCAGTAATGGTTATTGATTTTCTAAAGGACAGATATAAACCAGATGTAGCTGCTCTTCTCAGGTAGCACACCTGAGAGTCCAAAACTCTGAACAGGGATTTTTCTCTTGTGTGAGGAAGGTCATAAGTGGTAAATTCTTTGGTGCAATAATTGCTGAAGATAAAGAAGACAAGCAGTCCACGGACCAAAAATAAACCTCCTGGAGGTGCACAACCAGGAGATTCGCTTCCCTGCACCACCTGCTCTGCTCCACAGTCCTTTTTCCATTAGGTGCTGGCCTTGCCACAGAGGGAATGTCCAGTATGAGCAGCCAGAAGATACAATTCCAGTATTAAACTCATATAACCTGAGTCAAATCTGTCAGGAAAAGCTGCTTTTCCTTTTTGAAAGTGCTCCATAAATATGTTCTGTATGTTATAGCTGAAACATAATCAAACACTCTGAAGGGGGCTGGGGAGGGGGGAGGAAAAAAAGCTTAACTATTAGTTGCAGCAACAACAACAAGAACAACGTGGAAAAATAAAATCTCTGAGGAGAACTGCAGCATTACTTATCTTAGCCAAATGTTTGGCTTTTTCCAAATGTTTAGAGCTTTTAGTTCTCTCCAACATTGTCAAAACCACTTACAGGCATCCTATCTTCAACTCACAGCACTTGTCACATCCCCAGCCCAAATATGAAATTTTAAACACATTAGGCTTCTGTCTGTTCTGTTGTAAGGGAAAGTTTTCCAGCTCCATTTGTCACATTTAATAACCATAACACAGAAAATGGAGGAAGTGAGGAGTGTCATCCGAAGACCTCATCCTAATGTGGTTAATCATAATGTGGTTTAAGGAAAAAAGTGAGTCAGCAATGTGAGAAATATTGGCTGTTCTACACACCTGGGAAATTAGAGATGATATAATTAGTGACTGGAAATCAGTACACACACAGGAAGCAGAGAGGAATGATCAAGACAATTTTTTCTCCCCATAATCCTTACAATAGTATTTCATCTTGAGGTCTTATGTGTGTACTTTATTGAAATTTAAATAATAGATTTACTGAGGTTCAGGGATTTTAGATTTGGTCAAAAGGGTTGTTTAGGTTGAAAAGAGTAAGTGACAGTATTGTCTCTGTGTATATGTTGTGTATCTCTGTATGTGTGTATGTATGTGTCTGTGGAATCTCTAAGGAATTAAAATGGATTCGGGAAATAAATACTGAGGATGAGCTTCCAAAGTAAAAAACTCCCCCCCTTTTTTTTTCCCCCTTCCATTTCAGAGAATAAAAAGTTATTTAATTACCTTCTAGGATTAAGCTCTCTCTTTTCCTATAGAAATACCTCAAATTCCATTGAGATGCATATCCTCTTAACAGAGGATTGACTCTAGGTTAACTCAAAACCTTGATGAAAATTAATTGTGTTACTACTTTTTAAAAAATCATGCCTAAAGTTTCTTTATATAAGAAAAATATTCTGCATCCTGTAATCCCCAGACAGACCATAGAATCACATGCAATTTAGATTACAGAACACTAATTTGGGACATAAAGAAGACACACAGAAGGTTAAAACAGACAAACTTAATGCAGGACACTGAAATCTGTGTTTAAACTACTTGTGGTGACTAATGGTAATGAATTACATCTAAAGGAGTTACAAATACCTATTAAGTTTTTGCTTTCATGTCTAAAAATAATGCCCCAAAAGCAACATCTGGAACACCTTATGAACTGAAGAAGCACATTAGCAGGGGGACATGAAACCTTTGCACAGTGAAGAGTAAAGTAACCATTGAATCTAAGTGTCTAATGTGGGGGGGAGAAATACAGGAAAAAATATTTATCCTCAACCCTTCCTTTGTCCTTTAGTACATTTCACCTCAAATTTATTCTCTTTCATGCTTCCAGTTTAGTGCTTTGAGACCTTTATGTTTTGTGAAGGAAGAATGGAATCAATAATTCTGTAATAATAGGACGAGAGACAGACTGTGTGTCTCTGGGTCCATGAGGCATTTTATTTGGGGAAAAAAACCCCCAAATCTGTTCAGATTTATTCAAAATCTTCAGGTGTCTTGCAGAATCACTCTGCATGTGGGAAGACACAGAGATGGTTTGTGGCCCCCAGCACTGAGACCTGAGATTTCTGTCCACACTTTTCCTTGGCTAATACACCCACATTTTTATTTGTTTTTGGCAAATATCACTTCTCTAAAGTAGTAATATTCATATACTCACATTATGTTCATATATATGGTCAAACAGAAAATATATGGAACAGCAATAATTTGATTCAGTCTGATATATTAATACCTACTTCACAAACAATATAATTATTAAAAACCCAAGTAACTTAAAGGAATCAAGAGAGTCCCTCCAGCTCATTCTTTCAAAATACAGATAAAACTCAAAGGGTGGTTGAAGTTTTGGGAAAGGTGGGTAACTACTGACTTTGTATTTTATTGACAAGAGAAGAATTCAAAGTCAGCTGTGAATATTGGCTTGAGGACCTAACAGATAAATGGGGAAAGAATACACAAACACATCATACTTCACATTCTTTCCCTGAAATGTTAAACATATTTCAGAAATGTATGGAAACTTCTGTTATGAAGATTTTTGCAGCAGAAAAGTACAATTTTTTTATGTTGTAAGCTTAGAAAAGATATAGATATGTAGGCAACGTGCAATAACTTCTGTTCAATGGAACAGAATCTCTTAGGAATGCTAAGTCCAGGTTTAGAAAGTTGAATTTATGACTGGCATTAACCTCTGTACCATTTGGATTGGCCATGCTGGTAAGAGTTTCAATCAACAGACGACATCCTTTTGGCTATAAAAGTTTTTGAAATTCTGTGAGTCTGCAGAATTTAATGTGGTGGAATTCCTGAATAACAAACTTCAACGCTTTTGCACGAAATTTAAAAAAAAAATAAATCAGATGAGCAGTAGCATTTAAAGACCAAATGAGCTGACAGACTCATTTAAGTCACACCAGCAGACTCCCACATCTCATGTTTGTTGCAATCTGCTTTACGTTCCTCAGCCATCAGAATTTACCGTTTTAGCAAGGAAATTATTATAATTGAAATATTCCAGCAATATTCCAGTGCAGCCCGTGGGTTAATTCAGCATGTTTTAAACAAGTAAAAACCACTGGTTCTCTCTCTTGATGTTTTTACGCTTCACATTATGTGTTTGATCCATGGACTACAGCAGAAACAGCTTTGTACAGATTATGTGAGTGACTGCTGAGTTTAGTGCTCAGTCAAGCATTGGAGTGAACTCCCTCAAAACAGATTATTCAGTCCACCAAATTGCAGGAGACAGAGCAAGGAAAAATATGTGGGAGAGATTTAAATCTGAGTAGATATCAATCCAGTCTTCTGCAACAGAAAACAATTTCAGCAGGATTAGGTAAAACAAACCACAAGATATACCAAACCTTTCCTGAAAAAAAAAAAAAATTCAATATTTCTTTTCTGAAAAGGAATCATATAGTCTAGCTATGTATAAAAAAACCCAACAAAAACCCAAACAAACAAAAAGCAGATACCCTCCCCTTTACTTCTAAGACATAAATTTCTTAGCATTCCCCTCAGACCAATAAATAAATAAATGAATAAATAAATAAATAAACACGTTTATTTTGAGAGGGGAAGAAAAGGAAAAAAACTTTACTAATGTTTTATGACAGTGCGCTTGTTAGGCTTTCTTTTCTGTTTGAAATGGCTGAGATTTGTATGCCTGAGCTGATAGGCTGTCACAATTTGGTATAGCGAACATTAAAAATTCAGTTTCTAAAGTGCTAAACATGCAAATTTCAGACCACAGGTGAATAAGGAGATTTTTTTAGTCATCTTATTAAAGCATCACAAAAGCCAAGAACAGGTAAAACATCTTGACCAGGGGCTTGAAGAGTAAAAGGCTTCTCTGAACAAGAACATATCCAAAAATTCCGTAACAATTATTGCATTTGTGCAAATACTGTATGCACAGCTGCATAGATGTCAGAATAATTTCTGTATCAAAATAGGCTGAATCTTTTTTTTAAGACATGTTGCCATTGCTAGAGACACATCCAGAGTACAATTTGGAATTAGATGTACAATTATGGACTCTATCCAGTGAAATCTGTGATTGACAGGAACTGCTTTCTGGTTTTAATACAGGTTTTAAACTTGCTTGTTTTTTGGTTTACACTAAATTATGCTAAAATACTTAAAATCTACTGTTCAGTGCAGGGGAATGATGCTCTTGAAAGTAATATCAAGATAATGCACCTGTTTTAATTATTTTATAAATTTACAAAGATTGAAACCGTTTTACAATATCATCTACAATTAACATCAGTAAGTTTCAGACGTCTGTATTTTCTTTTCTTTGATTGAGAGGTAGGATATGAAAATGAAACACCAAATCTGGGATGAAAATATGGCAGATATATTTAATTTAACTGTGGTAGAAGCTGCTACATGTGAAAGGCCCAGAACATGCACTGAGTGACTCTCAAAGGTTGCAGGTGTTGCAAAGGTGAATGAATTTGGCAATATCCACACTAATGTTGGTTATAGTTACAAAACAGATTCATAATTAAAATTGAAGGAAGAATGGGTATGGACAATGTTTGAATATCTAGAATTCTACACCCTTGATTTGCCAGCAAATTCGAAACTCATGGGTGATCCTGTGCCTGTACTAAACATAATTCCTGTAAAGGAATTATAAACTAAGATAAAAATAATAATTTTAATCTGAAATACATGATTATTTAAGAATGTTAAGAATTTTTAAGAATGACAACAAGCTCTGATGGATTTACATTCTTATCTCATGCATCTCCTTAGTGAATTTTTGGAACAACCTACTAATGTGTCACAATAGAGAGAATTGTCAGCCAGCCAAGATGCTGAGCCAATCAGAGCAGGAAACAAATTTATTTTTCCACCCACAAGACAGATTTCTTACTCAAAGTGAAGGAGAGATTCACAGCACTAAAGCTGACTCTGTAAGATTCACAGTAGCACAACAAAGAACAAACTTTTCCTTTGTTGCACCCATAGGAAAAAATGTCCTAGTTGAGAGTTGTTAACCAGTCTGAATGCAAAATTTAAGGGAAGAGGCAAAATCGTGCTTTAATTAAATATTTCAGAAATTCTACTAAACACCAGTTAAATATATTTACAAAGTGGTGATCTGGTGTTGTTAAAACAGGAATTAACTTTCTCTGCCACGTGGCAGTTCTTGCATGGCCCCAAAAATTCTGGTACCTGTAACTTGTTATCTGGTGAATGAGGCATTTCCTCCTCTGTAATTATTGTCTATAAAGTTAAAATGATCTACCTGAGAGAAGAATGCCTCTGTGCAGACCAGAAAACCTGGATCCATTTAAATCAATGAGAATTTCACAAGATTTCGCTACAAACGCACATTTGGATCCCATCTGAAACGCTTTCTTCGAGGTCCAGTAGCCAAAGGTCCTCTACCAATTAACAAAGTTTAACAAAAAAGATGATTTCTTTATCAGCTGAACCCAAATGTGATTGAATCTTTTTTTTTCTTCTCCCTTTCATTAGCTGCAGATAGGGCTACCCTCGAGTGGCCATGTCAGTTTTGTAACACTTTGACCTCTTCATAATTCTGTGTTTAATTGTTTAATACATTCTATAGTTTCCCTATAGATTAAGCTGTGGATCTGCAAGTAGCTGAGGATGAAAAGGGGTTTCAGGCATCACCCTGTAAGAATTTCTGAACCCTGGAAATGTCAGAGCTGTGTAGAGCACCCTTGATCATCAGAGAATGTGTAAAGCAACAGATTTCCCCTGATCTGTTCACCTGGTAAAAGCTCTGATGTGAACAGAAAATGAAAATACATTAACATCCTACCATGGAGATAATTGCAAATAATTTTACCTATTCCTAATGGGCTGAGGAGTTGGAGTTTTTCTTGTTGTTGCCTTTTTTTAAAAATTCNTGTTTGTTTGTTTGTTTTTTCTTATGGAGTTCAAACCTGACAAGCAGCTGAGTGAAATGCTTGGTGGAAAAATGCCTGATAGAAAAAATTATATTAAAATACTGAGTAATTTATGATGTCTTAACCTGAATGAAGATATTAAAGACCAGTTTCTAAAAGATGAAATAATTCAGCAGTATGTGAAATGAACTAGTAATGATATTATACTAGTAATCTTTACCAAAAAAATACTTTTAGGGTATTACTTTCCACTGAATCAATGCCTTGCTGCTATGTAGAATATTCTCACAGTCTCTTTTTTTCCTTTCTCAGGCAGTGAAAAAACTTTTTTTTTTCTTTGCTATTTTCTGGCAAATCACAAATTTCCTCTTCTACTGATGGAACTGTCCTGTTTTAAAAAAGTCTAATTCAATATAGCATTATGTGATAATTTATACTGCAATATCACAGCTAAAAGCATCTCCTTACATGTAACTTTATAACTTTTTACTTTCAGCAGAGAACAGTTATAGGAAATGTGGATACAAGAGCTCCCCAGAGTCATAAATATTACAAGGAATCAAGCCCTTGACTGGATTGACTTCAATACCTATGAAACAGCAACAATAAAATGTTTCAGCAATTTCTCCATACTGAGAATTTGAGTCAAATATTTTTTATCAGGTACAGGTTTCAATTCTGAATATTAAATTGAATAAATAAGCCTAAAGATGAACAAATTAAATGCTATAAACTGAACAGATTAGGTGAAATAAGCCATGAACAGCAGTATCTCTCAAGGGTCTTGATACATCATAATTAATTTTTAAAGTACGTTATGTTGTTTTCCTACTGAATACCTTGAGGTAAAATGGTAGCTGAGAATAAGCCTTGTGAATATTTCTTACTGCATATATGAAAACAATTACAGAGAGTCCAGTCCCCACACTACTGGTGAGAGGTTTGCATTATTTTGCTTTTTTTTCCCTTCCTGAAAGAGAGTCTTTCACTTCTAGATTTAAAATTTGGAATGTGGATATTTATGCTGTGATGACCAAAAAAAAAAGTAAATTAAGAACACCTTTATCTTGTGAGATGGATTCTTTTTAATTAAAAAAATTGCAACCAAAAAAATAACATCTAAAAGCCATTAAAGCAATTTTTAAAAAAAAATTAAAATTTAAAAGTTCAAAAATAAGCTGATACACCAAATACTTGCTGGTGACAAAGGTTCAGATATTTTTCACATAAGAAATGTTGGTGAGAGCCCACACTCCATTATTATTACTAATAAATATGATCCATGTAAACAAGAAACCCAATATTATTCTTTTACTCTTATTTTCAGTATTGGAATATCTCTTGAGTTTTAAGCTATCACTAATTCATAACAGCAACATTCAAAGTTGTGGGGAGGAAAAAAAACAAAGCTAGTTCAACTTCTTCAAGAAATTGACCCTCTAAGAACTTTTGCTTGGTTTAATTAATGTGCAAATCAGGATTAAATTTGACCTTCTAATCTCACTTTGGCATCCAAGAAGAGTCTGGTGAAATACCAGTGTTTGAAAAGAGTAATCAAAAAATTCCAAGTTATATTTTATGAGGCCCAGATATATTAGTCAGGATGTTGAGAACAAAGGCTGCTCAGCTTCTGGTCAAACTCTGGTTGGTGAAATGTTGGTTTACAGTTTAACAGAGTGCCTGCTGTGATTATCAGAGGTGCACATCTACAAAGGTCTGGCACCCAAAGGTGAAATAAAAGATCTGAGGTTCTGGCTTTTTCTCTAAAACGTCGCCTGAATAAAGCTGGAGGGAGTTCAGGAAATCAAAATGTCAGCACAGGAGGAAGAAGATTTCTTTCAATAATAGAAATCATGTGTTTTTCCAAGTTGTTTTTTTTTTTCCTTTTCTTTTAGTTTTCTGATATTTTACTGACAAGCCTAAAAAGCAAAGTTATGTGGGAGTAAAGCAACATTATTCCTATTGAGGAATAAGATGTACCAGGCAGATAATCATCCCCAATAATTAACTAAGAAGTCTTTCAGCAGTGGAAAACACAAAATTCTTAACATTTGGGATGAAACACGTGGTTGAATCATTTTCACCTCGTTGAGAGACACCACAATGTGTGGGGGGAACCCTGGAGCTGCACCAGTTGGATTAGGAAAGGAGGAATACTTTAAAAGCTCTGGAAGTCAATACAGAGCCAGGAAAAGTCAGGAGTGATTGCAAACTGGCACATTCCTCCATCTAGGAAATCAGCACTTATTTCAAAGGTCAGGTGTACATATATACTGTTTTAGTACATTTTCTGACAAATGCTTTTGTTCCAAAAATGCAAACCCTCCAATTTGTGCCATCTGCCTCACTGACTGGCATTGTTAAGGTGCTTCAGAAAATTGTGTGAGTATTGACAGAAACAGGCCCTGCAGAGGGAGTGAAGGGATCCAAAGGCTGCCAGAGGGAGTGCTTTAAGGGACTATTTAATGTAGAAATGAATTTACCAGACTAGCCATGTAAATTCTGCTGTAATTGTGATGTTTTCTCATTACAATATTTCTTAGCACTATTCCATGAACTACAGTGCTTTCCCAAGACCATCTTTTGTTTTATTTCACTATTTGATTCCTTGGGTACAGATAAGAGCTACATGTTAATCATGAGAAGTAAATGAAACAGATGTTTTTACAGGATTACTTTGCTTAAGGTATTGTTAAATGTTCTAATAAAACAAAACTAGGAATAATATATACATTTTCCTTACCTATTTTTTATTGTTCAGAAACATTCTCAGTTCAAAAGCAGTTTCTGGAGATCCTTTTTCTTTTTTGTGGGTTTTTTTTTGCTTGTTTTGCCTTTTTTGGGGGGGTGGGGTTTTTTTTGTTTGTTTGTCTTTTGGGAATTTTCCAGGGGTTTTGGGCTTTNTTCCATAATATTTCCCAGAGTTTGATTGCTGAAGAGGGACCTTTACTCATCCCCCTCCTACAAAAGCACAACCCCATCAGTCATTTGATTCACAATTTATTCCTAAAATTTCTGCTGACAGTCCTACCACAGTGCAAAATACCTTATCTTTAAATAGTACTGATAAGATGCATTTTACCACCAATTTTTGAGAAAGTTCTTAAATATAGAAGGTATTCCCAATAAAAAATGTCATTGGCAAGGCTGAGCCTATGTCATCTTGGATAGGGCACTGAAAATGCCCACTGATCATTGTGACAATCCAGTTTCAGAAGCAAAACAGACAAATATGTTTTCAATAAATAATATTAAGTATCCCTTGTTTACTAATACCAAATTATAGCAGCAGGACCAAAGATTGTACAAAATATATAGGACAAGTGCAGTTATTGCAAGAGACAAGTCATAACATCCGAGTTATGATATACAGTTAGGTTTGTCTAACTGATTAAAATAGACATGAAAATATTATTAGAATAGACAAGAAAAACACCTAAATCTAGCAAATAAGGCAGAATCCAGGGACACAAGCCATGGTTGGGTTTTGCAGCTGGTTAAGGGTCAGCTGTGTGACACACAGATAAATGTTCTGGAGATTTGGAGACAAATTTGGAGAAAAATTCTTTATACAGCTGCCATGTCATGTCATCCAGAAATATGAGAAAATCAGAATCAGAAATACTATTTTAGACAGAGATACAGATTATACAGAGAATGAGAGAGATGAGACACAGACAGATATAAATATAGATACAGATATGGCTATACAGAGAGAGAAAAATGGATATACAGAGGATATATAGATAAATATTGTTATAGATGGATATAGATATAGATAGATACAGA
>VXBC01001718.1:3970-18970 GCA_013399945.1 Ploceus nigricollis | reverse complement strand
TTTTAAAACAACCTTAATACAGAATTCGAGGCTGAAAAGAAATCTATCTGCCCTGCTATTTGTCTCTCCCAGAAACAACAGCTGTTAGTCTCCACAAATTATATTTTACTTGCTGTCATTTTTACCTACTCCAGTAAACATAATGGAATTTAGATTTTCACACAAAGGAAGAAGGAGGGGAAGAGGGGGTAATCTAATCTGGCCACAGCTCATTTAGTTCAGTACTTGCATTTTGCTTGGCAAAATTATTAAACTAATGCTGCTGTGAGTGCCAGATGTTGAGACATTTCAGTTGCTTTTCTATAACTTACAAACATTTTGTCAATGTTAAAGAAAAGATTAAACTATCAAACAATGAACCACACAAAGGAAAAATATTAATATGAAAATTATATTTTCTTATATTTCACTAGATCTTATACCATCTCTATCTAAAAGCAGTTCTAAGGTCCTTTTACTCTCCCCTATGAGAGCTCAATATCTTCCCTGTGCATCTTCAGCTTTTCCTGAGCTGCTTCCCATTTTTACCTACCCTCATTACTTACTAAGCGTTCTGAACAGCATTTTTCTGTCATCATTCCTTAAACAAACCCAGGTGAATCTGATCTTCCTGAGGCATTTATACAAATACACAGCAATGGCACCTGATCGAAGCAGGTGGGCAACTAATGTGGGAGCAATGATTGTGTTGCGGTTACAGGTGAAACAATACACGAGAAGAGTAGCAGAACATATATACAAGGGAGTTGGCAAGTCTGGGCAGCACTATGGATTGGCTAACGTTCTTTAAACTATTTATTTTATAAACGCTAGTCCTGCACACACAACCATATTATTCTTTCTCTTTGCTAGGAACTCAAGAGTTACAGAAAGAGAGTAGTAGTTAAGAAGTTATTTACCCAGCCCTATTATGTTTATCATCAGGAAGCCAACCCAATAGTCTCCTCCTAATACAGTTCTTAATTTTTTTTAAGTACGTTTTCAGTTTTAATGTAATATATACATAAAGAAGAGTCATCACACACAAAAACAGTTACAAGAATTTCCAGCTTACCCAGGCTATGATTAACTGGAGAAAGACTACTAGGAGACAGCTCTGCTGGAGATCCTGTTGAAGCAATACAGATTGTTTCAGAGCAAATGACTCTCGTTATTTCAGATAAGTAGGAGTAACCATTATCTAGATATAGTTTTACATTGAAATCTTTGGGAATAAGAAACCTCAGAAATACTAACACCACTTTTCCAGCATATCACACACTTATTGTGAATTAAGACTGCATTTAATTTTCCAGACTCATGGGACCCTACCCCTCCTCATAAACCTAATTAACATCTTAGTGTTGTATTTGGCAGAGCTTTCACTTCATGCACACTCTGTGAACATAACTTTATTTATGTGNAGCCTTCTCTTCTCCAGGCTGGACAACCCCAACTCTCTCAGCCTGTCTTCATAAGAGAGGTGCTTCAGCCCAGTGAGAAAGTAGTGACTTCTTCCCAAATTCAGTGGGAAAAAAGCTAAGAAAAAGTGGACGAGACAAGCAAGATATTGCCTCTATTCTCAAAGGAGAGGGTTTATCTCTAGAACAACCTGGATTTCCTCATTTGAGATTATTCTTTCCTGGAAGAAGGAAGGAAAAATTTTAGAAAAACATGAACTCTCCAACACAATTCGTGCACTTGTAGACAAAATACAAAGAGGCTTTGCACAGAATCATTCCTACAATGATTGCCGATATCAGGCTTTTTAAATTAAGATAGCTATTCTCATATAGTGGGAAAATATTGCAGTTCTTTTGGAAACTGGTGCAGTTGATTCCAACTAACTGAAAAAGATTGCTAACATTAGCTAACCAAATACATTCAAGTCTGCCAGCAGATAGCAGGATGTTCTTATCCAGCACATTAACTGTTCTTTGACAGTCTAAAGCCAACCACATTATCTAGAAACTCTTTCATACAAAGGCATAGATGCTTAATATTTCTACTACTCTTTCCATAGACCCTTCTATACAAGAATTGATTTGAAACATGGCAGAAGTGATAAGGTGCCAGAAGTAAGAGACAAGTTCTCAAAATTCAGAGTCTGTAACTTGTTTAGGCCAACAGACACATTGCTTCAACGAACCTGTTTCCAGAAGGTAAAGTTGGGGATGGTTAAAACAAATCAGCTATTAAAATCTGATGAAGACTTAATTAGACCTGTATGTTTTTATTACAAAACAAAGGTAATGTACTTAATATGGCACAGAATGTTTTAAAAGCATTCCCCTAACAAAATATTAATTAGTTCCCTAAAGACTGAAAGTGATATTTTAAATGGAAAACACCAGGTTGTACAGAGGAAATCTGCCATCATCTTTTAGGCGGAATTCATGCTGCTATGCAGAGGGATCACAGCTAGTGATCACAAGTTTTGAAAGTAGTTACCTGTATCCATGCTTTGGTTCAGCTGCTGATCATTTGTTTCTCCATCTTCACTGATATATCCTGGAGGTGGTGTTTCTGTCAAAAAAAACCCAACAAAACACCTAATGGTTCAATGACTGAGGAAATTTGTACGATTTAGCATTTGGAGTTTTTGTAATAAAGTCCTCATGAGCTCCATTCAATACCTAAATACTTTATTAGAATGCCATTTTGCCATCCATTTCTCCTTCCAGTAGGTCTTCAAACACATTACCTGCCTTAATTGTCTATGCAAAATGTATCATCTCTTTTATGCCAGTCAACTGTTCAAATGTGTTATATAATTAACAGATAATACTTGTCTTTTCCATTTAAGACAAGATACTTTTACTAGAATAAGTAACAGTTCTGTAATTGTGATCAACAGCTTTCACATTTAGTAGAATTACAAATTAAAAAACCCCACATCTGGTGACTTGCACAAAAAAAAAAAAAACATGTGAGCTGTCTTAATGTACTATAATGTACTATAACCATCAGATCAGATGTCCTCCCATGCCTTATAGATTTGAAGGTTACTTTTCAGTTCAATTCCCAAATACATTTTCCTTCATTATCTAAAAATTTCACTCAGTAATAACCATATTATTTAACTAGTTACACTGCACAAGCTCTATTATCATTATTACTTCCAAGCTCTATTAAAACAATCATCCATTCTTTTAACTAGCTTTCTTTAAAGATGGAGTTTCAGTAACCAAAGCAAACTCAGAAACAAGTTTGAAGCATTCTGATACTAGAAACTTTGCCTAATTCAACAGAAATATCTTCAAAAGCCAGAAGAGTATGCATGTTCCTTTTCTCCATTCAAAAGGTACTTTGTAATCCAGATAAGTTAACCAATTGCCTTTCAGGAAATAATTTTCTTTGAACTGGGCAAATGTCTTTTCCTATATGGAGTCGGACTTCAATGATCCTTGTGGGTCCCTTCCAACTCAGGATATTCTATGATTCTATATATTAAAGGCAAAACCTGAATTGCTTCAGTGAAAGTGTTTGAAGCCAACTATGTCTACAATCGCCTTAGAATTGTCTCTGAGACATCTGAGGGATTAAGTACATTTAATTACATTATTATCAAATAGCAGAAATTGAAAGCTTTTTGCCTAAGAATTAAAATCAAATTATATCAAATATCATGTCTGAGATTTACAGCAATATATTAAGGTCAGAAGGAAGTCAGCGACAGGAAACTAGATTAAGTCAGTTGATTAAAAAAAAATAACCAAAGAATTATCCTTGGTTCACTGTAAAACTAGTGAGCTAAATATAGATGTGACAAAAACTCCACCCTTCTCCAAATCATTCATTATAGTTAAGGCCACAGCCATGGTAAAAGGTCAATAACCATTTCCAATCCAACCCACGCCTCCTGTTTCCAGTTGCTAATCTAGGCTCTTTGGCACAGATTATTTTCCATAACTAATCTCTGTCTGAATAGAGATTTCCTCCACGTAGTAGTATTAATGGAACATACAACCCCAACAGCCATCCTGCACCTTCAATGACTGCCATCTTCCCAGTTGTAAGTGAAACCAACCTCTCTGTAGACCATGTACTGAGATAGTATTGTGGTGCAAAGCTATCACGGTGGTCTTAGTTTGGCCTACCGCTAAAGAAAATGGTTCTCTGAAGTAGGCTGTCAAGACACACAAGACTTATCAGGACCTAGCTAAGTGTTCAAGATTAAGTCAGCAAGGTCAAATAAAGTAAGATGTCATGAATACAACAGGAGGGTATCAGTGACAAAGATAAGGAGGCAAGGTGTGGTTAGCTGCATAAACATTTGAAAATCATGTGAATACCCACAATCACCTTGAACAAACTTCCTGCAAATAACTACCTAGCTGCTTTAGCTCATTTCCATAGCACTGGAATTGCAAATGGTAGCTTTCCAGTAAGTTGTTAGCAAATGGTATCAAAAGCCCTCAGATTGAGTCAAAAAAGGCATACATCAGTTAGGAAAGCAGCACCAATTTCTATCCCCTTAAATTGCTCTTTAAAGATCTGCTGTCCGTAGGTGGCAACAAACATGGCCCAGATTACACAGATGAGAACAAATTTATTGCATTTTTTAATGCCATTTCAATTCTTGGATACATTTAAAGAAAACACAAGCAATGACCTGTTTAAGACATATAGATACAATTTCTATATTGCACATATTTGAGTTTCAAGTAATTTTATTCTTCAAGAGAGTCTAGATCTGAATTTTCAGCTTGTTCATAACATAGCTGCGTTAAACATTTATGAGAAAACTTCAGCTTTACTTGGTTTTACACTCCAGGCAACTTCCTGAAGGGATAGGAAACACAAAGCTGGGGCAGGAAACAAAGTTCACTGATTTTATGTTTCAGTAATAGTACCAGGTTTCGGGTGCACTGTAGCAGGTTAGTTTTGGGGTGGGGAAGGGGCAAAGAATGGGAAGAAGGAATTCTTTGATTTCAATATTGTTAGGTTGCTCTTTCATACTGAAAAGACAAAACTGTGCACACAATAGTAACAAACACACAAAGCAGACCTTGATCAATTGTGGATTACAGATCAAAACACTAAGTCACTGATTTGCAACTTAAAGTTTCTCCACAAACTACATGTGGTTAGACTGAGTAGTAAACTGCTGCTCAATCTCCAACACACAGCATTTGGCAACCCCTATATGCTTGTAAAACAGATTGAAAACATAAGACAAAGGTCTATTTTTCACTCATTAGCATTCTGAATCTTAAATAAGCTACTGAAACCAAGTAAGCAATATAGTTTCACACAGGATCGTGTTCTGCAAACAGCAATGTTCAGGTATTTCCATTGGAACTAATACACAAAATCAACTAGATCTAACTTATTGGCACGTCTTGCAATTAATTTGCTCACTTAGGAGCATAAAATTACCATCTTTGTTTCAGCAGCACAATGTCAAACATACTGTTTACAGTGAAAGTTAAGAAAATACCTGGTATGTAATTGCTCTGTGGTTCAATTCCAGCTGGAAAGTTAGTGTTTTCAGGAATGGAATGGGTATAGTCATCAAGAGGCGGCAGTTCTGTTAGAATCTCAGTGTGCCGTGGCACTAGTACAGGAGGCAAGACTGGAAAAGCAAAATTCGAAGCATTGGTAAGACCCTCAAAATGCACGCTTCTGTGAGCTAAAAGGAAAAAATATCTATCTAAACCATCTAACAATTTCTTCAGATGTTTTGAAATTTTCTGAATCTCAGTACTGCTAGTATTACAATTGTACTGCTAGTGGTAGAAACAGATTCCTGAAGTGCTTCTTGAGTAAGACTATTCCACATTAGCAAAGGTGAATCGTCTCTGTTCTCCTTTTAAGTCTGGGTCATATTTAGCCATCTGGAAACTACTAGAGGTCCTGGAAATGTTTATCGGGGTAAAGGTATCTCCACATTCATAAAGATTTTTCAGTAATTTTACTATTAAAAACTATCAGGGGTGGTTTTCTCAAAAGCTGTATCTCTAAGAATCTTGTACTTTTGTCAAGAGAAAGCATTTTTCTCTTTTTCACTTATGCTCATCAAGTACATACAGATACTATACAAAGTCAGAAGTAGTCTTCCTACCTGGTGTCTCCACCCTCTGGTAGTGGTAAGGGTTTACACATACTTCATCCTTTTTAAGATTAAAAGCATATTCACAGTTTTCAATTGCTTTAAGTTCATGGTGACTGTGAAGATCTGGCCAGCGCCACAAACGACAGTAAATAACATGTGGCAATCCTTTACGATGAGATACCTGTAGACGGCCATCGAGAGATCTGGAGGGAAAAGATGTTAAAAAGTTTTTACAGACTGCATGCTCTTAGCCACTTAAGCAGGAGTGTACACACATGGGATGGGTAGTTTATTCATTCTCAGAATTCAGTGGATTGATACTGCTAGTGACATTTATACTCTTGTTGAAAGGCTTCAAATGTGATAAAAATGATCATATCAGTAGTCTCTTAACTTGTATTTGAGTTGCTCTAATCATTGGCAGTTATATTTAGAATTCATTAAAAGCCACTTTACCTCCAACCAAGTATTTAGGATGATTGCTTCATATATTTTTTTAAATGCAGAACAGAGTTGTTAAAAAAAAAATCACACACTTAATGGTCCCTTCCACTACTAAACCTCAAAGCTTTGCTATGGCATAGATGCTTTATGGCTTTAAGTTTAAGAATTCCCACAGGACAGCAAATAAGCCTATAAGCAGTCAGCTGCCCAAGTGATCCACATGGCAGTATAACTGCAATGCAAAAAGCATGAATGTACATCTTTTAAGGACTGTACAGTTTATATTCTTGACTTTGTCTGCCTTACTACCAGCTGAAATAATTTTGCTAGTTTTAAGACAGACTGCATATGCTTACACAAATGCAGATGTTTATGATTGTTATGGGATGGGAGACATACCTCAATACACAAATCAAGTAATGTGACATGAAAAAATAAAGACCCTGTTTAGAATTTGCCTGCCATTAACTACTGAAGAATTTACAAACAATTCTTTAGTAGCTCATATCTGAGCTAATTAGCAAGATTTAACTGAAAGCTTGTGACATACAAAGCAGTTTAAATACTTTTAAGATTAGGCCTAAAGAATCAAGCTTCCCAACTTTGTTAATATAAATACCAAATTATATTAGAGCTTGCATTTAACAAGTCTTCCCATTATTTCAATAGCACTGTCATGAAAAATCAGTATTGCAGAATTAGAATTTCATTGGTCAAAACATCAGCTGATAACACTCAGATTTCTACACTGGCAAGCAAATATCTTAAAATGCTGTACCGTGAGAGGCCTAGGAAGCATTTTAGTTTATTTTACAGCTAAAGCATCCCATTACAGACCCTCCAAAGCCAATCCCTCCCACAAGATTTCTATGATGCAAGAGGGCAGAATATTCACCTGGTTTGTTCAGAGAAGCTGTAAAGGCCTGTTGTATCCCACTGATCTATCGTGTTTGGTGTACTCAGTCCCCAAATTTCAGAACAAGTGCTGTGCATAATAAATTGAAAACAAAAACAAAAAATTGATATGAATATGGAACATGGTTATTCAAAACACTATGGTGTCAAACATGGAAAAACATACAGAATACTTCCTTTCACATAGAAGATAGAGCATTGTTAGACTTGCATTTAGACTGACATCTCATGCTGTATTTTCTATATGAAGGAGGCTATCAAAATGGAACAAGTGATTCAAGGTAAATGATAAATGTTTTTAAAAGTTGAACAAGTTCTCTGCTTTTAAGCAGTCAGTACAGTTGTAACATTACTTAAAACAGGCTAAACTTCTTCAGACTAGCTCTTAAAAAATTCAGTTTTAAAGGGTAGTTTCTAGGATTGTTTCTTGGGGGTTTTTTGTTTGTTTTTAAACATAAGCTTCCCTAAGACTTCAAACAAATGCCATGTATATCTGAAACTGAACATCACAATCTAACTTTCAGGTACCACCACTTAAGCACTAATCTCATTCTCCATGCACATACTAATTTGCTGCTTTCCCCAAAAGAGGAAAATTCAGACTTTAAAGAAAAGCACATCGTAGCTAATACTTCTCACTGTTTTCTGTATTCTCCTTGATTAAAGAACTAAATATTCTTTTCCACAGTATACAAAACACAGAATGTTTAACACAGTTTTACAGTATAGCATTTTAGGATTCAGCTACAGAATAACAAACCTTTAATTGCTAAATCAAGAAGGAGGAAAAGAGAGACAACTAATTTTTTACCAAACTGGTTCAAGGACAAGATCACAACAGTAAAGAAAAAGGAGCTCAGTCAGAGGCACAAACTAAAAGCAGCATCAGATTTAAACAAAGCAAGAAAACAGCATGGGTTTGTAAACAGAAAGCAGACTCAGAAACATAAATCCAGCTCAGCTCTATCACTAAAAATGGACAGTTTATTTTTATATAAGTGACATACAACTAGACTTCGCACCTCAGAAATTATAAGAATTTGGTTCACAAGCAACTTACATCTCTATTTCCTAATTACAGAGCCTGAAGTTTGACTGTCTGCTACAGTCCCTTTAAAATAAATAGCCTCTGAAAAGTTGCAACAGAAAGAAAAGAATCCAAGTTCACCAAACTCCTGGTTTTAAATATAGGTGTTGTGATTTAAACTACTAAACTTAGCTGATACAGTCACAAGTTTGGATTGAGTGCTTAAGGGAAGAGAAGTGAAGTAGGTATTTTTATTTCCCCTCCCTACACAGGGAAAATTCAGTAGTGTTATGAAACAAGAAGACATAAACATAAGTGTTGCCTACTGATGAAGGGAATTAATGGTTCTTGTCCCCTTCTTGCCTGTCCCAAACACCTCACTTTTAGTGCCATTCCAGGGAGGCTGAAATGTTCATGCAATTGAGCAGCAACCCAAATCAATCAACTGGCTATCTGACCACAGAACATACATGGCAGAAAATTTAACTTTTGAGAGTTACTTTTCATCTAGATCACTTCTATTCACTGTAGAGCTACATGAGCACTACAAATCAGGAATAAGACTATAATTGTGGACAGCAGCCTGCATTTATCACAAATAAAATTGTTACATAAAATATGGCCTTTGACATTTTACTGATTACGGACACAAGTAAAATCTTGTAGTAGAGAACATTTGTCTAGTAGAGAACAGCAGAGTGTCAGACGAGAAGGCCCATTCTCTGATTTAGATCCAGCTCTTCAAAAGAGCCAACTCTCCTGAACAAGTTACATCTATCTCAAACACAGGCAGCATCACAGATCTCTAGAAAGTGGGCAAAGAGGGATCCTGAGCATCACTATATCAGCAGAGCATGCAGCCTCTCTTTTTCACATTCCTAAGATGTCTCTAGGATGGTAGACTGCCAGAAGCTGTGTAATGATTGAAATAGTTGCCCTGAAGACACATAAGGTGCCTGTGGGATGCCAGGGAGCATTCCAACACTGTACTGTGTCCTTAAATATTCACCACTGCTGCTTGTAAGACAGACCATCACATACATTAAATCAGAAGAACAATCAGCAGACACAAAGCCTGCTGCATATTAATTGACACAGTCAGCTCATTACCTTTGAGCAATGGATCCTTTATACAAAGCAGTGCTCCAAAGCTGACACTGTTACAGATTACATATTCCCAAAATTGTGGGGTGCATCACTGGTGAAAGCATGGCATGCCACACATTTGCTGCACAAGACTTAAGATAGCACATGCAAAAGTAAAATTTCACAGTTCCTGACAAAGCATGATGAATAGGAACAGTATTTTATATTGCTAACCTCTTCTCTCTATAAATATTCAAACTATCAAAGCCGACAGCATATTTCATGATCTACAGAAAGACAGTATCCTGAAGTGACTGCAACAGTCATAGGTTACAATGAAGCTCAGGACACCATGGAGGGAAGGCAGGCCAGGAGGTACAGAAAAAGTGAACAGTTAGAGCAAAACTGCTCTAGCATACAGCAGCTTACATGACATGCTATCTTCTAGAATGTGTCTGCTTAGAGTTAGGATTAATAGAAATCTTTTACTGGTTCATCTATACTATGACTATACTCAACTCCAATAATACACAATCAAACACAGAAGAGCCTGCAGGAAATCAACCCATACGATCAATAAAGTTAGCTCAAAATAGCTTTTACTGTTCACTGGAAGAAACATCTGAGGAAATAGAGTGGTCTCTCCACTCTCCTGCTCACATAAAAGATCCATTACCTGAGATGCAAGACTGTGTCACCATTACATCACCCAGACAGTAAACAAGGCCTCTTAATATTCACACACATACACACTAAATCAGAATGAAATTCCTCACAACCCTAAAAAGCATACTTCATGCACAGCACTTCCATGAAAAACTACAATATGTTCATTCATACACAAGCAATAGCCTGACAGAGGGCAGACACATCTATTCATCCCAGAAAGGTGGTGCTGGAAAGGTGACTGCATTCTGAAAGATGTTTAAACAACCACTGTAAACAACCACTAAAACCCTCTGAAAGGGAAACAGGAGTACAGAATTACTGTCCCAAAATAAATAGGATGCATTCTCTCCTAAACCTACCATTCTGAAGCATCCAAAACCCCTTGTGAAGAGTCCTTTCTATTCCTTATTCCATAAAGAATTTAGGAGAATCAAGGATTAACATCTGTACTCATAAGTTAAGTCTTGTCTGGAAATATTCCCATGCCCTGGAATGTGATCATTTATGCTAGAAAGCAGCTAGGACATTCCCCAGCACTGGGCCATTCCCCAGAACTGGGCCATGCCAATTACTGTTCTTCCACACGATTCCCAGGTTTGTGAATGGCACATCATCAGAACCATGTCAAAGATATTTACATACGAAGTACCAGAAACTCTATACAGAAGTTGCTAAATATAATTTTCTTCTTCTTCAGTCTCAGAAAGCAGAACTGTAAAGGAGCTTAAAAGGCACCAAGTTCAGTTGACAGCCTCCTCTTTACCTGAAGTGGTAGCACTAGAGAAATGGCAAATAAAACCTGAAATGCAAATATCATCACGCTTGTCAAAGCCCACATTATACAGAAATCATTACAGAATGGTCTTGGATATTCAGCTTGCTTATTTGCGAAATATTACACTGAGCCACTAACATTTCTACTGAATCTTTCATATCTTTTAGAATCTACAGCCACTAAGAAATTTGCCAAGTCCACATTCAAGGCAATCATCTCCATTTGTTTTTTTCCTGCATCCTATAATCACAAGTGTTTCTTCCATTTAATCTGTCTACCCTTACATTTTCTGAGGCATTTGTAGTGCTGGAGCTGTGACTGAAACAAAAAAATAATTTTAGTAAACCATGACAGTACTCAATTTATTTGTTTTAAAGTAGGAGATGAAAGTTTTCAAATTCTAGAATTGTTATGCAAAATCTTCCCTATAGATGTGAGCCTGACATTTGTTTTTGCTCACATTTTCACTGAAAGACTAAACAAGAAAAATGCAACAAAAAATATGATCAGGTTTTCACTTGAACTGGAGAAGTTACTTAGCACAGGGACACAAACACCTTTATACCAGCCTAACATTTACAGGACTTACTACCTTGACTTACTAACTTTGTCAGGGGGGTAGAAAAGAGGTGCAGAATTTGCTTTGAGAGCTACACGAAGCTATCAAAACAAGAGTTAGAGCAGTAAGAAATGACCACTAGATTTATAGAATCCCATTTTCTCACAACAAATGGGCAAATGCCAATGCATTAACATTGCTCATGGCTGCTTGTGTAAAATTTGCCTGAGAAAACAGGTTGAAGTCTGCAGACTGAAGATTTGTACCTTGTATACTAGTTTTTGTTTGCGTGGTTGGGGGTTTTTGTGGGTTTTTTTATTGGTTTATCACTGGTGAAGTGTGGAAGCTCTCAGTTCAGTCGAAGAGAGAACAGAGGATTCTCCCAGGCTTCGGCCTGGGAAAGTTAGGAGAAAGAATTCAAACAATTATTATCTCTCTGTTCATGTTGTTTATAGATATGTTCTACCACAGTGTGCTATTCATAGGCACCAATAGTGTGAAAGGTTTTCACTTTGAGACCAATCATATTTCACCTTAGTGATCCTGATTATAAAAGGACGCTACTTCCTGCTAATAAAGGTTCTTTCATGCCTTCTGAACCTTGAGTCTTTTCGTCCCGTCCCTGACTCAACAGTGTCAGTGAAGCTCCTGTGAAGACACTGTCCCATTACACTCCACTGATACTAACTTTGAGAAAAGGATCAAGGAATTGATGGATGAAAGAACAGAATCCTTCCTCTCATACCAGTTATCTTCTTCCTGATACACCTAAGGTTCAAGAACAGCTGGGAGGGAAACATACCAAACCTTTGGAACTAGTTCAGAGAGGGTCTCAAAGACAACAGTAATAGGAAAGCCTGATTTGACAAGCTTAGGTGTAATATAGATGAAACAAAGCTATTAAAAAAGTTCATTGGCTTACATACAATATTGTATTCAGCACAGACAGTTCCTACCAAGTCTGCCAAATTCCACCTTGGACTTCTGGCGGGCAGTCTTTGGCCTGTTTAGGACATTTATTGACAGAATACCTGGGGAGTCAGTCCTGAAAGGCAAAGGTGTCTAGGAAGGCTAGATGTGCTTTAAAAAGGAATTGTTAAATATTCAGGAGCAGGCTGTCCCCATGTGTAGAAAGAAAAGTTGTTGGGGAAAGACCAGCCGGGTTAAACAGAAAATTTAGGCTGGAACTTAGGGGGAAAAAAAAGAGTCTATCATCTCTCGAAGGAGAGACAGATAACTTGGAAGGACTATAAGGATGTCACGAGGGACATATATAGGGAGAAGATGAGAAGGACGAAAGCCCAACTAGAACTTGATTTGGCCGCTGCAGTTAAAGACAAAAAAAAGTTTCTATAAATACATTTGCAGCAAAAGGAGGGTCAAGGAGAGTCTCCATTTATTGAATGCAGAGGGTGTAGTAGTGTCAGGGTATGAAGAAAAGGCAGAGGTATTTGATGCCTTCTTTGCCTCAGTCTTTAATATCAAGACAAGTTGTCCTCAGGATACCCAGCTCCCTGAGCTGGAAGGTAAGGACTGGGAGCTGGGTGAAGCCCCCATAATCCAGGAGGAGATGGTTAGTGACCTGCTATGCCAATTAGATACCCACAGGTCTATAGGCCCAGAGGGGATCCACCCCAGAGTAATGAGGAAACTGGCAAAAGAACTTGCCAAACCACTTTCAATCATATACCAGCAGTCCTGGTTAACCAGAGAAGTTCCAGCTAATTAGAAATTAGTAAACGTAATGCCCATCTACAAGAAGGGTTGGAGGGATGATCCAGAGAACTACAGGCCTGTCAGCCTTACTTCGGTGCCAGGCAAGGTTATGGAAGAGATGATCCTGAGTGCCACTACATGGTACATGCAGGGCAATGAGTGGATCAGGCCCTGGCCAACATGGAGTTACAAAAGGAAGGTCCTGCTTGACCAACCTGATCTCCTTTGTCCTGGGTAACCCAAAATGTTATTGTATTCCATATCTATCTGTGCCCAAAATTGTTACTGTCTCTTTAAGACCCTGCAATGCAACGGTGGGGCAGAGGCTGTCCGGGGCTTTTAAAAGTTGGAGCATGCAGGGAGCCCTCTCTCTCTTGCCATTTTGGCTCTCTCTCTCTCTCTTTCACCTTGTAGCTCTTGCTCAAGGCAGAGGCTCCCTTTTGTGGTTTATTTTCTGTTTCTCTCTGGCCTCTGGAGGGGGTTGTTTCAGGCAGGTTTCTGGACTCACAAAAGTAGCAACTCAAGAAGCTGCATTTCATGATCAAAAACTGTTTCAGAGTAAAATTTGCAACACCTGTCAGCAGTGCGAAGTCTAAGCCGGTCCGGGGTTGGGCTGCCATGCATCAGTGCCTGAGAGTCCATTTTCTTCCCCCCCCCCCATGAAAGAGGGGATCCAAGACAGCAGTGCCACCACCGGCAAAGTCAAGTGGGTGGCGGGCAGCAGCAAGCAGTAGCACTGACCCTCACAAACATCAGCAATTCCCATCTGCCACTAAACTGCTTCATAAGCTCCTACCTTCCTGTTTTTTTCTTCCAGGGGCAAGGGTGTGCCGAGCGGGGTTAGTCTGCCGTTTCCCTTTTGTCTCACAGACCACACAGGCACCTGAAGAGCATGCCATCTTGGAGGGAGGGCTGTGACTGTCTTTTCCCTTTGTCTCTCTACACATGTGGCGAGCACCCTCTTGGGGAAGGAGACACTTTGCCATTTTGGGTTTCTCTATTCACAGGGAGTCTGTGGGATTTCAACAACTTTGTAACTAGTGTCTATAACTTATTTTTTGCTTGTTGCTGTTTCCTTTTTAGTAAACTTATTTTTTCACTTATATCTACTTGTATTAGTTTCTTCTTATTGGTGGGAAGGGATTCATTAAAACTAAAGAGGTAACTCATTTGCGTCCACTTTAAATTGTCCTAAACCAAGACACCTTCTATGACAAAGTGACCCACTTAGTAGATGAGGGAAAGGCTGTGGATGTAGTCTATCTAGAGTTCAGTAAAGCATCTGACACCATCTCCTACAGCACCCTCTCAGAAAAACTGGCTGCTTGTGGCTTGCATGGGTGGACCCTTAGATGGGCAAAAAACCAGCTGGATGGACAGGTCCAGAAAGTTATGGTATATGAAGCTAAATCCAGTTGGTGGCCGGTCACTAGCTGTGTTCCCCAGGGATCAGTTTTGGGGCTGGTCCTGTTTAACATCTTTATTGATGATCTGGATAAAGGGGTCAAGTGAATCCTCAGTAAATTTGCAGACAATACCAAGTTGGGTGGGAGTGCTGATCTGCTCAAGGGTAGGAAGGCTCTGCAGAGACATCTGGATAGACTCAATCAATGGGCTGAGGACAACTGCATGAAGTTCAATAAGGCAAAGTGCTGGGTCCTGCACTTGAGCCACAGGAACCCCATGCAGCACTACAGGCTGGAGGAAGAGTGGCTTGAGAGCAGTTTGGCAGAAAGGGACCAGGGGGGGCTGGTTGACACTTGGCTCAATAT
>VXBC01001715.1:4222-14332 GCA_013399945.1 Ploceus nigricollis | reverse complement strand
AGGGGCTTTTTAGGGTTTTTGTAGGGATTTTTTTAGGGTATTTTTTTAGGGTTTCTTTAGGGATTTTTGTAGGGATTATTTAGGGTTTTTCTTAGGGTTTTTTAGGGTTTTTTTGGGATTCCAGCCAGCAATCCCCTCCGTCTTGCCCAGCCCTGTTGCCTGTAAATGCTGGGATTAGGCACAGAGAGCAGAGGACGGAAGATTTTCCTCTTGACCTTTGCGAGCTGCAGAAAGGCTCCTGTTGGTGCTGCTGGAGGCTGCAGGCATCATTGTTCCAGAGAGAAATCCCTCTGGCCCATCCTGGTGGATACTGCTGGTGTTTGCTTAAGGAAACGGGGTCATCACCGGGGTTATTTTTATTGGGTGCCATCGTTTTTAGCATCCCCACGTCAATGTGTGTCACTAACAATGACTTGTAAAAGGATACAGGGGTTGCTAAGGAAACCTCTGCAACACCAGAGCCAAACAAAAAACAGAGCGGAGGCCGCAGAGGGCCCGGGCCTGCAAAGCCTCACCCGCTCAGCCAGCAAAACTTTTTCTTTTTCAAGCTGGGAGATGCTCGACCTGCTGCCTTTGGAGGCTGATAAAAACAGGGTCGGACAAAATTAAGGGAATAAAAAGCATTTCTATTTATTGAAGGGACTTCAGGGACATTTAGGGCAGATGAAGCCTCGCAGGGCCTACACCCCAAAATGGACTCATGGGATTTCACATTTTTATAAGTTTGGTCTATTTACATATTGGGGTTCATCTCCCAATTCCAGCTTCAGCTCATGAAGTCATTGACCCCAAGTTTGCTGCCCCAGCTCACTTTTGTTTCCATCTCTGGGCCCTGAGGCAGTGAGGAGTCCTGGATTGCCAGGCCTGGAGAGGAATTGTTGTGTCTGCCCAGAATGGGGAAGCAGCAGCTCACACCGAGTGTGGAGTTCAGAGTTCTGCACTAAAGAACTGCAGGGTTACAGACAGATGGAAATAGAAAAGCTGAAATCCTGAGGCATCAGACCCTCACTGGGGAAAGGTTTGTGTGGCAGAGACTCCTCCAAGTTTTGTGTGTTCCCCAGATGAAAGCAGCAGCAGGAGCACAGAGCTATTTCTGGCCTCTGCTGATCATTAATTGTCAAAAGCAGCCCTGGCATCTCTGTTGGGATATTTAATTTCACCGGGAGGACAGGAAACAACAGTGGCCTTCGATCCCTGCTAATCTGCAGGAAATGCAGGGCAGATCAGCCACCTGCAGGCACTGATGGCCCCAGGACCTGCCCAGGTGCCCAGGGGGTCCCAGAGGCTGGGACATCTCCAGGGAAGGCTGCTGGGGGTTTCAGCCATGGATTCTGGGCTGGGTGGGTAAATCAAGGGATCTTATTTCCAAAGAATGCCAGCCCAGCCTTGCAGGAGTTCTGCAGAGGGGCTCTGACATCCCAGAACCAGGAAATTCTGGAATGGTTTGGGTTGGAGGGGACCTTAAAAGTCACCCAGTGCCACCCCTGCCATGGCAGGGACACCTGCCACTGTCCCAGGCTGCTCCAGCCTGGCCTTGGGCACTGCCAGGGATCCAGGGGCAGCCACAGCTCCTCTGGGAATTCCATCCCAGCCCCTCCCCACCCTCCTTCCTTCCCAATATCCCACCCAAATCTCCCCTTTCCCAGTGGGAAGCCATTCCCTGTGTCCTGTCCCTCAATCCCTTGTCCCCAGTCCCTCTCCAGCTCTCCTGGAGCCCCTTCAGGCTCTGAGCTGTCCCTGGAGCCTTCCCTGCTCCAGGTGAGCACCCCCAGCTCTCCCATCTCAGCTCCAGAGGGGCTCCAGCCCTCCATGGCCTCCTCTGGATTTATTCCACCAGCTTCCATTTCCCTGTGAAAGACAAACCACAAAATTAACTCAGCAGACACTTTCCTCCATGAAAAATCCTGGTTTTCCAGGGGCCAGGAACTCTGATCCCCCCACAGCGACTGCGCAGGGTCAGCCAGGAGAGCTGATGCCACAGGGACCCAAGAACACAAATTCCACTCAAACCTTGTCCTGGTGAGATCCCTGCAGCTCTCCAGGACATCCCTCACCTCCAGGAGCTCCCCCAGCAGCAAACACAGGGTTTGTAACAAAACCCAGGAATTTAGAATTGGAATATTATGGAAATTAGCTCAGACAGGAGGGGGGAGCCCTGCAAAGCCAGGATTTTGTTAAAATCAACAGGGCCTTGGAACTGCTGGGATTTAACACCAAAAGAAGCATTTCAAAGTCAAATCCCCACAAAGTTTCTGATGATGAAGGAACAGCTTCGCTCCACTCCAGGGAGTTGCAGCACTTCGGTGGAGCTGAGATTTTAAAGCAGCTCAGTTAAAGGGCTGCAAATTGCTGAGTAAATATTGATTCTTCCACTCCAGCCCAACTCAGATGGAGCCAGGAAGGAGCAAACTCAGCCTATCTGGGCTAAAGCACCAAAAGAACAGTGCCCACAATGAATTTGTGTCAGCTGAAGTGAAGAGCTGTGAGATTTGTAGATTAAAGGTCTCCCTTGTGAACGTTTGCACGGAACCCAGGACAATGGGACCAGGATTACAGGGTGTTACCATGACACAAACGAGACACAGCACGGAGGACAACAAGGGTTACCATGGAAACGGCTGATAAATGGGCACATGCACAAAAAAATTGGCTTAATTTGCTTGTTTAAGTGGGAGGGGAACTGTTTTGATCCTGCTTAATTGCAGCTGATCTCCTTTAATTGCATTTTCTTCCATCAAGTCCAGTGTCACTGCCAGAGCAGCAGCTCCAGTGATCTTTGTCAGGGGGAAACTGAGGCAAGGATGGATGGCTGGGATAATTCCCAGCTTTTTGAGTTCTCCCTGCTTGGATTTAACCCTTCCAGAGGAGAGAGTGGTGCAGGAAAATTCCAAACAACAAACGCATTCGAGGAAAGAGGGTTTGCTCACCTGCTTTGCTTGAGGGGGAATAAATCAGGGTGTGGAGAGGGGGGGTTTGTCTTCTCCTAAATGTCCTTCCCAAGGTGCTAATGCTGATTTTGGGGCTGCAGGGAAACGAGCTCTGCTTTGAGCAGGGTGGAAAAGCAGCAGCCAAGTGTGGAGAATCAGAAACCTGATTGGAATAAGAGCGACCAGATTGTGGGGCCTTGAAATAGAACAGCAACTAATGCAATTAAAACGGGCTCGTTAAGGGCATTAATATGCACGGAGGAAATGCTCCTCTGGTTTTACACCCAAGGTGCTGAAGGTGAAAGGAGCAGAAAGCTGCACTTTTGGGCTGGGGGCACGAGGAAGGTTCAGGCATTCCGTGGAAAGTTTGGGTATTTTGGGAGGTTTAGCACGGGAGAGGCTCTGGAATGAGCACCAGGAATGCTCAAATCCCAGAGCAGATCCACGGGGCAGCTGCACAGAGCTTCCTCTCCCAGCAGGATGCACCTGGGGAGAGTCCTTCAGTCACCCAGGGTAGGGAAATGGCCAAAGGGAGCAGGGAAATTCTCAAATGGAGCAGGGAAATGTCAAAATGGAGCAGGGAAATGTCAAAATGGAGCAGGGAAGTGGCCAAAGGGAGCAGGGGAATGTGAAAATGGAGCAGGGAAATGTGAAAATGGAGCAGGGAAGTGGCCAAAGGGAGCAGGGAAATGGCCAAAGGGAACAGGGAAGTGGCCAAAGGGAACAGGGAAATGTGAAAATGGAGCAGGGAAATGCCCAAAGAGAGCAGGGAAATGGCCAAAAGGAGTAAGGAAATGTCTAAACAGAGCAGGGAAATTCCCAAATGGAGCAGGGAAATGTCCAAAAGGAGCAGTGAAATGTCCAAATGGAGTAAGTAAATGTCCAAAGGGAGCAGGAAAATGTCCAAAAGGAGCAAGAAAATGTTGAAATGGAGCTGGGAAACGTCCAAAAGGAGCAGGGAAATATCCAAAGGGAGCAGGGAAATTCCCAAATATAGCATGGCCATGCCCAAAAGGAGCAGGGAAATGCCCAAAAGGAGCAGGGAAATGTCCAAAAGGAGCAGGGAAAGGGCTCTGCCATGTGGTAGCTGCTCTGGAAAAAAAGTGAATTCAGCTCCCCAGAACCCACCTGCAGGGAATTTCCTTCCCAGATTCCCTCTGTGGATGCCTCCTACCAAATGATCCCCTCCATCCATCTCCCTTTCAGCACCCATTGTTTGGTTTCAGCTGTCGGAGTGGGGATGACATTTTTTTGGACTCTGGGATGGCAATAACAGCGTGGCTGTCCTAACATTTTTCCAAGCTTTGAGAAACAAACCAAATGAAAGAATTCCCATTACACATTCTGCTTTCTGCACTGGGGAGGATTAAAAGCAGCTCGTCAACACACGCCCTGGATGTCCTAATTAACTCCTTCCCTCGTTTGAAGGGTTCCTTCCAGCTCCCTGAACGGGGATGGATTTCACCTCACAGAGCTGGAATTCTGCCATGGATATCACTCCAGGCAGGATCACACCTCAGGCCACCAGAGGATTTACAAATTTCAGGATTTCAGCTGCACAAAGGGAGAAGCAAACGGTGAGGAAATGCAGGAAATGGGAACTGGAAAATTCTCCCTGTTGGGAATGTTTCTGCCTGGAGGTGTCGTGGTCACCTCTGCAGGTGGGACAAACACATCACACTCACTTGTACCCACACCCAGACCCCAAAAATTCCCATTCCAGAGAATTCCCATTCCAAATATTTCCATTCCCTGGCTCCAGAGGGGCTCCAGCTCTCTGAGGCCTCCTCTGGATTTATTCCACCAGGTCCATTTCCCTGTGAAAGGGAAACCAGAACATTAACTCAGCAGATACTTTCATTCCCATTGCAAATATTCCCATTCCCAGTGGAAGGTTTGGGTTTTACCCAGCCTGTTCCACATCCAGGAGCAGCCACAAGGGATTGGGAAGCCACATGGGATTTAATTCCAAATTAAAGCCTTGGATTCCTCCTGCACAGTGCCAATGGCACTTGTCCCACCAGAGCCCTCCTGTCCCTCCTCACAGCTGTCCAAGGCAGATTTTGGAAAGTTTTTTGGACCTTGTAGAGCTGCTGGGACATTCTGTTTTCCCAGGATTGCTGTTTTAACTCCCAAAAGCAGTGGGATAAGTGGTTTCATTCTCAGGACATCATTCTCACACTTTAAAGCAGTGCACTCACTGTAGAACTCTGAAATATTTGTTTCTTTTGCTCTTCTTCTTTCCTTCTGGGAAGGAAATCCTAAAAAAAACCCAAACACTCCATTTCCAGTCACAGTGGAAGTGGTTTCCTGCTAAGATAAATAAATAGATGTGAGAATAGAAAGCACTGAGCCATCCCAGTCCCACCCCAGGGGTTTGTGTGTGGCAGCACAGAACTCCAACCTGCCCCAGGGACGAGGAACCTACTGGGGAAAGATTTAGGCAGCAACCAGAAAATTCCATCCACAGCTTCCTGAAAATAACATTGGAGAACCATGGGGTTGTTCAGGTTGGAGAAGACCTTGAGCACCACGGAGTCCAACCATCCCCCAGCCCTGCCAAGGCCACCATGGAATGTCCCCAAGTGCCACATCCACCTGTTAAACCCCTCCAGGGATGGGCACTCCAACCCTCCCTGGGCAGTTCCAATCCCTGCCCCCCTTTCCATGGGGAAATTCCTGCTGCTGTCCACCCTGAGCCTGCCCTGGCCCAGCCTGAGGCCGTTCCCTCTCCTCCTGTCCCTGTTCCCTGGGAGCACAGCCCGACCCCCCCGGCTGTCCCCTCCTGGCAGGAGCTGTGCAGAGCCACAAGGTCCCCCCTGAGCCTCCTTTTCTCCCCTTTCCCCTCTCCCTCAGCCTCTCCTGGGGCTCCAGCCCCTTCCCCAGCTCCTTCTCCCAACTTTCCTGCTGAATCCTTTTCCTGTTCCTCCTGTTTTGTAATGTAACTTCGTTGTCTGGAAGCAAGAGATGAATCCCAAGGATTTTCCTTCTCCTCCCAGCTGTGATGTGCTGTTTTCTTATGGAAAGCCAAGAGCCAAAAACAATTCTAGATCCTCTGGTAGGGTTCAGTCTTAGGGTTTTTCACTGAGAAACCAAAATATTCTGAATCCAGGGATGGGAATGTAGCTGGAACCATTTCCAAAGGGAGGCCCAATCATGTTAAACGAGTGGATAACCAGGAAATTCTTATAATTGCCTCAATTGTGGATGAACCACATGCAGTTTGCATTTGAAAGGAGATTAAAGACATGCTCTGGGTTCAGACATCATCACACGCTGGTGGCATTACTTGGTATGAGAGAAATCTTCAGTCCTGAAGGCTTTACAAAAGCTCCCAGGATTTTGGGGGACAAGAAATGAAATTCCTGCTGCTTCCAAGGGTTCCTTGCACAGCCTAGCATGTGAGGACTGGCTGAAGAGAAAGATGACTCCAGACTTGGCAGAAGGAAGGAGCGACCTTCTGGATTCCAGAGGAACCCCAGGATTCAGAGGGAAGAATGAGAAACCCAGACCGGAAATAGAAAATTTGTTCAAAAGAGGAATTGCAGCAATTCCTGCCAGTCCCCTGAGCAGGAGAGGTGTGCAGAGGCAGGGACTGCAGGTGGGAGGTGCTGTCTGTGCTCCTTCACACCTGAGAAGGTGACAAGGTGACAGCAGAGGGTGAAAAACCCAGGCTGGAACAGAAACCAGGCACAAAATATCAGTGACATCGACAAAAATCCCAATTTCAAACCTTAATTCCAGCACCTGAGTTTTATATCATTATAAACCACATTTATATCATTTTAAAACACCCATATCACTGGGGGGTGTGCCTGGTGGGATCATTGCAGGGGCTCTGGGTGGGAAATGGGATCCTCAGGGTGGGACATGGGATCCTCAGGGTGGGACATNGTGTCCATCCCTGCAGCCAGGGAGCTGGGACCCAGCCAACTCCAAGCAACTTTTTCACTGGGTTTTGTTTTTGCTCTTTTCCTTTTTTTCTGCTCCGAATGCCGTGCCAAGAGATTAGAAACGACAATCAGCCCCGGGAGGGAGAGGCAGGCCAGGAGAGGAGTGCCTGGAAAAACAGAGGGAGCCCCTGGCTGCCCTGCAGAGCCTGCCTGGGTTCAGGGGCCAAAGGCTCCGGAGGGTGGGGGACACATCTCTCTGCACAGAGCACGGTCCCACGGACCCCACCTCTGCCACCAGTGGGAAGAGAAGAGCTCCAGCAGGCTCTGACGTGGGAAGTGACGGGAATGGGACAGGGCTGAGGGCAGCCCCGGCTGCCTTTAAGTGATTTAGCAGCTGGGGAGCAGCAGAGGCCACGGCCACTGGAGCTGTTCTGTGGGTCTGGGAGCTGGAGCGGCTTCCAAGGGATTCCCAGTTCCAGGGATGCTCTGTGGGAACCCCAGCTCCCAGCACCTCCTCGGGGGAATTTTGATAAGGCCCCAGAGAGCACCCAGGGAAAGGAGGTGAAGTTTTTAAGATGTTTTGGTGACCTTTTATTTAAGATGTTTTTTTGGTGACGCTGACTTTGCCACTTTCATCTTTTAGGGGGACAATCCAGGGGAAATCTCATTTTAAACCTTCTGGAGCTCATGGGGACACGGGGTGGGGGCTGAAGAGCCTTTACTGAGAGGGGGGTGAGGGGCTGGGATGGAATTCCCAGTGAGCTGTGGCTGCCCCTGGACCCCTGAAGTGTCCAAGGCCAGGCTGGAGCAGCTGGGACAGTGGGAGGTGTCCCTGGCATGGCAGGGGTGGCACTGGGTGGGATTTACCATCCCCTTCCACCCAAACCATTGCAGGATTCTGGGATTCTAACCATGGCCTTTTCTGTATAAACCAGTAAATCCCAAAGTGCACAAAGCCCTCCTCATTCCCGTGGGTTTGTACAGGTGGAGCTTCCAACAAAAACCCTGAGGAAATTCTGCCCTGAAGGAGTGCTGCGTGTTCTGTGGGGCAAGAACTTTTGGAGGAACCTTTTAATGAGCTCAGGAGAAACACTCCAGCACCAAAAACCCAGAAAAACCCACAAAAGTGCACTTTCCACTGACATCCTCTCCTCCCAGCAAAATATCTTTGCATTTCTTGCATTTCTCCCTTCTAAATCCACGTCCTGTCCATTCCTTCTGCTGAGCTCTGAGCTGTGCTGGAGTTCAGGAATCTCTGTCCTTGTCTAAACTTTGCTCTGCAGGCCTTGTTTGTGAGCTGTCTGCAGAGGAGCTGGGAATCAATGGGGCATTGTTCAATAAATAATAAAATCCAGACACCACCAGGTTCCTTTTTATCCCGGGCTTTTCCCTTAGGAGACACCATATCAAAATTCCTGCCGGCTCCCAGGAATCCTCCTCCTCTGTGGGGTAGAATTTAAACTCAGCAAATGAATTCCCCCTGACACCCCTTACGGCACGGGAGGGAATTTGTGGGGTCACGTGAAAGACAAATGGAAATATGTAAACACAAATGGAAATATGTAAATAAAAATGTAAATATGTAAACAAAAATGTAAATATATAAACAAAAATTGAAATATATAAACACAAATGGAAATATGTAAATAAAAATGAAAATATATAAACACAAATGGAAATATATAAACACTAATGGAAATATATAAACACAAATGGAAATAATTTTGCTTTGTAAAATTGGATTTTGGTGTGATTTAAACACTTTTCTGGTCGTGCTGGAGGAAGATGTAATTAATCCCTGTCAGGGTGATAGATAGAAGTTCTCTCCATGTAAATTTTGATATATTTTGTTTCATAATATAAAAGAATTAAACAACTTTTTTTGGGCCACTTTGCCTGTGCTGGAGAGGCAGATTGAGGTGTTTCCTCCTTCTCCTCACAATTTATCCCAGTTCCAGAGCAAGGTGTGGCTCTGTGCCATTGAAAATGTTCAGATTTTACCAATCCTTGTGCAAAATCCAAAGGAAATTTGCTGCTCCATCATCCCTGGGTTTCCTTCTGGTTGCTGACACTGGGTTCTGTCATCCCTGAAAACACCAGGATCAAACCAGGTTTAGACAGGAGGAAAAAATTTAAATTTTCCTTAATTTTAATTTAATTTCTTAAATTTTAATTTAATGTTTAAGGAAAAATTCCCTGAGGTTGTTCAAAAATGAGGAGTTATGGCACTGTGGGACACAGTGGGCAGGGTGGGATTTGGCCAAAGGCTGGACTTGATCTCGGAGATCTCTTCCAACCTCAATGATTTTGTGGTTCTCCAAAGGGAATTGAACCTCAGACCTTCCCAAAATCCTCTTCCTGAGCAGCACAACTGGGGACAAACCCATTGGCTCTTGTCATTCCAGGAAATTCCCTTTTTTTAATGAAATCATTCTCTTCTTGAATCGAAGTCCAAATGTTCAGCCTTTTCCCTGCGGTTTTTTGGGTTTTCCAGACTTCCCTGGGGGAGGTCCCAGCATGGAATCATAGAATGGAATTAATCATACCATGGAATTATAACATGGAATTATAGCATGGAATTATAACATGGAATTATAGCATGGAATTATAACATGGAATTAATCATACCATGGAATTATAACATGGAATTATAGCATGGGACACCTCCCACTATCCCAGGTTCACCACCCCGGACTTCCAGAGATCCGTTGCAGCCACCTCAGGGCTCTCCAGAACCCAAACAATTCCCCCACCAGAGGAGAAACGGCTGCTTCAGAGCCAAGGCAAAACCCTCTCTGTGCTGCCCTCCCTCCTCCAGGACTCTTTAATTGACCCATCTTCATTAAGATTCCGGGATGCTCAGGGTCACTGCGCCTCCTTCCCCCCGAGGGAAGGGATGAAGGGGAGGAAGGGGAGAGGGGAGGGATCTGCTGGATGTTTGCTCAGGTGCAGGGGAGGGTGACGCCGCTCTCGGCCAAGGACATCAAAGCACGGAGACCCTCCCCAGGCTGCCGGGCTGGGTGGGGCCGGGGGTGACTCAGAGTGACGGGAGCAGGGAAATGTCCAAAATTCCGCTGTTTGTGTCAGCCGGAATGGGAAGGAGCCTTTGTTCGGGAGCCTCTGCGGCTCCCCGGGTGAGTTCACCCCGGTGAGCTCCGCGGCCAAAACGCGCCGGGGACAGGTGAAGAAAATGAGAAACAATTGTTATGTGTGGGTGTAATTCGTGCAGATGGGTGTGCATGGAATAAAATTGCAGTTATAGATATTATATATTATATATTATATATTAT
>VXBC01001712.1:466616-477146 GCA_013399945.1 Ploceus nigricollis | reverse complement strand
CGCTCTCGCCTTAGGCCGCCATTTTGCCGCGGGGCACGCCGGGTAATCCGGCGGAATCCCCACGTCGTGGCGCGGCTGCGTCATCGGACGGCACGCGCGGGGGGGCGGGGCGGTCCCGGCGGCGTCAGGGGCGGCGGGACGGGNGAGGGGCGGTGGGACGGGAGCTGCCGCCGTCAGTGCCAGGGAGCGGGAACCGCTTCTGCCCTTCCCGCCTGCCCCGGGACCTGGGAATACCCTGAGGGGTAGCGGGATGGGAGCTGCTGCTGTCAGTGCCAGGGGCCGGGACCCGCTCCTGTGCCTTCCTATGTGTCCCGTGTTCTGAGAAACGACCCAACAGCCTGGGGCGTATCCCAGCCTGTCGCTAGGGAAAGAGAAACCAAACCGTGGGACCAGGTGGAGAGGGAGGGAAGAAAGGTAGAGTAGTAAATGGAGAAACCCACCTGAAACCCCCCAAGAACAACTGTCTGCTTCTTAAAAGAGAGGTGCTGAGGACAGCGTGTGCCAGGCAAGAGCTAGTCAAACCCTGACACAATTTGGGAATGTGCTTTGGTATTCATTTGCAAAATCTTCCACTGCGTTGTTCTAGTCTTGGGTCTTTGAGAAATCAGTACGTTTTAATTTCTACCCAAATCACCCCGTTTATCCAACTCTGAGCTCAGACAGGTACTTTTTCCATTGCTTTTCATGCCTAGTGCATAGACTTATTTACCCACTGCTTCCATTTCCTGTTATCCTTTCTTTCACAAACATCTCATGAATTGATGATTCACACAGTAAAAAATGGAGCCTAGCTCTGAGGAAATTTGCCTGGTTCAGAAAAGTCCTGATAGAACTTACATAATGTTCTTCAATGTACTACTACATTTACAAAGCCTTCAGATTTACATTCAGGTAGTACCAGGCTCACAGTACTGCAAACTCTGCCCAAATGGTCCTCTGTCTTACACAATAAAAGACAGGTGCTCAGCAGGACCCCACTTCCATGACCTTGGGAATATTGTGCGAAAACGTCTGCTGAGCGCCCAGCAAGTGCTGTCTGCACCGCACCACGCGTCAGCCAGGGATATTTCAAGAAAGCCTTCGGTACTTGTGCCCCCATAAATTCTCCAAATCCTCCCTGTGCTGGAGTCAGATAACAAGCAGAAGGACAATGGCTCCAAGAATCCAGGCTGCCCATCTGCTCTGCACTTCCAGATTCTTGCTTCCACAGCGCCAGCTGATGAAATTTTCATAGCTGATGAGGTTTCTCATTTCCACCGGGCCTTGCTGCCCTGGAGCCTTCACAGCTGTGGTCTGTTCAGGTTTCTGTGGGTGAGCACTGATGGCAGCAATGATTAGAGTACTTTGCTTTCTTTTAGTGACTTGTCAGAGTAGGATCTTCAAACTTTTTGTAAGTCTAGGTGAAATAAGCCCTGAATGAAGAAGAGAGGCTGATTTTCAAATGGTCTTGTCATTTACTTCTTCCATGAAACTCAACTCTTCTCAAAATCAGATGTCAAGGTCAGACCACCAAAGGGAGACAGGGACTCGACTTGGGCTGGCTGAGCACCAGTCACCTGCTCCGAGCACCAAAAAACACTCTTCCCTCAGATCCCAAAGGCCTTGATTCCCAATCCTGCTTCCTCTCCACGCACATCTGCCCTGCCTTTCCCCGTATCCAGTACGCTTGTGAGCTGGACTCACCATTGCCCTGAGCCCAGAGATGTGACATGATGCAGAAGCATGACGCTAGGTTACATTATATTCATTTATATAACACCATTAATACCAAAGTGCAGCTCCCTGCCAGAGCCAGTTGCTCGCTAAAGCCTCTGAAGTTCAATTAACAAGCACCAGGTAATCTAACACTTGACTCCCAATAATCCTTTTATTTTAAGGGACCTCTGGCGGATGTAAAGCCCTCAGCAAACAGTCCTGGAAGTACATTTGAGATTCTCTCAAATACCAGCTGAATTTATGACCCTTAGTGAAGAGCAGGGAGGAATCTCTTCAAAATACTTTCCAGCTGGCAGCACTTTATATAGACCCTTGTAACTGAATAAAAGGAACCCCTGGAGGGGCAGGTGCCACCCTGTGGAAGGACAAATCCCTCTGAAGTGCCATGGCTAGTGAAAAGGGAGATGCCAGAAATAATGTCTCCCCACCAGAAGAAGGCAGTGCAGGCTTGGTCCTCTCAAGTTTTCCATCAAACCTGATCAAGTGAGGAAGATGGTGGGTGCTGGACAGCCCCTTGGTGGGTGACTTGGAGGCTGTCACCTGCCTGAGAGTTGCAGTGGTGAAGAGACTCCTATGAAACACTTGCCTCTTCACTACTTCTCTAACTCCAGTTGCACAGAGGATTCCCCAGTAGACATCAGCTGGGAAACCTTCAGAAGCAAAAGATGTTTCTTGGATGCATGAACCCACCAAAACCAAAAGACCTGAGACTTAGTTTGAGCAGAGTTTTCACTCTGGTAAACACCAATACAAGAGGAGCTCAGCACCCAAAACTAACAGCATTTCAAGAACAATAAGATCAGTGAAATACTGCCAGCCTGTGACAGTCAAACAAGTCTGTGGATGCCGAATTGGACAGCCAAACACATTCTGCCAGTATGCCTGGAGCATATACCTACCAGCCAAATACAACCAACCCGCCAATAAAACAGTTGCTAAAAACATACCCACGTGTATAGTTCAGGTTCATCCCACCACGTAAGAGTGAGGGCTAGGACTCAATTTTGAGTTTAATAGAGATTCAACTGTCAAAAAAACACTGGAGTCTTTTCACAAGCAAACACATTCCCCAGCATTGGTGGCTGAAGAATAAAACAGTGCTGACCCAACCCAACCTAAAATGCTGTTTGTCTTATGGGGACTGCCCAAAGGCACCCACTGCGGTTGGGATGTAGTTGTGCTGGGCACTGCACAGAAAGACAAGCAGACACAATATCCTGCCCTTGAGGCTTGAATCTCTGAATCTTTTGAATCTCTCTCAAAGCACCTCTGGCAGTATGAAACAAGATGCAGGCAGAACTGGGGAACAATGACAAAAATCCACCATTGCAGCACCCCGCTGCTTGGCACAGCTTGGTGGTTTCATGCCATCACGGGTTTGAGCAGAGCACGACGTACAGCTCACACTGGTATTTCAGACATACATAGGGGCACTTTCCTGTAGTATTCATATATCCTCTGAACAGAAAGATACTCAGCTTCCTCAGGATTTTTCCTGAGAGAAGCTGTGAGAGAAGCAGAGAAAAGAATGATCAAAACAGTTCTTATCTCACTTGCTACTGCTCGTTGTTGTACACATGTGGAATGTGTTATGGAGATTGTTTACCCAAGGTGATTACTTAATTAGATTCTAGTGATAGTGTTTTAGTTTGATTAACCAATTAAGTCACAGCTGTGTCAGGACTCTCAACAGAGAGTCACAAGTTTTTCTTAGTAGTAATATAGTTCTTATTAGTGTAATATAGTGTAATATAGTTATAGTATAATATAGTTTAATGAAATAATTAATTAACCTTCTAATATCATAGAGTTCTACAGATCATTCCCACCAGTCTGACACCACGTTTACTATATGGTGACCCCGACGCTTTCTCCCAGCCTCTGTGCTTGAAGAATACATGCACATCAACGCTTGCCCATTACAATTGCTGCCTATGCAAGTCTTCTATATATTTATAAATGTGTGTGTATAAAAATAGAATAAAATAAATATATATCAGTGACCCCTACTGGCCATTTCTAACTAGCCACAAAATTGTGCAGCAGCAGGGAGCTCTTGCCTCTTGCTGAGGTGCAGTATTTCGATGTGAGGCACAGAGTGCAGAGCCTGGCAGTGGTGTATTCATGCTCTTTGCACTCACTTTGTGCTGGCTGCATCACTCCTGGGGGCAGGCAGCTGAAATCGGGCTTTTCTGACCTCAAGTATTTGTTTGTGGCATCCCACTCATTTCTCTGCTCACCGCCAGCTCCATGCCACGATCCCAGCTCTTGCACTGAGCCCTGTACAGGTGCTTCCAACTCTTACTCTGCACAGTTGCAGGGCTCTGCAAGGGGCCAGGTATTGGGCTGTGACGTTATACAGGGTATTTTTTCCAGAAAAATTCAGTTCCCAGCTGGGATTCACACCACAGATACCACTGCTCCTCGAGGTCAGCTCCCTACATAAGGAGCTGCCCCAGCACTGCACAGTTTCTCAGCCTAGCAGCCTCACCTTAGTCCCACCAAAGCTCAACGTAAATTCTTCACCCCACTGGGTGCTAAATCCAGCATGAGTGCTGCTGTGCAGCAGAGACTGAAGGGCCCTCCTGGGCCAGTGATTTACCTTGGTGAAGGAGTGGAGAGAATGTGCCTGACAGGCAGGATGGCTGCTCCAATGCAAGGCAAAACCCCATGGAAAGCAAAGGCTGGAGTCACTGTGTCAGCCTCAGACCAAGATTCAAGGGGCTCTGCCTCCCTTCCCCTTCGTCAAAACTTGTTTAGCTTGTCATGCTAATAAAGTGTTTGAAATTAACTGAGTTAAAAGTATGTGGAGAGGAAGGGGGAGGATGTCTACTGGAGCATTTGGGGAGGTGGCAGAGGGTTAGGTGTAACACCAGCTCTCCTTGGTGTGTGCAGGCAGACAGGGCTTCATCCAGGTTTGGGCACAGTGCTTGCCATGTGCAAGGGGAGGACACCACACACTGGGGTGCAGGGGTTGGCACTTCACCATGGTACACAAATAGGGAGGGAGTATCTGATCCCCCAAGCCCTCTGAGGCACAGCAGGGACTCATGGACTCTATCATGTAGACACACATGGCTGTGTGTTGTCTCTCAAAGAGCCCTTCTGTGTGCTAGCATGCACCTCCAACTCACAGAGACTTTTTTTTTTCATGAAATCTGCAGCGCTGCTCTCTCTGTGGAGCTCTTGTTGTTTATAGGGACAGGTCCAGGCAGGCCAGGGAGGAATTACCTTTCCCTAGGACACGCTTGGTGCTTGGCTGAGCACACCGCTTCTCCGCTTCACGGGAGCTGCTGAAGGCCAAGGAGACAGTCAGTCTACAATTAGCCTCCCTCCCAACACTCTTCCACATCCCCTGGGGCTGCTAATTATGGACTCCTCTGCAGCCAGGGTTCAAGTCTTTCTAAGCACAGGCCATAGTTTCATGAAATGACCTTGACATTCTCTGCAACAGGCTCTCCTGCCAGGTTTCACTGCAAACACCAAGATATGCCATCCCCTGTAAACACCCAGGAGCAAGCTCAGAGGCAAGCACTGAAAAAGCACAAAAGATTTGCTTCAAGAGTCTCCCATTAAATGCTTGTGTGCTCCTGGTGAGATTAAGAGGTTTCATTGCTAGAGCTGCCAGCTGGAAAGGCAAAGGGAGACCACATAGATGGAGATGGGCTTTGAGGCACCCACGGGTGTGTGCCAGCAAAGGGAAAGCCTGGCAGACATCTCCTTCCCACTCCAGCCCTTCCAGACCTCCTCCTGGCAGCAGGAGGCAGGTGGGGGGAACGGATACACCCCCTGAATCAGTGCCCTTGGGAGAGCCCTGACATTAGCTGTTGTACATGCACCCAGAGGGAAGCCAGAAATCACAGGGCAAAACAAGATCCTACACCTTCTCATGAACTCATGAGGGTTTTTTGAAGGGGGTTTACTCAGCCTTTTGAGCTGTGGGGGCACAGGTAAAACCTCTTTTCTTTAACTGCCCTCCATACATACGTCACTGTCTTTCCCCCACTCTTCAAGTCTAGGTCTTTTTCCTCTAGTATTTAATCTTTTTTTTTAATTCTTTTTCCCCTTGTCTTGGATTGAAGTACTGAGGGTGGATTTGAGGAATCTGTATCTGAAAATAACATGTGACTTAAGCTTACTTTTGCTGCTCCTCATAGCAGGTTTGGAGGCTGTCAGGTACTGAACTCCGGTCCATCACAATGACACATGCATTCTCCCACGCTCAGAGGATCTGTTTTAGTGGAGCAGTCCAGCAGGCAGTCAGATTTTAGTTAGTCCCAACAGAGCAGCTGCCTGGAGGCCAGTGGAGAGTGCAGACCACCCCTCAGGAAGCAGCAGTCCTGGTGATGAGAACTCCCTGCATCTGGCTCTCAGAGGAGAAGAAGCAAGCTGATGATCAGAAGCTTGGATGGAGGCTGACACTTGGCTTTGAGCAGCTGGGAATCACCTCTCCAGGACATCTCACAGGCACCACCAGGTCATCCACACAGTTCATCCCGCCTTGGCCTCGCTAATGGTAAATGTGTGCAGTGGGTATGCATGGATGGTGCCTACCCATGCCCAGCATCCTTTGTCTCCCAGGGCTGGGCCTGCATGGCTCAGGGAAAGGTACAAACATTGCCCTGCACAAAATTACTGCAGAATCTGCCCCTGTGGAAAGCTGCTCCTTATACCATCACCTAGAACTCATGTTCAGTGCCCTGGAGCAAGAGGGTTTATAGCTCTTTGGAGTTCATTCCTATTTATTCTCATTGTCTATATAAATGTCTAGTCAGGTTTTTTTTAATGAATGCCTTTTCTTTTACCCAGTGGCAATGAGTTCACTGGATCATCAGTGTTTAGGATGAAAGTAATCCTCCCTGTCATTCATTTGGATTGCACTTTTTTCTCATTTTGCCTTATATCCTGGCAGGTCACAAAAGAAGCAAATAAAAGAAGCTCATGCCAAGTCTAGGCAGTGTTCCCAGACACTCTGGGATCATAGGGACTGTGACATTGGACTTGGACAGCACTCCTGGAGGCTTTGGGCAAATACAAAATACATCTTGGGAAGCCCGGGATGGCTACTCTTAGTAGCCAGTACTGGAACATAGGAAGGTGAATCCAAGGGCAGCTCCCATTCCCTGAGGTACCCCTTGCAAAGCCACCAGGCCAGGGGAATTGGGTACTTCCAAGGGGTATTTCTGGTGGTCTCAGCCTAGGAAGATTTGAAGAGTTTTTGGAGGCTTAACTGCACTTTTGCCACCAGAGAGCAAAACTTGGGGCAGGATAACACCAGACAGACTCACCAAGACCACACCTTGTCCTTTTCTCCATCATTCCCCAGATATGCCATCAGTTCCGGTGCTGAGTGCATGCATTGTCTGCCAGCCTGGCCATGCTCCACAGTGTGGCAGAGCATCGAGATGGTGCAAATTGTGAGAAAAGAGCCAGGAGGTTTTCTACCTTCAACTCCCACCCCCTCCCTGCTTCTCTTTTGTCTGCCCCCTCCACTTCCCCGCTGAAGGCACAAACACCTACTGCCCATGGAAGCTATTTCTAAGCAATCCCGGGCATCTGGGGAATGAGGCTCTGAACAAATATCAGAGCGTGTGTGTGCAGAGTGCACACACATGCACACACACACACACATGCACAGCCACAGTGCTGCTGCAAAGTCAAATATAGACCTTGTGGAAGGGGAACAATGGCTGGGGTTGGGTTACATGGCTGTAGGGCCAGCGAGCTGCTGTTTGTTGTGGGCTGGGGTGGAATTGGAAAAGCAAGGGGGGTGGGATGGGGGAGAACATTTGTTTTAACCTAGAGACCCCGGGCTGGTGCTGTGCGTAAGGCGGAGAGGGTGACCCGGAGCAAGAGCTGAAGAGGATGATCATTTGAGTTGGCAGCTCAGAGGTGTTTGCAGTATTTCTCCAGCTTCTTTGTGCTGCTTTTCTGCCTTTCTTGAGGAATTAGAGTGAGCAGGAAGGGGTGAATTTCTCTGGGCTTCTGCACAGGGAAGAGTTTCTGCTCTGGAGAAGGCTTCTTTGTGAAGGAGAAGAGGCAACATTATCTGTTTTCTCAGCCCACCATCTGCTTCTTGTCCCTGATGTCTGGCTGCCTCCAAGGTGCAGGTTCCAGACTCCGGAAGAAAGGGAAGCAGCTTCAGCTGGTTTTGACAGGTAATTCCTCCCTCTGTCTGTGAGTGGTGAAGGTGTGTTGGGATGATGGCGGGGGAGGGAGTCTTCATCTGGCATGCATTGGAGGGAAAACCATGACAAAAGGTTGCTCCAGTTCCCACTCCACGTCCCTGCTTTGTGGGATTTCCTTCACTGTGGGAGGGAAAAGCCATGGAGGGACTCTTATGGCTAGGAAAAAATCCTTCCTAATTCTGATCCAGCAGCTGTTCCATCTGAGACGCCTCTAGGGATGGCACGGCAGGGATCAGAGCCTAGCAGAGCAGGGTCTAAGCCAAGTACAGGAATCCCCTCAATGCCCATTTCTTGGGTCTGCAAATAGAGCTGCTCTGATTAAATAGTACTGGGCAGTCCATGGACTGACACAGCAAACCTGAGACACAGGATTGTGCCTGGGGATGGGACTGGAGCCCTTTGGTGTGGAGGAAGGAGTGCACCCACGGTCCATATTGCATGAGTCTCTTCTCCCTCCTCTGTATTTCCCTTTTACTCTCATCCATCCCTGCCTGCCTCTCTCTGTGATAGTCACATGCAAAGCCAAACCTCAAACCACAAAACACATTTCCTCAGATATCCCACCTTCTGAAATCCCACCCTGGATTTTGTTCTTCATTCCCCTTCCTCGGAGCTCAGATCTTCAGCAACCAACTTTATCTCCTCAGCCTGGACAGCCCTCACTTGCTGGTACAGCTCTCACCTCCAAGAGAGGCAGCACAGGGAGAGCCATGTGTCCCATTCTGTAGGCTGCAACCTAGCCCCATCTCCCTCTCTCACAGCGCTCGTGCTGTGGATGCAGATACTTACTGATATCAGCATACGTCGGGGTCCCTCTGCAGGCCCCCTCCTATCTGCCCATTCAAATGCACACACGGCATCCAGAGGGTTTTCTTAGGCACGTTTAAGCAAATAGGTTTAAGAGCACCGGGGCATGGCTGTGCAATGACATTGCAGTGCAGTCCGGTCAGGACCAGGGCAGATCCCAGCAGAGGAATGCGGGAACAGATGAGGATGTTGCAGGAGGTGGTGTTCTATCTGACACAGTTAGTGAAGGTGGTAGGATTTCAAAGAGGAGGTGAGGGTGAGGCTGAGCAGCCTGCACTCAGTGTTGGAGGTGTCGCTAGTAAACCCTTGGCCTCCAACCATGACTGGCAAACAGTGCAAGGCAGGATATTGTGGGTGTCAGAGCAGAAACGTGGATCATTCCAGACCTTAGCGCTGTAGCGATGGAAGGAGTGGCTGTCTGGTTTTAAACCAAGTACCGGAAGCTGTGCTTTGCCCTCAGCCTTCCCCTCTCCTTTTTGCTGTAAACTCCAGACATGGTAGGAATCAGGGCTCAAAAGCAGGCTGAGCTGGCTGTGAGGGATCGGGGGATGAGAATGGATGTAGAATCACAGGAGGTATCTCAGGAGAGAGCTGGTGCACACCTGTCTCATAAATATCCGAAGAGCTGATGGAGCAACCTAAGCAGGAGGTTTGGACTTCTCTGTCTCTCTGTCTGTGGGATGATAGAGACAGGAGGAGGAAGAGGGCAAGGAAAGGAACAGGGCTCCTGGCTGACAGGAGAGCAGGAAGGAGGCAGGAAGGAGGCAGCTCCTGCAGAGGTAGGCAGGGTGGCAGGCCCCCATTTTATCGCTCAATCATGTTGTGTTGTCCAGGCATGCCAAGGATGAGCAAGTAGGGGTCCCTGCTCAGAGCTGGCAGAGACCTTGGCTTTGATGGGATTGTTGCCTGGGCTCTTACTGGGTCCTGGGGCCTGCAGAGCTACCCATGGCTGCCACAGGGTGCTGACAGGACTGACAGGGACTGCAGCGGCCTGGGGGGACTAGAGAAAGTGAAAGCAGCGAAGGGTTGAGCTTTGTCTAATGAGATGAGATGGAGTGTGAAAACATCCATTAAGTGCCTGTAGGACATGGTTCTTCTTCCTTCCTGGTGAAAAAAGAGCAAACCTTGTGGGATACAGGGGTAGAAAAGAGCTGACTGATGTGAACTTGTAATCTAATTAAGGATCGCTAGGACCTTTGAAGGTGACGGATATGATCTTGTCAAGCAGCAGAAAGGCCACGTAAGGTGAGGAGGAGAGCAGGCAGCTGTTTCTTCTGAAGATGTGACAGCCCAGACCCTCTCCCACAGTTGCCTTATTGTTCCTTATTGTCCACTGAAGTGCTGATGTCCACATGTCATGAGCGGCAGAGAGAAAAATACTGGGGACCACAGCTTCTCTGGATGGCTTCTTTTTTGTGGGGTCACTAGTACAAGTTGAACCTTTATCTTAAGGATGGGGCTTCTTAATCCTACAGTTTGCCAGTGGAGGTGTTTTAGTGGACCTCGGGGACATCAGGGAGGGGCTGCAGGAGGTGTTTTTGCTTATTAGTATTATTTCAGATAATCTAAGCAAAACGAAGGCTCGGATCATTGCGCACCTATTTTTGAGAGGGGCACAAGGCTGCGAGGCTCAGTGCCCCGCGGGACCGCGCCCCTGCCCAGGCGAGGGAGGCAAGCGCTGCAGCCCCCCGGAGCCCCGGGCGGGGGTACCCCCAGCAAGGCCGCGCCCCTGCGGGGATCGCCAGCCCGGGACATCCCTCCATGCTCTGCCATCGGTGCTGGGGGCCGGGGCCGGTGAGCCCTCGCAGCCGCAGCTCCC